>JAWZYV010012953.1:600000-1074112 GCA_038373885.1 Cheiracanthium punctorium
TTTAAAGAAGAAAAGGAAATTACAAGTCTCTTGTTGGTCCAGTAAATTTTCCTAGCATGTAAACTTCACACATGTACCATGTAATAGCCATCCCTAACTTAGCATCAATATGAACCCAAGCAGCACAAGCAAGTTCTCTGAATGTTAAAGAGACGTTCAGAGAATATGTGAGTGATACCAGGGAACTAATAATAAAAATGCTGTATATATTAAAATAATAATAATTTTCAAACCTATAATCATGCAAGTATAAATATGTATTTAATTTAAAAAATTCAATTTTACAAATCTCAAAAGCATTTTATGTCGCATAAATGCAACAGCAGTCAAAAATGGCTTGAAATGCTTGTGATAGTAAAGGAGCCCCAGAAGTAACTTAGTGCCCCGGGGTCTTGTCTAAGCAATATCAGGTTCTGGACATACTGTACTGCCTTTCCTTATTTTTCCATCTTCTCAGTTTTCTTTTTCCCCCTCCCTCGTTTTTTTCTCTCTTGATCCTCTTTATGAGTTTTGTATATCCCTGCTGCTGTCCTCATTTTAAATGTTGTGTTTTTGTGTATTGCAGAGTGGTTATTGTGCAACAAATAATATCATTAACTCTAACAAAGGAGGCAAAAGCTAAAACGATAAAGGCTTCAGACAAAGCTTACCCTTCCTTTGCCTATCTCCATAGAATTCTGTGACTTCTCCCCTTATTTGTGTGTGTCTTTCAAGTGTCAATAATTTTTAATCATTCTATTCTTGGAAGAAAGAGGAATTGCACCACATGATCAATCACCAGAAGCAATCATGCCAAGAGCAATCTTAAAAATGTACAGTAGTTTTCCAAAAAGTGCCACAAACTACTGCTTTTTAGTATTACAAGACACATTACACTACTTTAAAAAAAAAATAGTGCACTACAGTACAAACTATGAAAAAAAGTAGCGACTACTGTAGTTTTGCTACTTGTAACTCATTACTTTCAATCCCTGTAGTTATGTATTTACCAATCATAATTTTCTGTACTATAACTATTTGAAAATTTAAGTTTTTTTTTCCTGTCTATTCTACTGCAGATTACAATTTAATGATGTCTCTTCAGTGCCAAATTAAAGTATCTATGGAGTAAAGTATCTTCTTCGGATATTTCTTTGATAACAACTTCCAAACAGTTTTTTGGGTCTTGCTAGATGTTTTTCCTTCCACTAAGATAATTCTTTATGCATTTAAGCATTTTTCTGAAACATACTTTCTTTTCATCATTGGCATTACTGGGTAGGCTTTTTGGATATTTGTAGGATTGGCTAAAGCCCACACTAGGGGCTCACAACTCCTATTTTTACAATAAACAATCTAATTTTTCTTGAGTGGGCTGAATCCACCCTCGCACCTACCCAGTTACGCAAATTCTTTTTATTTGCATGTGCAATACTGAAATTTGATGTATACTCGAATACCAATTTAAAAAAGGGCACTTTTGTAGTTCACAGCAGGTGCAGATTGTGCAATAGTGCTTATAATGTTAAAACTTAAAACCGTAACACTAGAATCATTTTGCTAAAACAGTTTTAAACAAAGTAATCATTCTGATCATGACATCATGGATTTCATCGGCCAAATATATTTCTTCAATGGAAAGAAAGAATTAATAATTTAAGTTGTTAATCATCAATTGATTATGAAGTCCTTTCTGAGGTTAACAATAAAATTATGTGATTTGGTATCAGACTATGATATCAATGAATTTTACAAGCGATATTGAGAATTTACAGCATAATCACAGCTGTTTGATGCTGATGGTGTTTTTATAGTCTTTTTAAATGGTTATGTGCACTGTCAACAACATGTGCAAGTTTAGTGGCAGTGCAAATGATAATGAAAAAAAAAAAAAAAAAATGAAAATTCATCCCTGTACTGTATTTTTGGAATCTGGTGAAATAATATATAAGAATTAAAGTGCCTGCAATAATTTTTTTCTTATGAGGGGGAGGAAGGGGCAATAGTAATTTTGAAATTAGGAGTGAAGTGCATTTCAAAGGGCTACAGAAGGCGATAGATTCTGCAATTATTTAACTTTTATAAGAAGTTAGCAGGCAAGTTATTTGTTCAAGGTCAGGGCATGATTTACTATTATGCACCATATGCTTGAGCCAACAATGTTGCAAATTCAAAACTTGATATGGGAAACTGGAGTCATAAGTAAAGGCTAATTTTAAGATATGATTCATTCATCACAGAGTAATGCCTTAGTAAAAGAAAGGGAATCTGTTTTATCCCACATTACCGCTATAGAAATTTACCAAAACTCAACTAATTTCAGTGTGATTCGATATTTAAATAAATCAACCAACTGTTACAGTAGATGAAACAGTTCAGAAATTAGTCCTACGTATAACTTGAAAGAATCTTTACAGGAAAAATGGAAATGTGGATTAATGCCAATTATCTACACTAGGGATCTAGGCTGGGGGTGGGATGCCCTCCATGGAGGACTTTCTAAGGGATCCTAATCTGTATTTACTCGAAGTTTCGGAGGAAACCACGGAAAACTCCAAACAGTTAGGTCGGTGGATGTGACCTGGTTCCGAACCAGGCACCTTCTGCTTCTCAGTTCAAAGCACTAGCGCTATGCCACTGGTGGGGCAGAATCTTTACAGGAAACTATTTAAAAGAATATAGTGAAGAAATACACCATAAAATTATTATAAGTGCATTGAGTTTATAAAAAAGCAAATATCAATCAGTATACAGTCATTAAAACTAGCTTCTACCCGGAACTTTGCCCATGCTGGCTTTAGAATTAGGTCCAGAGAGTAATAAAGCATTTGTTAATAACAAATAGAAATAGTTGGGTGACACTTGCATTATAGACAAAAATGACTGATTTAATATTTTTTTTCCCCTCTAATGGCCGGCCTCTGCCTTGGCACTACTAAGGCCGGAAATTTTGGTCTCTTTATTATGGAGGCACCTAATAGGTGGACCAACGTTGCCCTCTATGAAGGGACAGACACATTGACAACCACGACCAGTCGGGGATCGAACCTCGACTGCTGGGAGTTGAACCCAAAACTGTAGTACAGTGCTTTACCCATCATACAATCCAGTCCGCCTGATTTAAATATTATTTATTTTAAATGAAATACAATACTAGTAAATGTAGAGTTACTAAATTTAGATTTTTGCCTCCAAGCATTTGGCTGATGGAGACAGCTACAACAATATTTAAGAACTGTTTTGAGTGTTCCTTTAAAAGAACTATTTATGCTACATGCATGCATTTTAGCCTATGTTACTCAAGAATAGTGTAGCTTTCTATCTGTGAAATAATCTAAAACTGGTTCAGTAGTTACAATTATGCCGTAATAGAGTGTAATGTATTAGAATTCTTTTGAGAGTCCCTGTAAAAGAATTATTTATGTTATAGGCATGAAAAGTAGCCTATAATACTCTGGAATAGCGTAGCATCCACCAGTGAAAAAAGTTTTAGAATCGGTTCAAAAGTTACAAAGATGCCCATAGAGTGTATGTATTAGAATTATTTTGAGTATCTTTGTAAAGAACTATTTATGCTGTATGTAGAAAGGTAGCCTATAATACTCAGAAATAGTGTATCTTTTTATCAGTGCAAAATTTTTTAAAAATCGATTCAGTAGTTACAGAGAGTTACCCATAGAGAGTAATGAAATTCCTATGAGTGTCTTATTAGAAGATTTGAAAATTTATGAACTTTTAAAAAACACAGCTGGACTTAATTCTTTTTTACGCTTTTAAATTTGGCTCCTTGCCATTTCATATTTTTCAAACGCACGTGATTCTACAAATGGCATTTCTACTTTATTTCAAAAGCATAAATCATTTTATACGGGCGAAACTCGACAAGCCTTACAACCTAAAAATGGTTTTTAATTAATAATTAAAAAAGTAATAAAAAGTTTTAAATTCCTCAGGTGCACATGTTTGAACTCATGGACTTCAAATTTTGAGAGCTCTGCATGCTGTAGATTTGTCTGGCAACTGTGCAGATAGAGATTTACAAACATTTACTTTTATTATTATAGAAGAATTCATCTTTTGGAGCTTTAAAACATTAATTCCACTTAATTTTTCTTATTTATTTTTTCATTAGCCTTTTTTTTTTTTTTTTTTTTTTTCAAAACAGGTAGGTAATTTTAATGTCCTACATATACTCAAATGTAAAATGATGAAATAAAAACTTGTCAGAATCTGCAGATGAATTTTATTCGATGTAATACAAAAATACAAAAAATGTGCATATAACACTGTTCATTTCAAAGAACACTGTAAAAATACTGTCAGATGATTTTATATAAAATGAAGTAAAATAAATAAAAGTTGTCTTGTTGAAAAACAAAAAGAAAAGGGCGGTGACAAGAAGACAAAGTTTATGTTTAGAATTACTCTGGGAAAGGAAAGGTCCAACAAATAATACAGCCATCTTTTCCAACACTTACAATATACTTTTTATCAGGTGATATACGAAGTGCTGTTATTTCATCACTATGTCCAATACCTACATGAGTAACAGTACCTTCAAGATACTTCCAAACCTGCAATAAATCAGTAAAATCATATTCAGATATAGTACAAAACTACTTCAGATCATATCTTAAGATACAAGGAATGAAACATTTACAGATTTTTACCTACCACGGTAGAAAAAAAATTTTTTTTAGAGTATAATTGCACATGTTTTACAACATAATAATATAATATTTCAGTTTTAAAATTAAGCTGTTACTTCAATCAGAATATGATATCACAAAATTCAAAAAGTCTGATATGGACACCACATAACTTTTTTGTATATCTATTATATCATACATATTTTCAATGTACTCTTTTTAGCTGATATCCTTCAAAATTGAGATACAATTTGCCAAAACTCCCCAAGTTTCGTGACAGCTTGCCAAATTTTAGGCTTGGCCCACATAATGATTGACCATAGACTTATACTGAATGTATTGAAAGTCTTTTGGGTGACCTGTAAGTAAACTACTCAGTCAATTGCAACCAATAAAAGAAATGTACAACTACACTAATAGCACAGATAGTTACAAAACAGTCACTGTGATGTCACAGAAGGGCCATAAAATGCATATTAAATCAGCACATTCATCTTATATGTCGAATATGCAGCATTTGCTCAATTTAGAGCATTTATTTGGCCAATAATTTCAAGTTGCGTACATTTTTTCTTGTTCAGTTACATAATTTTGATAACTATTTTTAGAATTACACCTCCCTCCTTTTTTTGTAAAATACCCTCTCCCCTTTTCTGTGAAGTACTGGCCAACAAATCCCTTCTGCCATTCACTTTTTTCAAATAGCATTTTAATGAATTTTATAAACATGTTTTATATTTTAATTAAACAAAATTTCAAAATTTGGTTGAAAAATGAAAGCTCAATCAAAAGATTAAGAAAAATTTTGGCGAAACAATCATTTTGACTGTTGATACAAAAGTTAGCATAATGGCTTACAATGAACGAAAATATAATTATTCACTAAAAGGATGGAGAAAGATTTAATACTAAATCACTGAGTGCAGTCGGCGATATCGTTCGATTAAACTCTTGAAATAGTCTGCAGACCTGCTCAAGAATCTGTGATGGGCGTCGCACGGTTTCTGCGACTGGGGGCAGGCCGTGATTATTGTATGGGCACTTGGGGCACGTGCTCTGGGCAAACATGCAGAAATAGGCCAAAAATTTAGTTTAGAGTAATGCATAGGGACACAAAAATTCAGCCAGGTATATATAGGGGCACAAAATTTGAAATGTGCATAGGGCACAAATGTGTAATAGTCAGGTGCTGTTTATAGGACTATGACAGAATTAAAGTATTGAGTTTTTATATTAGTTAATTGTTGTTAAAACTTGGGAATTTATATTTCAATAAGGAGAAAGACTGGGGCTAGTTTGAAATGACTCCACACAATCAATGTTTTTTTCCCTATCAAAATACCTGATAGGTGCTGTTCCATGTTTATTTACACAATAGAAATAAAATTATTAAAATTAGAAAATAAAAGGAAAATTTTGATTTTTTTTTTTTTTTTTTTTTTACATTCTTGCATTTTAATGAAAAACTAAATATCTTTTTTACTGTACTTAAAAGGTTTTACTTTATTTAAAGAAAACAGTATAAAAACAACAGAAAAGGTAACTGAAATTACTTTGACTAATTTATCTGCTCCACCAGTAACAAAGAATTTAGCATCATCAGTTATATCTATTGCATTAATAGGACCTGATAGTGATGCCTCTAAAGCCCTCACAGGAGTTCCATCCAAAACTTCATAATACGTGACTTTACGATCTGTACCACAGCTAATAATCTGGTATTCCCCAGGACCATAGCACACACCTTGAAACAATGCATTAGCAAACACTACTTGAAGTCTGATGAAATTTCTAAAAGATAAAATTTACATAATTAGTATAATGATAATTTGTTTCATTAGTTTGAATTACCATGCTGTTTACTGTAAGAGCTGTATTTTTTCAATTTTTAAACAGGAAAACCAGGTGCTCTAATCATGCGTGTGTGAGTGCAAACAATATATAAAAGAGTTATTTCACTTCTAGAGTAGTTTCAATTGACTATTTCATGATTACAATGCCAGATAATTTGTGTGATTTTGTTTAAATATAAAGAATTTGCTTTAAAATGCTACCAGTTCCAAACTAATTTGTTTCTCTTTTCCTTTGCTCACTCACTTTTCAAATGGCAAGTTTTTTTTTTTTTTTTTTTTTTTTTAAACAAAATTCTTTCCTCCCTTTTCTTTTTAGTTTAGATTATGCAAAATACATAATATATGAAGATGTAACTCAGTGGTGTAGTCGAAGGGGGACGCTGTCCCCCTACTTTTACACTTCAGCCCAAACGTGCCCCCACTTTTTATTCTCAGGGGGGGGGGGGGGACACACTCATTCACAAGATCTTTTTAAAAAATTCTGTGAAGAAATTAAAATTTTCATTTTGTTCGCGCGAGAGCAAGTATATCGGTATAAAAATCAATAGGAAACTTTTGACTGTTTGAAAAGACTTTACAAATGGATTGTAAGGGTTTCTTAAACACTTCAGTAGTGAAAACATATCCATAAGAATAGGAACTGATTATAATCTTCCCAAACGCACTCTTCATAAAATATGCCTTTCCGAATGGCCGAAAAAGTGACAAAAATCAGGGTAGTGAATAATCATGTACCAATGCAAAACAAAATCTGTCACTTTGACTTTAGATTGTTGCCTCACAGTGGATATGTTACTGGAAATGGTAGACGGGTGAAGTGTAAAGATCTCAGGTTTGGGTCCCATTGCACGTCCGTGGTTCTTTTTGAAACTTTGCGTAAATATGGGTTAGGACCCCTTAGAGAGACCCCCATGGAGGGCATCCCCCCCCTTGTACTATTCTTCTGATGAGGATATACAAAAAGGCTTCGAGCCAAGCACACAAATCCGATATACATGTTCGCAACAACAAATGAAGTAGCTTACACAGTTGGTCATTTAAGGTAAGACTTAGTTTAGATTATTAACAAGTAATCAATAATTTCACAATGAGTTCATTTTAATTAATAAACAAATGATGGTTAAATTAGTTTTATTGGTTGTTTAAGGAATTATTACATTTAATGAATCCGATAAGTTTAGGTTAAATTTCGTCAAAAATGAGCGTCTTCCTAATTTTTTTCTTAGGACTACAATACTGCTGTAACTACAAATTAAGGTAAGGTTTTTATTATTCTGTTCATTATCACTTTATAAATAAAAGCCTAAGTGCAATAATTCTGGGTTCGCTGACAGGATTGTATGGTGGGTAAAGTACCGGTACTATGGTTTCGGATTCAACTCCCAGCGGTCGGGGTTCAATCCCCGACTGGGCATGGTTGTCGTTTGTCTGTCCCTTCATAGGAGGCGACGTTGGTCCACCTGCTAGGTGCCCCCATAATAAAGTGGCCAACAATTCCGGCCCGTTGTGGCCAAAGCTTTCGAAGGCAGTGGCTGGCCATTGGAAAAAATAAAAATAATAATAAAAATAAAAATAATACTAATAATTCTGGGTTATACACAGGGATCGATTAAGCCCAGAAGGCCCCCCCCCCCTCTTCTATGAAAGTTGCCTATTGATATGCTAATTACTATTTTTTATGTAATAAAATTTTAAAGTAATATTTTAAAATTATTACCTATCTTGTATACATTAGGCCGAAATGCACAATGAAGGACACTTTATAAAAAAAAATGATAAATTTAAATTATGTAATTTTATTAATATAAATGTGCATAAAAATATTTGAAGTTATTCCCAGCATTGCTGATACATACTAACTTTAGAAACTTAAGTCAAGTCTTGCTTTGAATTTGAATCTTAATTATTTAAAAGAATCCATGCGTCATTAACGAAAATTATCCAGAATTCTAATAAGTTCAAAATGTTTTTTATATATCTCTGTGTAAATGAACTGTTCACTTTTAAAATTTAAAATTCTAATAAAAATAACCCCTAAACTAATTATTTTATAATGAACTTCTATTTCCAACATCTGTAAACACTTTAAAGTTTTGGTTTCATCACCTTTTGCTTTAAGTTTCTGTTCTATTTAAAATGGAATGTGAGAGAGTTGAGAGTAAAAGATTTTTATACATTTGCACAGTCTGATATGGTGCAGATACACCTTTAACATCAACATTTAACAGGCACATAAAATACTATTTGTGAAAAGTTGGATTTCAAACTAAATCTGTTTTTCTCAATATTAGTTTCACGTTTGCTATAATTCATGGCACACACACATTTCCTTTATTGGGGGGTGAGGGTGGGGGATATAGATATAATCTGGCTTAATCTATATGTTAAACATTAAAACACTTTGGGCGTACCATTTGGGGGTTCAATCAGTCTCTCGCCTTTGGAAGTGAGGGGTTCAAGGGAGGGAGACCTACGTTGAACCCCTCACTTCCAAAGGAGAGAGACTGAATAGGATTTTATATACTTTTAACTTTTTAATAACATAGTTAAACATTTTCAAATTAAGATACTTTTATTTCTTTATTTTAAGTAGTGTTCTTATTTCTAATGCTTCAGTGAAAAGAAATATAATTGATGGAAGATGCAGTGCCTCACAGATATTTACTGCAACATTATATAAAAGAAGATATGCACTGAACTAAGTTTTTGGATATGAATGACATAAAATAAGAGTCTACTATTCCCAATGAATAAAAAACTGAAATAAATCAAGTACTGTTCAAATATTTTAAAGTTATATAGTAACAGAAATCATTAGTATGTATGAAAATCAGAAGGGCTTCTGTTAGATAATCTGTTACATAAAATTAAAAGTTTGTTTGTTTGTTTATCTGGGAACTCCTTCCGCACCATAGACCGATAGGCTTGAAATTTTGCACAGAGTAAAATGGTACAGAAGAGGTCGTAGGCTGCTTTAAAATTGTTATGATTTCAATTTTAAGCAAAGTTTAATTAATTAATAGTCTACTTAATTAAAAATCCTAGCCTTAATTAGTGAATTTTAAATCAAGTAAAATTAAAATTTCTAAACAATTTGTTTATTAAGGTGGTTTTGTTTTGTCACCATATACCAGTATTCATAAAGGAAGTAAAATAATAATGAAGTGTTTAAAATTTATTAAGGTATATGTTGAATTACTATTGATGACTCATGGCTGACTCATTTTTATTTATTTGTTTACTTGTTCTATATTTTGGCGCCAAACATCTAAAAGATCGTTATTCTGGCGATCATGTTGCCATCTTTGTGTAAGGTAACTATACATATTGTTCAAGTAATTAAAATAATTTGTACAACAATTTTCTTTTAAATTTTAAATTCATGAAAATACGTTTTGTGAGAGCTGACATCATTCAGAGGGTTGGTAATAAATTTTTAGAGCTGACAATAAGAGTTTCATAAAAATGTTTGTTTTGAAATTGGTAATTTTCCTTAAAAAAAAAATTAAGTGGTTGTAATTACAGTTAAGTTTTTTTTTTCCTTTCACTATAATTATCTTTTCTGGAATTCTCTAACCTTCTTTCTAATCCTTTTTAATAACATCCAATAACTACATGCATCGATACCAATACTTCGATTCAATATATCGAAGAAGAAAACAACAACGGCGCAAGGATATGGAGATCGGCACCCAAGCATTTTCAAATTTTAAATCAAAAATAGAACTTCTACAATAGTTACAACGATAAGAACAACTTTCACATTTTTCATCATAGTAAAAAATTAAGTTTCAACGCTCATCGATAATAAATCTACAAGTTTTCATTAATAATAATTGTATCTTCGACCGAACTACTTCGAGCGGAAAGCGCCAAACAAAGGAGGTAAAAAGGTGACCTAAGCCGGAGGAAGCGTGGGGTTGAGTCATTCTGGTTGTTGGAGTGATCTTCTGAAGTCCGAGTCCCACGCGCTGCCTTGCTAAAGAAAAAGAAATGGCGCTGGCGTCCCTGAGAGAATTCTGGAAGATGGCTGGATGAAAATTCTTTGATGGGGGCCCCCCTCACATCAGAAATGATAAGTCTATTAATCTTTCTCCCTTTCTTTTCCTTTAATTCTCCTTAAATAATTTTTTTTTTTTTTTGTGCACAAACGTTAGGTAAATTTTTAAGAAAAAAGTCAGCTCGGGGTAAGGGATAATGGCATGTTTTATAGTTATTGTGTCTTCAGATTTTCATGATTTTATCTAGTTTAATTTGCCTAATGTAAAATGTTTAAATGATAAATTAATAAATGTGATTTGTTAATTGTAAAAATGGCTCCTCTTCATTTATCTCACTTCGTGTAAATTTATTTCAGCAGTTCTCTTTCAGGTTTTAATTTTTTTTAGCCTAATGGCATTTGCACGTAACGCCGAGAGCCTGGTTGGTATATTGCGGTCACAACACTTTTAAAGCTAAGCATTTATTTTTCCTAGTATGAACTACGAGGATATTAATTGATTAAAATTTTAAAAGGTAAACCCTTGAGTCAGGACAAAGTTAAATGAAATGAAAAAAAATGGAGGTACAACAATGGTGCCGTTCAAATTTGGATCGGCGAATTAAGTGTGATGAATGAGACGAGCCATTTTTTTTTTGTGTCGGTCAGCCATGGGTCAAATTTTTTCTGAATGATTTTAATAGATTGTATAATTATTATTAGTTATTTAGTATTTTGGGTTACAATTATTTAAATTAAAATGCCTAGATCTTCCACCTCGGATCTTCCCTCTTTAGATAATGCGTGTCATTTAACAGTAACAACTGTTAATTTTGGGGAATTTATCCCCCTAGTAACCCCCTTTTCGGGAAATAACCCGGACTTTACCGTTAATGATTTCTTCGACAAAATCGAAGAAATCGCCAAACACGCGTCATGGAAGGATGAACAAACACTGTTTGTCGCCAAAACAAAGTGTATTGGGGAAGCGGATGCTTTTGTTAGGTCGCAGCCTCAGTTGAAATCTGCCGATTACAGAACATTTAAAGAAGCATTGAAGGACAGGTTCGGCACTAACGACAAAGATTGTTCGCTTTTGAAATTCACAACGGCAGTACAGGGTTTTAATGAGACCACGCGGGGTTTTTTGTCCCGTTTAAACGGTTTAGCACATCGCTGCTTTCCCGATGATGAGCCCATTCGGCAAAGGATGTTGGTTTCCCAATGTCTTCAAGGCCTCCGACCCTCCGTTCGCCGATTCATCATGGCACAAGACCATGACACCTTTGAGAAAATTTGGGCTCTAGCTTTACAGGAAGAACAATGTGCCGCGCTAGAGAAAGCCTCCGCGAGTGTCAACATTGTTGACACCGAACCGAAGCCGTCCGCCATTGAAACGGAGTTGAGAGAAATTAAATCTTTGGTTCAGAATAGTATCTTTGAAACAGATAAAAGAGTTAGCAATCTTCAAGAGGAGGTAAAGAGATTGAACAAATTAGTCATTAGCAACGGTACTAATCGGATAATTTGTTTTAAATGCAGAAAACCAGGGCATTATAGTCGCGATTGTCGATCAAGATATTATAATCAACACAGACCCAATGGAAATGACAGGCAGGGAAACTAAATCAGGGGCAAGACAGAGACACTCATCTGATCTTGAATCCCCCTTTTGAGTGCACTGGGATTGCGACTTCGGAATCCAGTTATACTTTGCCTATTGTACAAATTAATGTTAAGGATTTTGTTATACATACTCTTATTGATACAGGTGCCTCAATTTCCATAATTAAGGGAAGTGTTTTGGAATCTTTGAAAGACACACGCTGCATTAAATTAGTAGAACCTTGTTTTTTAAAAGTATTGGGCATTACACAAAATTTAGTAACCTTGAACCAAAAAGTTAAGTTAGAAGTTCAATTAGGGACCCTTAAGTGTGAAATAGAATTTTTTGTATGTAATACAGATTTATTTACTTACGATGCGATCTTAGGTTCGAACTTTCTTATCAAAAATCAAATTCATATCAATTTTGCTAAGACTACCATTTCAAATGAAAATTTTTTACTTAATTGGACAAATAAACAAATTTCTAGACATAATGTTAATTCTGTACAAAATCTAAATTTTCAAGTAGGTTTTAATAAACGTAAATGTATCATTCCTCCTAAATCTGAATTAATTGTAACAGTTACTACTAAAGATAATTTTAAGATTTCTGATTTTGTCTTAATCCAACCACATAAGCATGCCATGTCGCATGTGTGGATTGTCTCGAGCTCAGTAAATGAAGGAAATGACAATGGCGAATATTTTATCAAGATAGCTAATTTTTCTAACGACCCTGTTCACATTAACAAAGACACCAAAATTGTAAACATTGAGCCTATTGAGGTAGTTAAGAGCGACGAAGTAAGCGTTGGGGAGGAATTTTATAAGGACGATAATGAATTGATGGGAGAAGTAAACATGGCGGAGGAATTTTATGAAGATGAGAATGAAATTTTTGGAGGTAAATTTGATCTGGCTCATTTAGGAGATGAGGAAAAAGTTAAATTAAAAAATTTATTAATCAAACATAAAGGTGTTTTTGCTGAAAGTGTAAAGCAACTTACGGGTTGCAACACCATAGCTCACCGAATCTACCTAACGGATGATTTGCCAGTCAGGCAGAAGCCTTACAGAACCCCACATCCTTTACGAGAAGAATTGAAAAGTCAAATAAACCAGCTTTTGGATGCCGGGATAATTTCTGTGAGTGATTCACCGTATGCTTCCCCAATATTATTAGTTAAGAAAAAGAATAACATGTTTAGGTTGGTATGTGACTATAGGAAATTAAATTTAAAAACACAACCGCTTCCTTTTCCCTTACCGTTAATTTCGGATTTATTAGATTCATTAGAAGGAGCCAAGTATTTTTCTTCTTTGGACTTGTGTTCAGGCTATTGGCAAATGAATTTAGATCCCAAGGATCGTCATAAGACTGCTTTCACCACCGAATTTGGCCTTTTTCACTGGAATCGTCTACCTCAGGGTTTGAAAAATGCAGCGTCCTCATTTCAAAGATTATTGGAAATAGTATTAGCTGGGCTGAAAGAGTGGAATATTAATACTTACCTCGATGACCTTATAATTGCGTCGAACACGTTCAATGAACACCTCGAAAAACTAGACATGGTATTCAAGAGATTAGGCGAGCACAATTTAAAAGTTAATCCGGGAAAATGTCAATTAGTTAAAGAAAAAATTACTTACCTTGGGTTTCAGGTCACTGACGGTAAAATTTTGCCCGACAGCAGAAATGTGGAGGCAATTCAAAAGTTTCCAGTTCCAACTAACAAAAAGCAGGTTCGGTCATTTTTAGGACTTTGTAATTTCTATCGCAAATTTATAAAGAATTTCGCCCACATAGCAATACATTTGACTAAATTAACAAAAAAATCAGTAACTTTTGTTTGGGATGAAAATGCCAATAATGCTTTTGAGCAATTAAAGTCAGCATTAATCTCTTACCCTTGTCTTATTTTACCAAACACTAAGAAAGAATTTGTTTTGCATACAGATGCTTCTGGATATGCTATTGGAGCTGTATTGAGTCAGGAAGGTCAGGATGGACAATTACATCCGGTTGCTTATGCAAGTAGGCAGTTGAACGATGCCGAAACTAGGTATAGTGTTTTTGAAAGGGAAACCTTAGCGGTCGTTTTTGGAATAAACAATTTTCGACACTATTTGTATGGGCAATCTTTTAAACTTTTTTGTGATCAGAAGTCGCTTTCCTATGCACTCAAACTTAAGGATAGCGGTAGAATTACAAGATGGATACTAGCGCTTCAAAATTACGACTACACAGTAACTCACACTCCTGGAAAAATGAATGTGCCTGCGGATACTTTGTCACGAACAGTTCAGGTAGAACCCGTCAATGTCATTGAATTCACAACAAACAACTTTCCCCCTGCTAGGATTAGGAATTTACAAGAGCAAGACACTAGGTGTCAAGAGATTTTGATTAAGTTAGAGGACACAAATGAAATTGAACAAAATGGGATGAAATTTTTTAAGAGGGATGGAATTTTGTTTTGTGTAAATGATAAAGCAAAGGGTCACAAATTTACCATCACAGACAGACTAGTAATTCCAAAGACACTCATTAGTGAGGTTTTGTCCTTAGGACATGACTCGATAACATCAGCACACCCAGGCATTAAGAGGACTTTAACCCGAATTAAGAGAAACTATTTTTGGTGGAACATGACACACCATATCATTAATTATGTCAAATCTTGCCACTCGTGTCTTGAGAGAAGAGGGTATAACGCTAAACATAAAGCGCCACTACAAAGAATTCAAATAACTAGTCGGCCTTTTGAGCGAATTGGGATGGACGCAGTAGGACCACTTCCTATTACTGAGTCAGGCAATCAACATATTATAGTAATTGGTGATTATTTTACCAGGTGGGTGGAAGCATACCCTGTGAAGGATTTACAAACTGAAACGATTGCTTTGGTGTTAGAAAGGTTCATATGCTCTCATGGGATTCCTGAGCATTTGATAACTGACAGAGGTAGTTCTTTGATTTCTGACAGCATACAAAAAGTTTATAAAAAAAAAAGATATTAAGAAACACACTAGTACAAGTTACCACCCAGCGACTGATGGGGTAGTTGAACGGGTTAATGCTACAATAATTAACGCACTCCAGCACTTAGCAGACAATACTTACCATGAATGGGACAAATATTTACATTTTGCACTTTTGGCTTACAGAACAGCAGTACACTCAACCTTAAAAGATACACCAGCTCATTTAATATATGGAAGGGATTTAGTATTACCAATAGATCTTATAAGTAGCCCCCCTTTGAGGTCATATTCTGATCAGAGGGAACTCAGTGAAGATTTGGAGATTCGTCTACAACAGTGTTTTAAAATCATAAAAGCCAATTTAGTTGAAGCTGCAGAAAGACAAGAAAAGTATAGAAAAAAGGTGTGTAAGGAGAAGGGTATTGTTATAGGAGATCTGGTGATGTTATACACGCCGTCAATTAAAGTTGGGCAAGGGAAAAAGTTTTCTAAATTTAATAAAGGGGTTTATAGAGTTAAAAATCAACTTAGTAAAGTCAATTTTGAAATCATTAACATATACAACCATAAAGATAAACAAGAAGTCCATGTTGACAGATTAACCAAAATTCCAGATCGCCTCATTTTCCCATCCTTGGATGTAGAGTTCATAGAGGAAGAGCCTAGTGCTCCTAATGAAGATAACGAAATTTTACATTCGCCAGATCTCAATAACAGTCCTTTCCCCAAAAACTATACAAAAACTGTCAGAGTAGTCGTGAACAGCAATCGAGTGCCCAGGAAGCTGCCCAGTAAGGTACAGCAGTGTACGACAGGAAGCTCTGCTCCAGTTGTCCAGACCCCACCACAGGCTGTGGTGCCTCCAAGCACGGGACAGGCCACCAAACATCCATACAATCTAAGGCCGAGACAGAATGGTTTTGTAAAAACATGAACTGTTATCATGAAGAATCAGATTATTATAGTGTGAAAATTTTTATGTGTCATTTTGTTCTATATTTTATATGATTTAAGTGTTGATTGTTTTGAATTTTTTTACTAATGTTATATGAATATTTAATATAACTTTAACACTAATTTGTTGGGCCCAACATAAATATATCTGCTGCTGAACATAAGTTTTTAAGTTTAAGATATTTATTGGTGGAGTAGCTAACCATCTAATGTGAATATTTTGGGTTTGATTAATGTGTTCTTCACCTAGATATAGCAAAGTGTTAATTTTTTTTTAAAAGAGTTTTCTTATAAATCATTTTATATGTGTTTTGTCAAGGTGGCAATTAATAGGGTTCTGTTGTAGGCTAAACACACTAGTTAGAAGTTGATCAGAGTCCAAAGTCTACAAATTTTTCCTTTATTATTGAATATGTTTGTGTTATATGTAAAAGTTTGCAATGGTTCGGAATGTTGGAGGGTAGTGAAGGTTTCCCTTGTGATATGCATTTCAACTTCAAGTGCTAATATTTTGTGTAGTGTTAGTTAGGTATTTTGCAATTTTTTTTTTAAATTTTGTTTTCCTTTATTGTGATATTTTTTTTTGGGGGTAATTGTATACTATTTTTATGCGAAGCAGATTATTCAAGCTACTGTGTTAGTTTTTTTTTGTTTTGTGTTGTAAATCAACATTTTGGTTTACAATTTGGAGTTAGGCGGGTTACTTAGGGTGTGTAAATTCCAGTTTACTGTTATGTTTCTTTGAAAAAAAAAAAAAAATGTTGCATATTTTTTTTTCGTGTGAGAGGGAGGTATTTGTTATGATTTCAATTTTAAGTAAAGTGTAATTAATTAATAGCCTACTTAATTAAAAATCCTTAGCCTTAATTAGTGAATTTTAAATCAAGTAAAATTAAAATTTCTAAACAATTTGTTTATTAAGGTGGTTTTGTTTTGTCACCATATACCAGTATTCATAAAGGAAGTAAAATAATAATGAAGTGTTTAAAATTTATTAAGGTATATGTTGAATTACTATTGATGACTCATGGCTGGCTCATTTTTATTTATTTGTTTACTTGTTCTATATTTTGGCGCCAAACATCTAAAAGATCGTTATTCTGGCGATCGTGTTGCCATCTTTGTGTAAGGTAACTATACATATTGTTCAAGTAATTAAAATAATTTGTACAACAATTTTCTTTTAAATTTTAAATTCATGAAAATACGTTTTGTGAGAGCTGACATTATTCGGAGGGTTGGTAATAAATTTTTAGAGCTGACAATAAGAGTTTCATAAAAATGTTTGTTTTGAAATTGGTAATTTTCCTTAAAAAAAAATTAAGTGGTTGTAATTACAGTTAAGTTTTTTTTTTTTCTTTCACTATAATTATCTTTTCTGGAATTCTCTAACCTTCTTTCTAATCCTTTTTTAATAACATCCAATAACTACATGCATCGATACCAATACTTCGATTCAATATATCGAAGAAGAAAACAACAACGGCGCAAGGATATGGAGATCGGCACCCAAGCATTTTCAAATTTTTAAATCAAAAATAGAACTTCTACAATAGTTACAACGATAAGAACAACTTTCACATTTTTCATCATAGTAAAAAATTAAGTTTCAACGCCCATCGATAATAAATCTACAAGTTTTCATTAATAATAATTGTATCTTCGACCGAACTACTTTACGAGCGGATAGTGCCAGCAAAGGAGGTAAAAAGGTGACCTAAGCCGGAGGAAGCGTGGGGTTGATTGATTCTGGAGGTTGGAGTGATCTTTTGAAGTCCGAGTCCCACGCGCTGCCTTGCTAAAGAAAAAGAAATGGCGCTGGCGTCCCTGAGAGAATTCTGGAAGATGCCTGGATGAAAATTCTTTGATGGGGGCCCCCCTCACATCAGAAATGATAAGTCTATTAATTTTTCTCCCTTTCTTTTCCTTTAATTCTCCTTAAATAATTTTTTTTGTGCACAAACGTTAGGAAAATTTTTAAAATAAAAGTCAGCTCGGGGTAAGGGATAATGGCATGTTTTATAGTTATAGTGTCTTCAGATTTTCATGATATTATCTAGTTTAATTTGCCTAATGTAAAATGTTTAGATGATAAATTAATAAATGTGATTTGTTAATTGTAAAAATGGCTCCTCTTCATTTATCTCACTTCGTGTAAATTTATTTCAGCAGTTCTCTTTCAGGTTTTAATTTTTTTTAGCCTAATGGCATTTGCACGTAACGCCGAGAGCCTGGTTGGTATATTGCGGTCACAACACTTTTAAAGCTAAGCATTTATTTTTCTTAGTATGAACTACGAGGATATTAATTGATTAAAATTTTAAAAGGTAAATCCTTGAGTCAGGACAAAGTTAAATGAAATGAAAAAAAATGGAATGGAGGTACAACAAAATTGTGAAAATCCACATGTTCCTTAATTTTAAAAGACTTTTTGCAATTTTCAGGGTAGAAAGCTACTCAAATATCCGATTTGAGAACATTAGTGAGCATAGTTAACAATATTAGATTTATTTATTTATTACTTTCAATAATTCAAGTGAAATTGACGTCATTCGGATGTCAATCAATGAGGATGATAATGCAATTTAAAAATATATAAGAAACATATTTAGGTTAATAGGCTTAGACATAAAATTTGTACCACGAGTGAAATAATAAAGTTCCACAATTTTCGATAAAAGTGGATCAGTGAATAATGTGGGATTATTTCTGATATTTAAGTTAGATTGGACATTTTATATCACACATTTAAAAATGACTCCGACATAAAAATTATGCAACTAACAAAATAATATTAGAGTTGATTATTTTTCATGAGTTTAATAAATCGCTTTAAATATTAATTTAATCTAATCATCTATAAAGTAAAAATTACACCACGAGCAAAATCAATTCGTAATTTTTACGATCTCAGTTAGCTTGGAAAATCTCATTGGAAGTAGAATTAACCAGTTTGAACCCGTCTTAACAATATCGGATGCCAGGGTGCGAAAATCAGCTCGCACACCCCCCAACCCCACATGTCAAAAAACAAATTTAATTTAATGTTCCATTTTTTAAAAAAATATTTAGGTATATATATATTCAAATATCTAAATCATTTTTTGGGGCTTTTAAGTTGGCAAACTTTTAAAATGATGTCGTCTGCTTTGAAATCTGTTTTCTACTCAATACTTATTATGGCCAAATCTCTCAACCTATCTAGAGACATGGTTAATATTAAATAGTTTCTATTATTTTCAATTTGAAAAAGACCTTTTGCCTTCTGCTACTGTTACAGGAAGTATTAAATATTTGTGTTTATTTGCATAAAGATGTTGAAATATTAAGAAACACAAACGTTAAATTATTGGAATAAATATAATTTAGTATATCCAGCGGAGTTGTGTCTTTTTCTCTACTCATTATAGAAGATGTCTGTCTGCTTCTTAGAAGCGTTGCAGACAAATGGCTGCATGTAGAATTACTAAATTTGGTAGGCAGAAAGTTTTAAACATGAAGTTATGCACCTCAAAGCGATTTTTTCATAATTTGACGTAGAAATGGATTTATTCAATATTTAATTGATTTTTGAGTGATTTTCCACATAATTAGTAATAGAAGCAGAAAAAATATCTGCAAGAAAACAGCCAATATATTATCAGATAGAAGAGAAAATTTTCTTTCAAAAACAGTTTGTTTAGAATGTTTAATGTTATTTTCTGATTTTTGAGATTTTTTCAAAGAAATTTCACATTTTCCAGATATTTTTGATAAATAAGTTTTAAACTGTTGCATCTTAAAATCTATCCATCAGAATGTCTTATAATTTGTTCATATTATAACATGCACATTCTATTCCCTTTTAAACTTTAATTGAAACAAAAATATAAATTTGGAGATTTTCTATGAATTTTAGAATGAAACAGCATTTAAAATTATATTAGCTGATGCGTAGAAGTTTTGTTATTTAGCCATTACATTTTGGGTTACGTCCATCGTTTTGGTAACACAATTTTAAAACTTTGCATTTGAAAAAAAGAGAGAAAAATTTCAAACCTGAGACCAACTTTTAAATGGTAATGAAGATTTACATTATTTTAATGTCACAAGTTTAAACACGCATTTGAAATCCATTCATATTAATAGATTCTGCCTTAAACAAAATGTATCATGAATGAATTGAGCAAATTCTTCGATTTCCAATTAATTGAGGTACAGAGAAACCATTGATTAAAATTTAAGGTTATGTATCATTTATGAATCGCCGCATGTTTAAATCTATCTGACAGCATGTTTATTTAAATTTTCTCAGAAAATAAAATGCACATTCAGACCTTTATTTTAAAATATCGGCCTTACGTCTCAGTGCTAACTTTTTACGAAGAAACGTATATTCGCTCAAATTCACACATCCAGGCCATTTTCTCTAAGTAATGGTAACCCAGATTTATTTTCAACAGTTCCTTTTAACTGAATCTGAACTATACGATCAAAGTTCAATTTCTAACTGCAAGAGTAAAAGAAAAGCACATATGGTTTTGCATTTGACATTGGGCACACGATTTTCCATGGCAACAACTGCCATTCTTCTTATTCTGATGTCACATTTTATAAAGAATGCTTAATACTTCAAGCCCCATTTACACCTATGGTTTTTGAATGTAAAATAAAATGGTTGTCTACATCATGTAGCATCTCAGGTATTAATGCTATAACTTAAAAAACAGTATGATGTAAAAATAAGACATTTTAAAAGTGAAGAGTTTTTCTCTGCAAACCATCAAGCTTTTCCTTTTTTTGACTGCGAATAACACTGACATAGTTTTTTGTGCCATGATAAAGCAGTGATATCGTGTTAGTACTGATGACGCAAACTTTACTTTAAGAGTCATATAAGTTTGCTTATTTTTTGATTCCACATCATTGGAATGAATTCAAATTACACATGTCAGAAAAATTTTCGTACCCTAGCAGATGAAGAATGGGCACACAGCTAGTCTAATAATAAATTAATAAAATGCATACCATGGTTTTTATTCAGAAGAAAAATTCTAGAAAATTGTGCAATCAATCAATCAATACTAATAATAAATTAAAAAAAAAAATCTGGCTTAACTTTGCTCATGGCATTATTTGCGATTTATAAGAACCAAAAATTCATTACATCACAGGCAGAGTTACTGCTTATATTATCTAAATTACAGGCATTTGCAGCAAAAAGCTAATATTGCTTATGCTTACTCCTTAAACTTACTCTAAATCCCAAATAATGCAGGATCCATCACCACCAGAGGAAACACATTCTTTATCATTACTTTTTACACAAATACAAGTAATGCTGCCCTTGTGTTCTTTCATTGTTCTGGTTAAAACCTAAAGATATAGCATTAAAGAAAAAAGAATAACCATTTTAATGCTATGTTTGATTTTTCAAAGATGTTATTTAAAAAAATTATTCAAATTTTGGAAAACTTTTTGAACAATCAAATTACTTTAGAGGCTTGCTTAAAAAAAAAAAAAAAAAAAAAAAAAGTCCTTACAGAAACTGCAGGGTATTATTTTGGCAAATGGTCATGAGTAATGAAAGCAGCATAAGAAAAATTTCATAACCATAAACATAAATAATAAATATTTGCCAAAGGCTATCAAGCAATACAGGGAAAAAAAAAAAAAAAAAAAAAGTATAATATTTTCCCTCTTTTCTTGACAATTTACTAAAATTTTATCTTCAGCTTTTCCCACCACTCACAAAAAAAGGTGGGGGGGGGGGGCGGGAGAAATTTCTGCAATTTGATATTATTGTAATGAACTACCATAATTTTAAATGTGTTACAGTTTAAAACATTCAGTAATAAAAAACAGATCATAAATGCAATATATTACTTGAATGCTGGTGGTAACATCCCATACTCGAACATCACCTTCACCTCCTCCACTAATGATTCGCCGGCAATTTGAAGTTGATGCTAAAGCAGTAACTCCTCGTTGATGAGCATTTTCAATAGTATACAGAGGTTTTCCAGTTTCTGGTGTATGAGCTCTTATTTTTCCATCATTCCATCCTGAAATGTGTGAAGTAACATTATGTATAAAATGAGCAGTATAGTTGAAATATAATCTGTTGTAACTATTATTTTTTTTAAATGTCAAATATAATTTCATTTACACAGTGAAAACAAACATTAATACTACATCAGAATCAAGTAGACAGTGCTGGTTCTATCATGCGAGCACTGTGCACAGGTGGCTGAAAAAAAAGGGACAGCCAAAATTTACTTGCTGTTTTTATTCCCTCGACTAACTATCTTTGTCACTACTGAAACATTACTTATTTTTTATATTAATGCATAGTTATATTTTTCAAGATATCGATACATATAACCTGATAGTGAGTGCTGCAACTACAGTTGAAGTCAACCAGGGCAACTTGCTGTTGGCACTCATCTTAGCATGGCACCTTCTTTTTTGAAATCATAACTGATTTTGGCACCTTTTTCAATATGGCACCCAGGGGAAGTGCTGTGTTTGCCCACTTTTAGCTGCGGCTCTGCTGACAGCTGAACTTGTATACAGTCAAACGTATTTCATGTTAAATAAAATGATAAGTTTTCTCTATGTATATTTTTCTTTTGTGCTTCCCTAAGAAATATTTTATTTTCATACTATATGACTGCATTTTTTTGTTGTTGTTTGTTTTCTGGAAATGTCAGTTCAATAATAAGTGCACACGGGCAGCTGAACATCTAGAACCAACCCTGTGCAATTAAAATTATTGCAAAAGTTGTAGAAAATAAATTCTATTCACATACCACTAACTATAGATCGGCCATCCCTAAACAGAATAACGGAGTTACATGTCATGTTACGAATTTCTATCCTAAGCAGTTCTTGAGAAGTAGATAAATGCCACACTCGTATTGTCTCATGAGAACAAGTTACAAATATATTCCAGCATTTACTTAAAGGAAAGAAAAAAAAGCCGGTTATAACACAATAAAAAGGAAGCATAAATTTTATATAAGAGTTAGAGTACTTATGACTTTACATTTCTTTAGTTCAAACTCAAGAGGTGAACTTTCTTTAGTTCAAACTCAAGAAGCAAACTTTCTTTAGTTCAAACTCAAATGTGTGCAAATATCGAATAAGCTTAATTCTACTGTAAACAAAATGTATGTTTTGTTGCGGAATTACTCTGCTACTCCTGGGGTTCGTCGTTCTAAAGTCCAGCTGGTGTAAAAAGTTCAAGTAAAAAGTCACTTTTACAGGCTAAAATTCCATGGAAATATTCAAGGGATATAGTACACTATCCCTTAAGACACAGCAATGAAGAATTTACACACAGCACTTAAAAAAAAACAGCTTCACAAAGCAAGCTAAAACACAGCTTCTATAGCACTATCAGTTCACACAAAACTAGCGTACTCAGAGCTCTTCTCACATTGAATGTTCAACTCGCAACTGACTGACTTCGGGGCGATGCCCGCTTCTATAAATAGCCAACGCAGGAGGTACAAGAGGTTTCCAGAAAAGTCAATTTCTCGAGGGTTCTACATAAAGCGTGAATTTTGATTACGTCATAGAAGAGAAATGTTAGGTTATTATGCGTTTTTAATGCAGGAAAAACAACTTCCAGGCCCCATTGGGAAAATCGCGCCAAATGACCAAAAAGTCGCCAAGCTTGGCGACTTTTGGCGAAATATCGCCAAATTTGGCGCCAAAAATAAGTCCTCAAAAGTGAAGAGATCTAAGCTCTAGGACTAATATTTCTCGAGATTTCTAGAAGCCCATAGAAAAACATATGGGAAAGCGAAACCTCCGTATCTACGGTTCTATTTGGCCGATTTTGATGCAACAAAAAACAAAATTTATCTATTTGAAGCGTAGAATACGAATTTTAAACCATTTTAAGCCCCAGAGCAGCGGGTTGCCCCGAAAATTCGTAACATTTTGTTATATCCAGCAAAATACAGCGCAAATTTTAATATTTGCAGAGTTAGCATTGAAATGTATAGAAAACCCCCTTTATTTTTTGCATATTTATTAATATGTTAACAATCTGAGGGATTTATTTTACGCATTCATGTTAAGTTTGTATTTCATGCTAATTTTTAGTATAATAAGCGATAGAAATTGTTAACTGGATGCATATTTTACATATTTAAAAAGCTATACATAGAAATTAACAGAATGTAATAAAATTTCAAAAAAATACAACATCAAAAGCTAAAAATAATCAAGTAGTAATATCTTTGAAGACTAATCCAGGATCAAAAACAGCATTAACTGTATCCTTAACATTATTCAGCAACAAATTTTTTTTTTATCTGTTTCCTGGTTCTAATAGACAATTCTTACTAAATTTGGTGTGTGTGTGTGTTTGTGTGGGGAAATAATGTAGGGACTTGATAATGTAGATCTGCCTCTTGTATATCAAAGCTGGAGTATCTCTTGTAACAGTCGAGCAGTAGTCAGTAGTAATGTTGACTTATCCTAATCACCCTGATATCATTCGTGTTCCATTGCAGAGATATCTTGATGAAACCTTTTACTGTGTTCATCATTTATAGTTTTTTCCCCCTCAGACATATGGCAAATGTAAAATTAATTTATAAATGCAAACTTCAGATAATTTTCAAACTTCAAGATTTTCCAGGAGCCGAAATTTGAAAGTTTCCCTGACTTTTTTTGCTAAATTAAAATTTCCTTACTATTCCAAGTTTTTCAATTATTCTTGACTTCTGGCAACCTTATGCCAAAAAACCTCCCAGCATTCAGGGTGCAAATTGGACATTTTCTCCGGGGGAGGGGGGGGAGGTACATTTGCAAGAAAACATTCTCCAGTGGGGGACACTTGGAAAGGAAAAGGAGGAAAGGTGATAAATGCTTCATTCACATGATATTACAAGACAAGTGCAGTCACTGACATGTCTGGGAACTGACTTATATTCCAACAAAAGTCATGGATTGTTTATTCTAAAAAATCACAGACACACAAGCTATATACAATGTACCTGTATTGGAAGCCTCCCTTGAGGGTTTTGAGCTTAGAAAAGAGACTAAATTTTAGGCAGTCGCCGTAGTGCATAGTTACAAACTATATAACATACTACCTTCATTTTGACTTCTTGACTTTAATACCTAATCTTCAATCACACGTTTAACATTTCTACAGCAGGGGATTAATAGTATCCCTTGCAGGGATCAATTAATATTTCTGTAGCCAGGGACATTCTTTAGCCAGGAAGATCCTCGCCCCCCCCCCCCAATCAATTCACACCCTGCCAGCATTCCAAACTAATAACAAGATCATTATATAAACCTGTGTTTCCATGAAAACACTATAAACAGTATTGCTGCTTGCGATGCAGTTCATCACATATTTTAAAAGCAATAAGGGAATAATTTAGATATTTAAAAATGCTTAAATTAAATTTAGAATAGAAAAGCAAAATATAAATTAATTAAAATATTTGATTAACTGCATCACACTTCCCTATTAAAATGTGAACTTTCTTTTGCCGGTACTATATATAAAATACACAGCATTTCATTAAAATAAGAGTTGTGTAAAAATGATATTTTTTGGGGGAAAATATGTTGTTTAAATTATTTAAAAGGAATTCACAAATATTAAATGTTACAAGTTCTTAAAAGTTCAAAATAATAATAATAATAAAATACTTACTATGGAAAATTAATATCATTTACGGCAGTACCATGGCAGGTATAATAACGTTCACACTTAAATCCTGAGAGGTTAATGTGGTAGATTTCTGACTTATCAGATCCAACAAGCAGCTGACAAAAGAAATACACATAACATATTTGTTGCATTTATATTGCATTGTAAATGGTTATACATACCCATAATCAATGATTAGGTGTTTCATACATAATCCAGTTTTATGACTTAAGGGTTAGCAAGATATTTTTTTAAAGCACAGAAATAACCAACATTTTATTTTATTTTAAAGTTCTGTGTATAACACACACACTCCAGTGCACAATACTATTATAAAATAATCTCATAGGAAAAAAAACAGAATCAGAAATACTAGATGACAGATTACTCCATAAAAGTAAAATCCTTATCTTTAATTTACACCAAATTATAACAATTTTTACTTCAACTTACATCATTATGGTTTATGTAAATATGCATGTAATGGAATAATTCCAATGCAAATGGAATAGTTTTATTAATTATAAAACTAAACTGAACTGTAAAATCTAGATTTCTCTTTTTAAAACGAAATAAACTGGTATTTTCTCTAAAATTTCCATTCCCCCGCCTCTTAACGTTTTCATTTCTGTTCATGAATGTTACAAGAATGAGTTAACTGTTTTTACAGTTTTAATCTTCTAAAAAAATTTAATATTTTAAAGAGACAAAATTTAATATTTTAAATTGTAACCTTATATCATATGCCTGGGGTTTTATCCTTTCCTACACATATCTTTTTTTCAGATTATTAAGATTTACCGTAAAAGGTATGACTTAAAAAGTACTAAATATTAAAATAGACATTTAAAATTTAACTGAAGATGATTGTTTGTACACTAAAAATATCCACAGTTGAAAATATTAGTGTTGTATTAAATTTATTTTTATTATTATCAATTAAATATTTGCTTATATACAGGGTGTCCCAAAAAGGTGGTAATCAGAGTTAATTTTATCTTTATTAGGTGTAATTGTACTGATAAAATAAAATTTTAGCTAATAATAAAAACTAATTGGTAAAAGTAATAACAAAAAATAGCAAGTCTTTTGTTTGTTTGTTTCAATGTGCTCTGTAAAAAAAATTCTGATTTTTTTTTTTTTCTAAAATTAATAGCATAGTAGATTTTATTGGTGAAATACTCTTTATTTTTCATAACATCTTAATTGTTGAAATTTTAATGAAAAGTTATAGATAATTCTATAATCAACAAAATGAATTCTATAGAACTTTTGTCAAACATACAATTACAAAGATTTAATGGAAAAAACATTTACACTTTTTAAATGGTAACACGTCTGATGTCACATAATTTTGAACTTATGGTAGTTTTCTCATATCAGAAGAAGAATATAATACACATGCCCAAAATGCATTGTTGAACGATGATTTCACTAGACTAATACTGCTTTGAACAAGAAAAGCTACTGGTAATTTTGAGATAGCTAAATTTTTAAAATGCTTAGTATTTTATGTTTTCTAAGAATGTATAACTGTAAAGTTTTATTTGTAAAAAGTTAATCCCCCCCTCCCCAATTTTTCCATGAAAAAAAACTTGGTTTTGTCAGTACTTCAAAATTTTTGGAAATTTACATCACTACTCATGAATGTACATTGAAATATGAATTTTTTTCTTCTGAAAAATGTATATAAATGTAAAAGTAGCTCCTCTAGTGTGGCCAGATGCTCTCCCAGAAATCTATTAAAAATTTAGTAGTTAGCATTACATAAATACCTTGTATGAACTTAAAAAAAAAAAAAATCCTTGTTAACTGTATTGAGATTTTGATGAAAAATAGGTAAAATTCTATAGTGACTCTTTCTCTATCCTATGATTAATTTTACAAGCATCTTATATAGCAAAATGGTGTGAAGAAATGAAGTAAGAGCTAGGAAAATGCCAATGATTATAACTGGAAATTAAAAATAGTTTATATATAAATGCGACTTTGAATATTTTTACAGGTCAAGTATTGTGATTTCTTTAGGTCTTAATAAAAAAACTTTTGATTTTTCCTGGCATTTGGAGTATAGTTTCCCCCAAACCCAGTTTTAATCTTCTAAAAAAAATTTCAAGAGCACACATTTTTGAATGGCCATTCAGCTGTTTTGAACAAAAACTTGTTTGTTCTTCGTCAGTGATAATCACCTGAGGTCAGGAACAGGTTTCTTTTCGAAACAGCTGTATGGCTGTTCATGTAACCTTTGTGGTGTTATTTTACAAAGTGTTTTATTATTTTATGTTTTTAACACCAGTTATTTTCAGTATTTTCATTACACATTTTTGGTTTAAAAATGTCACGTTTTATAAATCACCAAAAAGATACAGTCGATGACTAAAACAGTTTTTTTTTTTTTTAAATAAATAAAAGCAGTTAATTAAATAGCTGCAATAATTTTACTACTAATGGCTTATTAATGTAGCATCAAAATTTTTACCTGATGACCATCACCACGCAAAGCAATTGATGTGACACCACCCAATATGAGAGTTCTCCTTTATAAAAGGAAGCATGAAATGAAAGAAAGAAAACAGAAAGACATACAAGAGGAAAGGGGAAAAAAAGGCATTTTAAAAAGACGATACAGTATTAGAGGTACAATTTACACGTTAGGGTAGGCTTAAAAAACGAACTTTTGATTATGGGAGACTCTTTTTTTTATATGACCAAAAAAAAAAAAAAATCCCTTACAACAGGGATGACAAATACATGGTGCAGGTGACATCACCTTTCCAGCATGCCTAAAAATTTTAATGATGGGCCAATATTTTGAGTATGAATCACTTTAATGTAATTGCCAAAAGGCTGCTCAGGCTTTTATGACAACAAGAACAATTTTTGTCTTTCACATAGAATTTTCTTTTAAGGAGAATAGTAGTAACAGCTGCCAAAGCTTGATAAGAGCAATTCTAGGGTTAGAGTTTGATTAGATTCAAAGGAAAAATTATTGTAGGCTGCCAGAGCATCTCCGCTAATAAGATGCAAGTGATTACATCATTGTTGCTTCAGGGTGAATTTCGTGATAAACAGTTGCAGTGGTAGATTTTTCTTTTGCTAGCTAATAATTCAGTGACAGCAAAATGTTATAGTACCAATTTCTATTTACTTATAACACTATAATATGTTAAAGCTATGTCTATGACACGATATCACACTCTGGAGTTGACCATTAGAAAGAAGCTTATCAAAGTAAGTATGCATACACATGATATACACAGATAAATATGATTGGCTATTAGATCAATACATTTACATAACAGTAAATATACAAATAAATATAATCAGAACACTAATTATTCAAACATGTTAAGCTTGGCGTTTTGGATAGGCAAAAGTTTTGACAATTAGAGTGGTAACTAAAGATATACTCCTGACTAAACTAAAATAGTTAATAGTAAAAATGAGTAATTATTTTTTTTAAACAATGAACTCTCTCTATTCTGAACATTCATGAGAGCGACGAAAAGTGTTCAGATTATGGAGGTGTTCACTGTAGAGAGAGACTGAGAATTTTTTTTTTAGCTAGTTCATAGACTGTATAGAATACTTTGCCGGGTTGTTTATGCCCATGACCGTCTCAACCTAGGGATGCAGGGAAGTGCCCTCACCCAATATTTTACCTTATTAATCTTGATTGTTAATAAAAATATGGAAACTAAACTATATTTTCTTACTCATCATCCCCCCTTCCCAAGGCCGTAGCCAAGGGGGGGGGGGTTTGGGGGTTCAACCCCCCCCCGAAATTTTCAGTCATATAACTTACTGTTCGTAGAAAAAAAAATTATCTTTTGTATCGCCAACTACAATTATTGCATTTCAGTTCATTCAAACCGCATGTAATTTCTTACTTGTGTTTCTCTGAGGGTCGCAAAGTGATAAATTTCACTTAAATATGCTTCTCCACATTGGTTCTCTCTCTTCTTCTTTCCCCTCCCCCCCCCCCCTTACACGTAGAGAGAGACAAAAAAGAAATATCGTAACTAAAAAAAATTCTCTTTCCACAAAAAATAGTGAGTCATCTGTCGATTCCATCGGAGATCAAAACACGAAACAGTTTCACAGTATCCTGTTTATGACCTCTATAAATAAAAAAGTCAGAGTGATAAGTTTGTGGTTTTTGGAGTTTGGGACATGCAGGCTCCAGTCTCGACCCATGTGGAACGGGAGGGAGATCCTACGTTGTATTATTCACGTAACCAGTCCGGTACTCCTTAGAATAAAAAGAGAGTGACATTGCTTACATATAAGGATATTGCTTACATAGCACTGTTTCAATTTGGATGCATTATTTTCGCGTTTTAAATAAAAATGAAAAAACACAAAGCTGGAGATCATACTTTGTTTAATTTTAATTTCAAGCGCATAAAATCTTCTGCTTCTGAAGAGAATACCGATATTTGTGCTTCTTCCTCATCAAAAAATTCAGTGAATGATGTGTCTGCAATTAACACAGCATCTGAAGCTGCGGATACCATTGATGAATGCATTCTTGTAAAACAAGTTGAAAATATCTATGAGGTGAATACTCTTGATATAGGCTCTTATTTAAACAAAAAAATTGATGATTGCGTGAAATATAAATTGTTAGATTGTCCATGGATGCCGGATGAAGACTTTAAATTTCCTATTTTAATTAGCAGGAAATTAAAATTTCAGCAAAACTGGATAAAGCGTTTCCCATGGCTCGCATACACACAAGAACACGGTCAAGGTGCATTATGCCGCTATTGTGTAGTTTTCAAACCTGAGTGTGCTGGGAAAGGAGATCATCAAAAATTAGGATATTTGGTAACAAAACTATTCAACAGATGGAAAGATGCCATAGAAGTCTTTTCGAATCATTCTCAAAGCCAATACCACCGAACAAATACATTGTATGCAGAAAACTTTTTGAAAACATGGTCAAAAGATGCGGATATACGGATGCAACTGGACTCTGCTCGGGCAAATCAAATTTCCGAAAACAGAAGGAAACTTGTGCCAATAATAGAGACTATTATATTATGTGGTTGTCAAGAGCTACCTCTTCATGGATCTTCTGACTCTGGACCCCTGCATATTGGAAGTCAAGAGCCAGAAATAAATGATGGAAATTTCCGTTCTTTGTTGCGAATGCGTATTTCATGTGGCGATCAGAATTTAAAAGAACACTGTGAAAAATCAAAGCTTAATGCAATGTATATTAGTCCGCAAATTCAAAATAACATCATTGAAATTTGCGGGAAAATTATACGAGAGCAATTAGTGGAGAAAGGTAACAAAGCAAACTGCTTCTCTGTTTTAGTTGATGAAACTAGTGACATTTCACGAAAGGAACAATTATCTCTTTGTGTGCATTATATTATAGAAAACTGCAGTTCTTCATTTTCTGTAAGGGAGGATTTCTTACAATTTATAGAAGTTAAGGACATGACCGGAAAAAATTTAGCAAGTGTAATATTAGATTCGCTAAAATTTCTTGGGATCAATTTAAAATATATTTTTGGGCAGGGATATGATGGTGCAACTGCCATGAGTGGTAGTTTTAAAGGTGTTCAAGCAGTAATAAGGCAAACACACCCGGCTGCTATATATGTTCACTGCAGCTCTCATTCCCTAAATTTAGCCCTTGCTCATTCATGCGGCGTACAAGAAGTTCGGAATTGCATTGGTACAGTCAAAGCAATTGGAACTTTCATCAAATTCTCTTCAAAACGTACCGAAATATTGAAAAATAAAATAAAAGCCCATTATCCGAATACTAAATGGCAAAAATTAGCAGCCATGTGTGAAACAAGATTTGTAGAAAACCATGATGGCCTTTTGAGATTCCAAGAAATATACATAGCAATATTGGAAACTTTAGAAGAACTGGAAGGCGTACCAGATATCGAAACGTCCTCAAAGGCAAGTCAGTTTTTAAAATCTATTACAAATGGCTCGTTCGTTATCAGTTTAGTTTTAGCATCCACTCTTTTTTCATACACACTGCCTTTGTGCAAATCCTTGCAGTCTCCTAACTGCGATTTGACTGCCGCGTTGAAACACATTGAAAATGTGCATATGACAGTTCAACACATGAGAGACAACATGGACGAAACTTTTTCAGATATCTTAAAAAAAGCAGAAGAACTGTTAAATTCAATTGGGGAAACAGTTAAAATTCCTAGAATAGCTTCTAGACAGAAAAATAGATTCAATTTCGATACTACAAGACCCGAGCAATACTTTAGAGCTGCCATTGCTATTCCCATGTTCGATGATTTTCTCAGCCAGTTAGAAATTCGATTCAAGAATCACAAATCATGCATTTCCAGCCTTTACAAACTCCTTCCTACAAACTGTATCAATTCAGTTTTTGAAGAAAAGGATTTTGAAATGTACTCAGATTATTTAGATAAAGACACACTTATGCCTGAATTAAATTTGTGGAAATTAAAGTGGAATAAACTGAAGGAAGATCAGCGCCCTTCTATAATTATTGATGCATTATCTGAATGCAAAGAAGAATTTTTCCCAAATGTTCATTTTTTACTGAAAGTGCTTGCTACGTTACCAGTTTCAACCTGCACTCCCGAAAAAACATTTTCTTCACTTAAGCGTCTAAAAAACTATTTAAGGAATTCTGAAGACAGGAAAGACTGACGGGCTTGGCTCTTATGAGCATTCACAGAGACATTTACATAAACCCAGAAGATGTGATTAACAGGTTCTCAGCTGAAAAAGATCGGCGTTTAGAATTCGTTCTATAAAAACATGTTTAATTGCATTTAATGTAAAAATATTCAGAGTTCAGATAAAAAATAATAATGTGGAATAAGTAAATCAAGTTTTATTTCTCTTATAATATTTGTAGACATTTTAAAGGAATTTTTTGCTTTATAAAATCGGATTAATTAGAGAGATCGCAAAATTTATTGTGAATTTCAGATGATAAATGAGATCTCTTTCACTTTTTTATGTGTGAATTCAAGTATCTTACCTTCCGTTAGTTTGAGAGACACTGTACAAAAATTTAATTATAGTGATAATATTTCTCCATTATGCTGTTTCCTTAAAATGCACGGATCATCCGAAGTCATCTGGATAAGGTAATATAACTTTATGTTATAATAGTTTTGTTTTTATTTTGTCATTTAACGATGGTCAAATACTTTCCAAATTGGTTTGGTTTCCTTACTAAAAATCAGGTTTTTAGAAAATTATAGGTATTTAGAAGATTGTAAAATAATTTTTAAAAAATCCAATATTTTCAACATACTTTTTTGGAGACAACATTATTACGAAATGTGAAAAATATGCTATTGATGTACATCAATAGGTAATTTGCATTCAGAGGAGCACTACCCCGTATAAAAATAAATAAATAAAATAAAATAATGTGTTTGTATTGAGTATTAACAATACAACTCCGATTTTATTTGATCTCTTTTAAAAGTCTTAAAAAATGTTCTTTGTTCCCCAAAGCCTCTAAAATTTTAAAATATTGGTGGTAATGTTCAATATATATATATATATATTCCCCCCCCCCCAAAAGTCGGACCTGAGCGGCAAGTTCAGAAAATATGTACATGCTTTGATTTAAAAAATATTTCCTTGATAGTTATTACTCTTACTTTCGGTTCTTTAAATGCATATATCGACAGTATTTTATAAAACTTGGAATTATTTTTTTTTAAATTGCAATGTTTGGAGTATTGTATTTCCATGTTCTTATTGAGGAAATGTGTTTTTGAAACAGCAAATTAAAAAAAGTTTTTTATGGAAAGCTTTTTATTTCCTCCAGGCAGTTATTTTAATCCTCTTCTCACCCACCTTCCCCGGAAATTGCTTTCTATTGTGATTACTTGTAGATTATTCAGGCATTTGTAATATAAATGCAGTGTGCTGAAAGAAGTACCATATTAAAACATAAAACTTGAAACCCCCCCCGAAACATTTTCCTGGCTACGGCCTTGCCCCTTCCAATAATCAGCAGCTAGTGTTGTTTGTGGTCATGTCAGTTAACAAGATGGAGGTATTGAATTTAGATTTGGTGTTTAGTGCAATGCCAAACAAAATTCAGCCGGACCTGTACTTTCTCATTTTTTTTTTCAATTAAAAAGTTTTACAAGATATACAATAAAATTACATAACTATACTACATTATTTGAAAATATAACCAGTGCATTACATGAAAAAATGAATAATTACATAACTATACTACATTATCTTGAAAACATAATCAGTACATTACACAAAAAAAGTTGTGTAATGTACTGATTTGGAGGTCATTTTAGATGGAGGTATTATCCAAATTCTGATTGCAAGCAGATGTTCAATTTACAAAGAGGTAAAGGTTAAATGAGGATCAAAAGTAACATTCATAATACTGAGGTGTTTAGAATATAGAGAGTTCATCATATGTTAAATCTACGGAGTTTCATCAGGATTGTTATAATGTGTTCTTAATATCAGTTTGTTTATGTTAGAGAGTGTTTAGGTAAGCAAGGGACAAAAATATCCACAATAAAGTTTGGGGAAGGGGGTAAAATGATAAGGATACAACAGACATTTTGTTGTCTTGACCTTGATTTCACCTACTAGTCCCAAGTTCTTATTTTCTTGTCATGAAATTCTATGATATACTGATTAGGGAGAATGCTTCAATTGTGCAAGCTCAATTGAAAAAAAAAAAGAACAGAGGCAGAGAGTAGTTCAGATAATTGAAGTCTGGTTAACTGGATGTAGGATAATTGGTGCTTTAATTTATTTTATAAAAATAAAAAAAAGTATATACTCAGTTTCTTTTAATCTCATTTCTGTTTTGGGCTTTGACTTTTTGTTTTTAGATGATTTATCTTCTAACTTTTTGGTTGGATCTTTAATTATAAGCTCTGTCTGATGAGCACGGCATACAGTTCCATCACCAGTACCAATTATCAATTCACCAGTTTTTAAGATTGCAAGAGCAGTGACACCTATAAATAAATAAATAGCAAATCTTATTAACATCTTGTATCTTTAAAGCATTTTATTTTCAAAACTATGGAAAATAAAACAGTCATTTGTAAACACAACAAATAAATAGGAAAGATGAGCAAATAATATGAAACCACATTTTTAAAGATTACATAAGGCCACCGATGGTCATATTCACCAAATACTTTACAAACAGATAAATCTAAACAGGCATGTTGTTGAATTTATCAGTAAGATTACCATTTTCAACTTACCCTTGAATTTAACAGGCATGTTTGGATTTATTGAAGTGTAAAGTAATTGGTGAATAAGGTGATTAGTCTTTAAATATGAATAAATAATTCTTTTTTTTAGTACAAATTCAAACTGCTGAATCAGGAAAAAAGGTAAAACTATTTAACAAAATAAATGTAATGTAAATCCTATGTTCTAAAATTCTACGATCTAATGTAAATGCATATTTTTTTCAATTGCAGAATTTGTAGGATGTAATTTTTTAAGCTTTGCATACAAACTTTCAGATGCATTTAAAAATCAAGAAATTTATAAAGCTAATTGAAACAGGCATTGACTACTTTGAAACTGTATTATAGAGAGATAAACAAAAAAATGCTGAAGAGAAAATATTAATTTACGAAAAGTATGCAAAATGATTGAAGTTGATTTGGCAGCTGTGAAATATGTAGATCAGCATTTATTATATATATATACAGTAGAGAGCCAGAAATCCACATAGCTTGGGACCATGGCTTGTGCGGATTTCAGGATTTTGTGGATTTCGGGCCATAAAAGATAAATTATTACATTTCTAATTTTAAAAAAGTAGAATACAATTACAATGAAATAAAAGCACAGTCAAAAGTATTTCACTTATATTTTCACATTAAATACAAAAGCATAGGAGAAAAAAGAAAAAAAATTATGTGAACACTAGCAAAGCAAATGGTTTCAATATTTCCTCTTTCTAACTTTGAAAGCATGTTCTATGGTGATTTGTTTTAAAATATTATTTTTTTCTGCTTTCAGTTTTTCCTTTTTCTTTTCTTTCTTTCTTTTATTTATTTATTTTTGAAAATTGTATATTATCATTAATTCTTGTTTTTTTACAGAACTTTGCTGTTCTAAAAATTTAAGGTATTCTTCTCCTAATGACATAGTCAATATTGTTTTAATATGGCAATAATGAAACTAAATAATTAGGGGGGTTCACTTTTATCTAATGGATTTTATTATTATTGTTATTACCAAAGTTTTCATCATCATCATCAGAATCATATTTATCTTTAGATTCAAGACACTTTTCAACAATTTCATCACTGGCAGATGACTGCGCACAACACAAATTTCCAGTTCGTCAACAGCCGCCATCTTGGACGAGCGTAATGGTTGGTTGGCGAAGTGAGTATCGCCCGGAGAAAACTGTTACAAGCTGTTCACCCAATCACCGATGCGCTTTAGAAGCCCGGTAAACGCCGTTCAACCGCGCAGCCGGGGAACAACTCAGAAATGGGATGCGCCGTCGGCGGTGATAAATAAAAGGAGGAGCTTTCGCCGTAATCGTAGCAGAACGATAGCAGATCGCAGTAGATCGACAGCAGTCGAGGAAGTTAGGCTGATCATGGCAGATCGTCGCAGTTAAGCAGATCATCGCCGTTAAGCAGTTAGACAGTTGACAGATGTTATGGCGATGTAGATGTTCGAGTGAGCGGTAATGCTCTTTAGTTCCAGATATGTTATTTTTAGCCAGCCAAACCTGCTTTTACTTAATCTTTAAAATGATAGTACGTTTTTAATCAGCATTAAACGCCTCTAATTTTTAACTTGTTTTTAAAGTGAAATAGAAGTTAGAATTTCTTTTGAAGTGCCGTCATATAGGACTTAGTATTTCATCGTAATTTTTACATATCTTAAAGATTGGAAGTTTTCCCGGTGGACTTGTTCTCTACAAAGTAAAGCAGCTATTTGAAATTGAAATCTACAACGGCTTTTTGAAGTTGAATTCGTTAAACCATTTTTGCCAGTACTTATGAGTTTTTTTCAGACTGTGATATATTCATGTGCCAAGCTGTGATAAAGTAGATGTGATATTTAATAGTTTTTAAAGCAATTAAATCCTGTTCTACAAGTAATTATGAAATTGCTGACTGTGATGCACTTCTGTGCCAAGCTGTGATAAATAAAAGTAGATGTCTCTCAAATCAGTTGCTATCCTTGTTTCCATAACACTCTTCATTTGTGGCCATCCACTTCTCAACACAAATTTTGTTTCCCAGGTGTTGTCATTTCCAAATTTCACCTGGATTGTCGGCACTTACAGGAACATTTAGGCTCTCGACTGTATATATGTATGCATAATTTGCATAATTTAAAAAAAAAGAAAATGTGAAAAATAAATAATCAAAATGCATAATTCCATAAAAAAATGCCCATTCCCAAAAGAAAAATTAAAAAATCTGATGTGCACATCACACGACTTCCTTGCAAGTCTATTAAATCAAAAATATTTTCAGTGCACTTCATCTAAACTTATTTTGTTTGAAAGAGATAAAATATGAGTAATAGTAAGGTTTAATGATTTCTAGTCAAATATTTCAAATATCGCTCAGCTGGGTTCAATTTGAATGATTTCCTTCTGACACTTAATTTGGTGATATTTCACCAAAAGCCAACAAGCTTGAGATAGTTTGTGAGATTTTGGGGATAGCCAAAGTAAATGCAGTAAGGTAAATGTATCCATACACCTTACTGCATTTAAAGTCATTTGGCTGACCCTGTAAATAAATTACCCAGTCGATTGCAATCAAAAGATATTGAAAACAGTTAGATATTACAATAGTTCTAAATACAAAATTTCAAAATTCTACGGGTTAATATTTTTAATGTGTTACATTGATTAATATACCTAATAGCTTATTTTAAGTTTACTATTATATCCCAGAGCTTATTTTATGTTTATTATTTTTTAAACTGTAATAGTTTATTATGGTTTGTTATTGAAGGGGAGAGGGGATTATATGCATCTTATGATTGATTTAATGATCACTAAAACAGGGATGTGCCAGCTGAAATTAAATTTTGGAGCAATTTGTGGAGCAAGAAAAAAGACATTTTTGGAGCAATTTGGAGCAAGAAAAAGTCACTTTTGGAGCATAAGAATGTCAATTTTGAAATACAAAATTTATTTTTGCAGGGAAAGAGAAAAGTCATTAAAGAATGCCAATCAAAAAAATGAAAATTAAGGAGGTTCTTAAAAACTCTTAGCTTATAAAAAAAGCCAGTCTTTTTTTTTTGGGGGGGGGGGGGAGAGTCAGAAGCTTATGAAATAAATAAAAAATTCAGTTATTTTATACATTGCTATACAAAATATCTATTTTAAATCAAAAATACAATATTTACTAAACTATATTAACCCATTTATACCTAGCGTCCCTTTTTTGGGACGGCATTTTCGCTATCAGTCGAAAGCGTTATTTATTTTTCCTAGCCTTTATTCACGAGTATAGAACCTCAACTCCACATAATATTTTAACATGACTCAGTAGGATGTTAACATTTCAATTTTTATACATAATGATTTTAAAAGAAATCATCCCTTGGTCAAGAAGTTGACATCAAAAATTTATCTATTATTGCTGGTATTAGCAAAAATCAAAGAACGTCTCAAAAATATCTGGGCACAAATGGGTTAACTACCATTAGCAACTAATCAAACTTTGGTAACAAAAAATTACAAATTTATATAAAATTAAATTTAAAACAGAGGTCAATTTTTACTCTTAAGGCATTGGAGGTTTAAACAAAGGGATGCCAAAGAAAAAATATTCATTTTTAAGATTAATACAGAAAGATTGAAATTAGAATGCTTAGCATGTGTGATGACTTTTGTAAAAATTCAGGAGATTTACAAACGTTTAAACATATATGGAAAAATAAAAAATGTAGCAGTTTTGCTGAATTTGGAGCAAAAATGTCCAAAAACGATCTTTTTATAGCAGATTGGCACATCAGGGTTGATTTGGCGCAATTGGAGCAGCTGGCACATCCCTGCTAAAATAAAAACTACATGCAAATAGTTACAAAACTAGTAGTTATAAGTAATAGGTTTAAAAACATATTTTTTACGGTAAATTTTAACTTTTATGAATATTTCAGATTGATGAACAAAATATTTCTATTAAAAAATCATTAATACTAATTTTTTTATAATAAAATTTCCGTTTAACAAGTTTTTCAGAATTACAAATTTGATTTTCGGTCTCCTGAGATTCAGATTCGTAATTCAGATTTTACTGTCCGTATATATTTAGTATAATTGAATTTCTCTCCTTTTTTTCAAATTGTCAAATACACTGCTCCTTGCTATTATTCCTATTTACAATTTTATTCCAACAGTTATATTTATAGGCTATATTTAATCAAGTATTTTATTCGACATGTATCATATAGCTTCTTTTCATAATTATATTTTTAAGTTTTATGAAATTAAAAAGTTGTAAAGGGTTCCTAAGTTTCTTGTTTTTTTTTTTTTCTTTCTTTTCTTTTTTTTTTACTTAATATATATGTGTGTGTGTGAATATTCTTACCCACCAATACAAGCTTTTTTTAAACAATAGTGTTAATTCAAAAATAAATACCCGGGTATTTTACATCACTGGGTAGGACAGTATTGTGCTTGAAATGGATGAATGTCCCTAAAATTGCCTTGACCGTAATATGTTGGAAATCTTTTGAGTCTTTCTATAGCAGAACTATAAATGATAACGACACATTTTTCAATAGAGAAATTCATTTTGTAACCTTAACAGCATATATCACTTCTGACTTGTTTGAAATAGCCTAATACCTCTAAAATATGCTTTAATGAATTTCAGCCCATAGAGCGTAATGTATTTAGAATCTTTTGGGCGGCCCTATAGATAAACTATCGAGTCGAATGGGACCGAAAGGAGAGGTGCACAACTAGATGTTACAATATTCCTAAATATAAAGTTTCAACATTCTATTACCAATAGTTTTTCAGATATGTGAGTTACATACATACGTGTGTATGTACAGATGGCATGGAAAAACTGGTGAAAATAGACTCACCGTCGGTCAAAATGAGTTGCAGACGCATTTACATGAACGTGCATGCTAGCGTACTATGAGATGCATCGAAAAAATTCTTAAAAGTAAATTAGAGGCAGTCAAAATAATTTTTTTCAGCGAAATTCGGCCCTCGAAATTTTTCGGATCACATTACTTCGTTATACTCTGTACAAGGAAGTAAAAAGGAATACAATATGAATCACAAGAAACGTATAAAAGTGAGTAGGCTAAAACTCATAACAAATACAATTAAGTGAAAACAGTTGACAGCTATGTTTTATGCAAAAACGTCATTAATATGGAGTTAAGTTAATGCTTCTTTTTTTCAGAATTTAACATAATTATAATTCAAGAATGATGGAGCATTAATGTCACCCTTTTAGCATTTTTTTTTCTTTTCTTTTAATAAAACTGATTAAATTTGTTATCTACTTTACATTTCAAACATTTTTTATTATTATAGAATTTCAAAAGTTAACTCTAACTTTTATACTCACCACCAGAAAACAAACATATGTATGCAGGAACATCTTTTTTCATTATTCGTGTTAAGCAGTTTAAAAGTTTTGCATCATATGTATGAATATCTCCATCAATCAGAACTATCTGTAATTTTAGGATGTCACCAGAAGCAGTTCCACAGTACAAAAGGGAATCACTTTTATCAATCTAATGGACAGAAGAGAACAGTATATAGTTTGAAAATAATTTTTTTTTTTTTTAATTTATTAAAGTAACTTAAGACATACTCTTCACACAAAAAATTTTTTGAACTAAATTTTTTATAATGCATTTTGAGGACAAACAAATAAAGAAAAAGAAGACAAGATGAAACCCATACCAACAAATAGGTCACTCAAAATACAATATTTATTTATACTCATATTAACTATTTATAGATATCAATCAAAATGACAAATATACACTCCTTTTATATTGGATTAAAATTATATTGACACACAAATTCAAGCAAAACTATGTTGCATTAAATATCTGGATTTACTGTTGACTTTGTTTTTAGGATTTTCATTTCTCACATAAGCGCCTTTGCTAAATATCAATCCAATTTTTAAAGAACATTGTTTTGTTTATTTTATTTCAAAAACACAAGACTAGTGCTTTGTGTTCACTATGTACGGAAGGGGAGGGACAGGAGGGGTAATTGTCCCTGAGCTTTAGAGGGGCCTGGAATTGGATGGAAATTTTATCACGTACAAGGTTTTGTTATGTAGCCTATGGTGAATTTAAAGTGTACTATTTCCACACTGTTTAAAAAAAAAATATGGGGCAAAAAGACTGTTATATGCTCAGATAAGAACAATGGATGTAGACAAAATTATTAAATTGTTAATTAGCATATAGTTTTTTATGAAAAGAAATGATGGGAAAATGTGTAAACATCATGTTAACTAATTACATTGTAATACAGGGTTAAGTCAAGAAATGAGTCAAAAAGAAAATGAAACTTTGAAAGTTTCTAAGATGATTATGATGCAGTTAAAGTAAATTAAGTAAAACTGCATTCCTACAGAATAGGATATTAGAAATGATAATTTCTGTGTTTCAAATCCATCTCATTTGCCTGTTAACACATCTAAGAAACCACCACAACAAACTGTATGGAGAAATGGTTGAAAAGGAAAAAAGTTAGTCATTTAAACCGTGAGGGGCAGGGTGTTATGTCCTCAGATTAGTACTCGCAGCTCTCAATAGATGGTGTTAGCAGACTATGCCCAAGTAATGTATCATGATGTTACGTGACAGGAAAAAAGAGATATTGTAAATGTGCGTTGTGTGTTTGTTGGGATGAATTCCTGCATTTTGTAACTTTGGAAACAAATGTTTGTGATGTCTAACCAGAATGTTTATATAAATATGACATCGCAAACCACCTCAATGGAATTATAATGAAAGTAAGGTTATAAAAAACTAATTTTTTTTTTGAAGGGGTGAGTTGTGGTTGGAGGCGGAGGGTCTGACTCAAACCTGATCTAGGGACCTAAAAATCCCGCTGTCTGGTCTCTGGGGAATGTGGAATAAAACATATTTTTTGCATGATTCAAATGCTCAAGAATTAGAAAAATATGCCATAATTTAATTAACCTGTTTTACAATAATGTTGAAACTGTCACATTTCATCTTTTAGGGAAAATGCCGTGATTTTTGTTTCTACTGTCAATGTTAGAAAAATCAAGAATGATGCTTTACATTTTTGGGTTTGAGCAGTAAATTATCATCCAATAATCAATCTCATTGCATTAATTTAAAGCTTAAACTTTCTTAAATTGCATGCATGTAATATTCTTTATTCTAAATTTTGTATAACTTTTGAGTTTAGATTTAAAAAATACTTCTTGGGAGCTACAGTGGGACATGATGATTGGGATAGAATGGGAATGTAGATAAACCTTTGGCTTGAGAAGGAACAGAAAGAACAACGCCACAACTATCATTCCCAAACTTCCGATCTTACTCCATGATAAAAAAACTTTTGTAAACATTTTGAAACTCTTAAATCTGTTTGAACATTATAATTTTTTTTCAAGTTTTGTTTTTCGAAAACTGCTTTACATTATGAGTGTTAACTATCTTAACATGTATTTATTAATAACTAGCCATCTCTGATGACCAGTTGGTTCGCCATCTTAATAAATCTTGTTCGGAGAGAATCCTGTTTCTCAACAGCTTCCATAGCACTGAAATCTCTCAGATTCTGAATGAAATTTAAAATTAAGATGGTTACAAACGGGGGCAGCCCTAGGGTAGGTGACACCCCTCCTAACATAAAAGAGGTGCCCTCTTTTATGCTTTACTTAGTTTTTGAGTTCAAAATGACGGCCCTTCGAAGCCGGCATCCAAATGCGATGCTTACCGAGTCGGGCTGCCCTGGCTATAAAAAAAAAAAAAAAAAAAAAAAAGATGGTATAGTGATAAAAACCTACAAAAAGGTACAAATCATTTTCGCCCTATATTAATTCAGAAGAGCTTCTAGATATATTGGCCGTTATCGAAAAACAGAAAAGAAAAAAAAAAAGTAAGAAAATCTGAAACACTTTCAGATTTTTAAAATGCACTGCAGTGCTATATATTAAAAGCGCACATAATCCATGCGTCTTCCCTATTTTTTTTTTTTTCTAATTCCATATGTATTTAATTCCATAAAGTTGGAAAGTGTATCATAATTCATGAGTGTGATTAAACAAAATTAAAATTGATATTTCTAACATCTTTTTTCTGGATGTAATAAATTAGAAATAAAATCAGGGAAAAGATGTGCAGAAAAATGCACAATTCGAACTGATTGAAAGTTTCAAAAACTTATTTTTTGTTTAACACGTATTTCAGATTTGTGTGCTTCTCCCAAACCCCGCTTATAAACCATGTCAGAAGGAAAACTTAGTCATATGTATTTTTTATACATTTTATAAGTTTGTGCCATCTGTCGACTACTGTATAAAATAAAAACTCAATTGTAGTCTTTTTTTTTTGGATGAAAGATAGTTTTTTTGTAGATTATAGGAACAGTGTTTTTTTCCCCTGCACAATAAAAAGTAGCCTATATGTTAATCCAGGTCTTTAACTGTCTTTATTACAAATCTCATCCAAACACATCAAACCAATTCAGCGTGAAAGAGTAATAAATATACATACAAACATTGACATTTATAATATTAGTAGAGAATAATAAAGTTTTGTCAAAGTACAGCTGATTTTGTGAGTGCTTTATTCATTGTCCTACTGTATCTCAATCCCTGTCCCACTGTACTCCTATGCAGCACACAATGAGACAACTTGAGTATGTTTTGAATTTTTTTCTTTAATAAGGAATCTGAATAAAATAAGGATATATTCTGAAAACACACACACACACACACACAAAACAATGAAAGCTAAAAGTAGTCAAAATATTCTTATGTATTTAATTTTTCTACTTTTAATTTAAAGGAAATAAATTATTATAAAACAAGTAAAAATTGTGCCACTGTGCCTCCTCTCTCTCCTACTGTGATATATGTAGTTATTTCTGTAAAATAACATATTATTAAATATTTAAACTTACATCAATGCATTTGATTTCTCTCTTAATCTTTCCAACTGAAGCATTCGAAGGAGTAACTCTTTTACTTTTAAAATCTATTTTCCAGACTCTTAAACTATTGCTGAGAAACAGAAGAAAATAAAATAAAATATAAATAAAAATATGAATATGACAATGACATGACATACCTAAAAGAAAAGTGTGTACTGAAATATTGTAAACTTTTATGAATATAGCAGTTAAAAAAAACATATAATTTTAAAACAATGATAATAAGTTGAGAAAAACTTGAAAAATTACATTTTAAAATTCATACAAAGTTTTAGAAATAATTTGAAACTATCTTCACAAAAATAATAAAGTTTTAATATAATCCCTTTATTAATTGAAATAAATAAAAATAAAAATACAGTAATTAGAATTCAGTCTACATCTTTTGATAAGTTTGTGAAACATGAACCTTCAATTTTGGAGAGCTCTATGCAGCGGCACATTGTAAGGTTCCATAATGCGGGAGGCCTCGAGCTGAAGAAGGTTCTTGAAGGTTCACTGTTGCATTTTTTCCCCAGGGACCCACATATTTTAAGAAGAAAGCATGGCCCTGGAATATATATATAAAAGGCAGCCATAATTGCTGTAAAAGCACTTTTTTTTGGTGAGTCATAATTTTTGCGAATATTAAGGTATCAGTGATTTCGTGAGCTGAAAATTTCACGAATTTTATATGAATAGAACCGAAAATTGAAAAATCCCAAAAGTACCTAAATACACAATCCCTTCTGCATGAAGTACTTTAAGAAACTTCCTTTTGTCCGAAAAGTTTGTCCCCACCCCCTCCCTATTTTGAATGGCTTCAAAGAAGCAAGTATAAATATTGTAAGTGAATGAGCTGCATTCTATTAGCTGCATTATTGTTTTATGCTTATATTCAAGAAATAGTTGTAAGAAAGAAAGTTGTCAAGAAAGAGTTTGTAAATGTGCAATAAATCATTAAGTTTTGGTAAGTGAAAAAATTCTGATTTTTTAATATTATATGAAGCGGGGAACAAAAAAAAAAAAAAAAAAAAAAAAAAAAAATCTATTTCTCAATTATGACGGGCTTGTGAAAATAAGTGCTTTTACACTAAACTGACAATGCTGAGAGTGTTTTGTAGTGCAGTCTACTAGCAAGAAGAGCACTAAAGTTTCCGCATGTATTCAAATGAGCAAGCAATTTCAATTTTGGTATACTATAATAAAAATTGAATATGAAGTTATTTATTTTAAGTGGGCAAAGATTAAATATACTGAGTGTAGACATATTTCTGTCAAACGTTTTTTCTAGCACCTGTTGTAATTGCCTCCACATTGGGATTTATCTTCTAGTATGTACAGTATGGAACCTCTTATCCGGAAACCAGTTATCCAGAATCATTTTTCAATCGATTAAAGTCCTATTTTTTCCCAAAAGAAAAGCAAATGAGTTTTTTTATATTTCTTATGTTTTTGTTTTTTTATTTTGAGTACTACAGCTATAATTTATAAAGTAAGAAATCTGGTAAGGTATTTTATTTATTTTTTTTAGTGTGTGACTAAGTTTTCAAGAAGTTATCATATACTTACTACTTCCTCTCTCAATGATTATTATTTATCTTGATCATATTGAGAGCTTTTTTTTAATATTATTTTTCTAATATATTAGCAATTAATGTTTAATTCTAATCAAAAATAGAGAGTAACATTTATGCTACCAGTCAAATCAGTAGGTGTCATATTAATCCCCAATCAGTTATCCAGAATACATCTGGTCCCAACCATTCCGGGTAACAGGTTCTATACTGTATATATAAAAGAATTCAGCATTGTAATTTCAAAAATTATTTTTACTGGAGTCATTCAAAATCTGGTAAAGCATCATAGCTAAATAATAATAATAATATGGATATAATGATCTGAAAGTTGATTTATTTTAAATCTTATTGTTAATAGACTTAATAGAAAACTTTTAAAATAACAATTTAAAAATTTTGGGAGGGACACGGGCCCCTTCTGTTCTGACCTCCCCTTAATATGCCACTGATACTCTTGTGATTCTTTAACAGACAGTATGAAACGTTAAAGTTTTTTCAAGAAAGTCAAGTTTTATTTTGTTAACCTAATAAAAACTGAACAATATAATTTTTCTAGGAGGAAAATAGCATTCCATCTTTAATGTTTTTCTGTGAAAACCTGTCATAGTCAAATAGTTATTTAATGTTTTTAAATTATTTCACAAATACACTTTTCACTTTTAAATTGATAAGTTTAAATAATGAAAAAAGTAAGTGCTTACTTCCCAGCAGAAAAAAAGATATCATTTCTTGTATTAGCACATCGTAATAAATTTGCATAGCCACCTGCCAGAGGAGCAGCTGTATTACCACATAATGGGACCTGTGCTTCAACATCATAAACAACAACACTAAAAGTTGAAGGAAATAAATAATAATAGAATTTCTGTAACATGTATAAAATGATTACTGTGTAAATTAGCTGTCATAAAGCTTGAAAAAGTTACTAAAATCAGAATTGTTTGAAATACCTTCCACAATCTTGTCCTCCAAGGGATATGACATATTTAGAATCACAAGTGAAAGCCACAGCTTCAACCTTGACACGGTGGATATTATGTGAGCCATATATTTTCCTTTCTTTAAAATTCCAAACAATTACATCAGCCTATCAAAAAATAAGATAAATACTGTTCAGTTTTTGCATTATTCAAAATATTTGTATTAAGACTACTTTAAAAGATTTTGAGATACAGTCGAGAGCCAAAAATCCGCAAACGTCCGAAATCCGCTCACCTTCTCTGGTGTAAATAATGAAATTTGAAGTCATCTGCCAGTGATGAAATTACTGAAAAGTGTCTCGAATCCAGATAAATATGATTCTGATGATGAAAACTTGGGTAATAATAAAAATAAAATCCATTTGATTAAAGTTTAAAGTTAGGGAAGAATACCTTAAATTTTTAGAATAGCAAAGTTCTGTAACAAAACAAGAATTAATAATAATATACATTTTGCAAAAATAAAGAAAAGAAAGAAAGAAAAAGAAAAAAAAGAAACAAAGTAGAAAAAAATAATATTTTAAAACAAATCGCCATAGAACATGCTTTCAAAATTAGATAAAGGAAATTTTGGAACCATTTGCTTTGCTAGTCTTCATGCAATTTTTTCTTTTTTTCTCTCATGCTTTGGCATTTAATGTGAAAATATAAGTGAAATACTTTTGACTGTTTTTATTTCATTGTAATTGTATTCTACTTTCTTAAAATCAGAAATGTAATGATTTATCTTTTAAGGCCCGAAATCCGCAAAATCCAAAAATCCGCACAAGCCATGGTCCCAAGCTGTGCGGATTTCTGGCTCTCTACTGTACTTAAAGGCCCCACATCTGGCCCCCAGCGTGGATGTGGCCTTCCATGGCATTTGATCCGGTCCGTGGAACATAACCCTTTATAAACATAAAAACCATTCAAAATCCCATATAAATCCCAATTATATGGCCCATGACTTCGCTAACATCCTGAAGTTTGGAAAAAACACCCAAAATACTGGTGTTCAACGTTAAAATAAATAAAAACTTTGTGAAAAAACACACATAAAATATTACTTATAAGAAATACGATCATTTCGACCCCCGTAGCAGAAAATGCGAGACGCGAGACGTACGTCGCAGATTTTTTTATAGTCTGAAGATTATTTTCATAAGAGTATTGTGTCCGGATCAGGGTTCCTGCTAGAGAGTGAGAATCTCGCACAAATTTCTTAAATCTCGCGCAAAAAATATTACAGTGTGAGGCATTCTCGCGCTGCAAAATACAAAAATTTATTTTTACTCTACTACTGTCGCAATCCATAAAGAATTTTCAGTAACGGCCGGAGACAAAAAGACACTGCCACGGCCGCAAAGAAGTCCCTCCCCCCTTTCTCTCCGAGTTTCTGTTTAGAGATAACACGGTTGAATCATCACACATCCGCACTGAGCTGATGTGTCGATTTTTCTCCTCCTGCTTGCCAGCTGTAAAATGTTTTTTTTTTGTATGTGCGTCCGTCGTATATGAGTTTTGAGAGCATTTCATCTGTTTGTTTTTTTATATACCACCACGATTCATGGAATTATTGATATCCTCTGGCAGTTTGAAATTTGCCCCCCCCCCTTTCCGTTCTTAGTTGTAAGAGTTAATCAGTCTTTTAAGAAGACACCCCCCCCCCCCCAAAAAAAAAAGAAAAAGAGGGAAGCTGAAATTTTCCGGTTAAATGCCGGATAATTTAGCTTTTACTGTAGAAAGAATTTGAACTTAAATATATCTGTTTTAACTTTGTCGCACATATTTGTATTTTACCAACTTTGTAGTATAATATAATTTAATATTTATAAAAATATTAAGTTATATTATATAATTTTATTACACTAGATATAATATTATATAGTTAATAATTCTGTTGCTTAGTTAAACTGGATGGGATTCTTTGAGATTTTGAATATTCATGAACAATTCAAGTGCAAATTTAAGCAATCTTATTAGAATAGCTGAAGGAAATATCAATTTAGAAAGTTTTCTACGTGATCAAGCTGCTAAAATTTTTAATGAACAGGAAAAATTGGCGTTATTGAAATTGTACTATAAATAAATAGAATGATGTTAAACAATATTTATGTCCTCACTTAACTTTCAGAAATCTCACTCAAAATTTTTGGATGGGTGAGAACTCTTGCCCATTTTTTTTTTTTTTTTTTTTTTTCTAATGGGAATCCTGCAGATTCTTTTTTTAAAATCATGAAAAAATTTCCTCTGCTAATTTTCAAATGAACATCTTCTGTTAGAAAATGCGGAAGAATATAAAATCCCCCCCCCCCAGCTCTCGGGTTCGCGCATGCCAGTTGAACACGTGTTTTACATTTTGCTTGCCTGCTGATCAAATTAAGTTTCTAGCAATTAGTTTTTCAAAAATACTCTAGGCAGTAAATGTATGCAGATAGCAGATACAAAAAAAAGTTTTGGGTTCTCTTTCAATTGTTTTTTGAAATGGCTGCACAGCTGGATAAAGTTGCTTGCTTGGAATGTGAGAATTCGATGTAATATAAGAATTTGAAAACATAATACTTACAATTTGATGAGGGGGAAAAATTACATATAAATCGGTTTCCAATTCAAATTGTTTAAGGCTGTTCATGAGCTTTCAAAGAAAATACCTGCATTTATTAAGATTTTACACACACACTTTCAATTCCAGTATCAGAAGCTTCCCGTGAAAGTTGGGGATTGGTCACTGAGAAAGTGAACAAAATGCAATTAAAATGTACAGATGGCAATGACAAACACGCTGTTGGAACTGGTGATCAGAGTGTTTATATTTCTCAATGGCCCTCCATCTGGTTATACAGGAACCAGAAAATTATTGAAAGCTGCATTTATTTCCATGTTTGGGGTCTCTTATTACAAATATTTTGCTAGAGTCAGTATGAACAAAATTATGGACCAAAATATCTCTTCTCTTGTGATATCAAGAATAATAAATAACCCTTTAAGCCCTGACCTACACAATTGTGTATGTGATCTACATCCTCTCTCAAAAAGTGTAAGTCATATTTCCTAAGTCGATTTCATACATAAAACCTTGTTCTTTATAAGAACTGAATCAGGTATGAAATAATAATTTCTCATATTTCTTTTGAGTTGTGTGTTATTCGATAAACTTAATGAGCTATTTACAAAACTAAGAAATTTATCTTGCACTCAAATACTTTTTTTGTAGCAAAAATAACCCAGGTCTTAAAGGGATAATGCTAACTGTTTACCTTGCTTCATGTCATTAAAACTGCTAAGTTTTTGGTCTGATAATTAAACTGAATATTTTCTCATTTCTTGCTTTTTATGCAATTTAAACTAAGAGTGCCACAAAAAGTTTTGCTGTGTAACTATTACATTCTATCTAGAAAAATAATTTATTTACAACACTGTTCTTCTCAATAGATTATTGCTGTAAAATTTGATATAACCTACCAGAAATTTTTTTCTTAATAATATCTGTTTACATAGTTTTTCTCATTATCCAATTCTTTTAACCAAGACAACTGAAACAGGTTGTTATGTTTTATTCTCAATAAATTATATATGTAAATTTCTATCAGTTTGATCAAGTCTAACTTATTAACATTAGATAAATGCAAGCTTATGATAAAATATGCTTACTGAATCCTACAACCTTTCACAAAACCTCAAACAATAGAAGAGCTGTAGGGGCGCAGCCCAGGGGGTCATAATCCCCCCATGAGGAATTTTTTGTCATACAAAATGTATATTCTTCACTCCCTTATCACACACATGTATGCATATATGTGAGTTGCAGTAGTTGTAACCCCCCACTCCCATGAAAAATTTCTGGCTACGCCCCTGGCTGCAACTGTCATCTGTCGCCAGTGGTGGATTATTGAAAGTTTGTCGGGGGGTGGGGGTGGGTGGTGGTAGTTAGAAGATTGACATATATATCCATTTTATGGAAGTAAAATAGGATCTTTTACATTCATTTCTTTTATCTTGGGGGGGGGGCAGTCACCCCCTCTGCCCCCCCCCTTTAATCTGCCCTTGTCTGTCGCTCTGTGATGTCTCTTTGTATTGTTTTACAATGAAGTTGCAGAAACTGTAAATAGGTTTTTATGTATGTTTACACAAGTTACTTATATTTATTCTAGACAATGATTCACGTAAGACCCTTTTAATGTAAAGGTAATTAACCTTCTTTGATGTCAAAAAAGGTTTCCAAGAAAATATTTTTCCTTTTGGACAATAAATGGGAACAGCAGGCTCACAGATAGGGAAGTGAGCTCTTCTAAAATTATCAACGATGATGATGCAATTATCAGAATGTTTTTTAATACTTTGAGAATTTTATACAAAAAGCACATCATTCCAAAAATGTGTAACTATTATTTCAAGAACCTTAAACAAATTCTGGTAAAAGAAACAGTACAATTATTGATAGAGTACACTACAAAGTTATCTAAAATAAAAATAATTACAATCATACCTTAAAACCCATGAAATTTTCTTGACCAGATGCAAGAAGACTGCCATCTTTTGAAATCGAAACACACGAGACTGTATTTGAATGACCACAAAATCGATATTCTTTACCACTTCCAATATCTTTTATCATCACTGTTTGACCAACTGCATATGCAATATGTTTCTTATCACAGTGAAATGTTAAACCACTTCTAATTTTTCCTTTAAAAAAATGCATAAGAAATTATTTGATTCAGATTTTATTTTACTTGTGCCAAAGTTTATTAAAAAATAAAATAAATTACAAACTACATATACATAGATAAATAGCTATTACAGTCAAACCTTACTATTGTAGACTTAGTAATTCCAACTAAATGGGCATCTATCAGGCATGAAAACAGCTGAAGAGCAAAAAAGAGGAAATACACGTGGACATATTTTCCAGCAAAAAATTGAAAAATTTACGTGCACGTATTTTCAGGCATATATAACAAGGTTGATAATCAGGGGTGTAGCCAGGGGGGGGATATCGGGATATATCCCCCCCCCCCCCCGAAATGTTTGGATTAGTGATGAAATTCCATCTATTTATACACATATAAGTTCATATCTCCCTCCGAAAAATTTTCCTGGCTACGTGCCTGTTGATAATGCAAAAACATGGAACTGGGGAATAATGTGTGAGCTTAAATTCAACCACTGTTAAACTAAATGGTGTACTAAACAATTTCTACCATTTAAATTTCAACCACAAACAAATTGACTGTGATCCTGAAGAAAATAATTATGCACTGTAAATGTTTAATAATCAGTTTTAGATATACAATATTTATTAAAAGAAAACAGGCTATAATTATTTAAAATAATTATCTTAAACAATATCGTAAAATCCTAGATCAAAACAAATCATAAGTCTCACATCCAAATTTCAGATTATTCTTTTGATATGAAAATAAAATAAAAAATTGATTCTCAAAAATTTTAAGACCTATCTTTTTTTTTTTTTTTTTTAATTTTGATCAGAAATGGAATGAAAAATTATTCATATGGCATTGGCATTTTCTAAAATAAGCATTCAAATGATAGAATAAAAGTGAAGTTTTCTTGTTCTATTGGAAAAAGAATAATTCTTTAATAAATGTCTAAATATTTTCTCAGGTAAAATTTTAGAATCTTAGCAGTCTTGCAGCACATCAGCACACAGAAGTGGAACTTATGACAGGGACATATGTTCTGCTCCTTCCTATATTAGCTGCAAAATACCAACTCACAAGATTATGCTTTTTAAAATTAACTGTAAAAATAATTACCAAAGAAAAACCTGCACATGAGAATAAAACGAAATAGCGATTTTCCTGATTTTAAAATTGAAGTGAAAATGTTTCAGAAATCAATAAACATATTATGGGGAAAATAATACTTTTCTGTTGAGTTACTAAAATGCCTTAAATTTTAATTTAACAATAGAGTATTAAAAACTCTGTTTTACATCTTGTTTTTAAAATTATTCATTTACCAAAAGGCTGCAAATAGATTGAAGTTCAGTTGGCAAATATGGAACCCGGAGATCGGGGATAGTTAGTTACCATAATTTCGCTAGTATAGTCCGCGGACTATGCATGTCAAAAAGGGATTTTTTTCCAGGACACGGACTATCTGGCTGAAATAAATTTCTTTTGCAAAAAAATTTAGTATATTGATCTCGCTTTTTGATCTGTAGTTAGCGCGCAAGCTCCAGTGAAGCCGATGCTAACAAATTTATTTCTGTAGAAAATAAAGCACATAGATGCACTTGAAGTCGGCATGCAGGGAGCATTTGAATTTTTTCCCCCCATTATGTCATTTAAAGCATCGACGTAGTTACAGGTGCGGACAAGCTTCGTGAAACCATTTTAGAAATATTTCCGTCCGATATGCAGAAGAACCAAATTTTGAATGTGCTTTAAAAAAAAAAAATAATTTATGTAATACGGGGGAAAACGGGCCTTCACAAACCGAGGTACCGACGCCGCGTCAACATCGAGAAGGTTGTTATTGTTTTGTCTTCACTCAGCCAGCTGGCTAATAAAGCAAGAGAGCGAATTCCGCTGAGACGTTAAAACATGACTTGTGTCGCCTAGTCGCCTCAATTTCTTTCTTTCTTTTTCCAATTGCGAACGCGAATTTTTAATAAAGAGCATTTTTAAATTTCATATTTCGTTAACTTTTAACCCAGAGAGAGTATCAATTGAATGTTGTTTAAAATTAAGTATTATGTGGATTGACCCATGAAAATTAGTAATGATCTTTTCTTTTCTTTTTTTTTTTTTTTTTTTTTGCTTGGTTATGTACATTTTCATAAATGATTAATAAAAGTAATCTTTTTATTTATTTAAGGAGGCGATACGTCTTGCCTAAGGACGGATTAATGCAATTTTATGGTCGGTTAGTTGAAATTTGTCTAGTTTATGGATGTAAAATAGAATTTCTTTTTCCTGTAGCGGAGGAGTATTCGCTCCCCCCCCCCCACCCAATCCCTTTAATCCGTCCGTGGTCTTACCATTAGTTAACTTTTCACGAAGTTACGGTACATATTTTTAGTAAAATCCGCGTAACTTAAAAAAAAAAAAAAAAAAACTCTGAAAATTTTGGTTTTCTTTTTCTTACGGATTTCTTAACATTAACTCGCATTTTAAAAAAGCATTATTCTTTTATTCAGCATAAAATTAAGACGTGTACGTTTTAATAGCTATAAATATCGAAGTATTTATTTATTGGAATTATTATTAATAATTTATTTAAGAAAAGTATATTTAAACTACCATAAATTATTTTACTTCCTTTGCATGTTGAAGACCTAAAGGAATACGACAAGATTTATATTTTAAATACCATTACTAAAAGCTGCACTTTTATACAAGTTTTATTTGTCGTGTAGACCGTCAGTTTGCTTTATTTAAACAAAAATTCCAGTTTAGCATGGCTGGAAGTTCTCGTTCGGCCGACGATTTTTCCAAAACCAAGCAAATTTTTGAATCCGAAAATGACCACAAACATTTCGTTTTCAATCCACGTTTTTCTAATATATTCGATAAATCTGCCATTTTCTCAATAATCCACAATAGAAGTATCAGTTAAGCTGGTACGTGTCCGTGAAAAAAATTTATAGATTCATCAAGTGCGCAAAACAGCAATAAAAACACGTCGCGAGTAACAATAGCTCACCGACAACGGTTTTCCAGTGGCGAAAGGTCTCGATAGATAATTGTTGTGTAGTAGTTCGCCAAGTACATAATTATGTATCAGATGCCTTTCGAAACATCGAGGATCTAAAATAAGAATTTGCCCCTCTGAACTAAGTTTTGAATTTACCAACTCAGGAAATCAGTAACATTGCACTCTAGCTGACTTTAGTCTAGGCGCAGTGCGAGATGCAGTGAAAACGTACATCCCAGGCGCGCATTATCGTCCTCTTGTTACTCTGCTATGTCCGCTATGTTTTGCTTTAGGTTCGGTAATCACTGTTTTTTTTTTTTTTTTTTGAAAAAGCGGAAAGGTTTTAAAACATTTTCGGAAAGCGGAGGTCTTCCAAAAAAAAAACAAAAAAAGCGGAAATCCGCCGAAAAGCGGAAGATTTTCATGCCTGATCTATTTTACCTAATGTTATTTTAAACATTTGTAGTTAAGCTAATGAGAAAATGAAAAGTTAGCTTATAACGAACTGAAAAGGCCCTTTAAGCAGGTAGGACAGCGGTCCAATACGGGTAAAAAGACAAAGAAAATTGATGGTAGTAGCGAAATATACGATCAGTAGGACATAAATTAATATACAAACCTTGAAAAGCAATAGTAGATATAAGATCCAGTTTTGATAATGTACTATCGTCGGTCATAGTTATTTTTAAAAGAAACAGAAACTCAAAGAAGCAGATAGTTAACCAAATAAAGTTAAAATCATGGTTAAAATCAAATTTTGTGTATTGTTTAAACTGATGCCAGTCACTATGGTAACAATAATTGTGTGAAGCCGGTAATTCATTAATAGATTTCTTCTTCTTGAGAATAATTAATTTATTTAAATTTTCAAAATGAATTATGAAATTTTTTATGTACTTTTTCTTGAAAGTGTAATTTTAAAGATTTTTTTGATATGATTTTAAGGGGGAATAAGGAAAAAAGGAGAGTAATTTTGAATCAACTTCTAGAAGCAGAAACTTCTACTCCAACTCGACTCATAGCGAGTGTGCGATTTCGTGCACTTTTGTGTGATTTCATATAACGTACAGAAAGTCAGAAAATAATAATTTTAAACATACAACTGTTTAATGCCCTGGAAAATTAGAAAGAAATATGTTTCGCACAAAAAAGGATGTTGAGCGGCATGTTGCCGATGTTTTAAGCAAAATAGATAACGAAAATGAGGTTTGTGTTTGATTGTACAAATTTAAATGTATGAAGCAACCGCCTTTCAAATGTTTCAAATTATGTTTTACTTAGCGTTTATTTTATCGTATTTATTTATGTTTATTCATTTAACTAGATTATCTTATTTGAATCATCGTTCATTTATTTAGAGTTACATAATGTAAATGAAATCATTAGAAATGGAGATCGGCTGCAAGCGCAAAATTAGTTAGATTAGATTGTAACATTGAGGAATAATATGTGTTTCTTCTTAGATACTCAGAAAGTTGTGTCCTTTTAAAAGTATTGTCGTTTGAAAACAAAGGCAATTAGTCTTATTTTTTTTTTAGAGATTGTTTTAATATATTTGCAGTGTACGACATTCAAACATTTTAGGATGCTGTTTTAAGTAGGGTATGTTTATTTTGATAAGTTGCAATGTTCAAAAATTCCTATTCCTGTTAATCTTTCGTTAAATTCATGTTATGGTATTTTTTTTAAATACTAAGTCATAAAATTCAGTATTTTTATAGATCAGTGGCGGCCCGTGGTCAAAAATGTTAGTGCAGCCGGAAACATATGACCTCCCCCCCTTCCTACGGACAGGAATGGAAAATCTTTGTTACTGAATTCGAAAGCTGTCGGATTAAGCCCTCACCCAGGATTAAAAAAAAAAAAAAAAAATTACATAAAAAATGTAAGCAATCCTATTTTACTTCCATAAAATGCACATAAATTTCAACCAGCTGCTCCTATCCTCAAAATTGCATTAATCCGTGTCTGATTCCTGAGAATTTTCGTTTGTAATGATAACTTGAGAAGGAGAAGAAAAGAAAACTTACTTTTTATAAGTCAAATCAATCCTCCTTTCTTTTAAACTCGCAAATCAGTCAGTGATGTCCTCATAAAAAGGCGTTATTTTAATTCAGATGTCATTAATTTTAAAAGCTCTTTAAAATTCCCCATGTTTAAATAATTTTCTCGCTCGCCATGTCCTCGTAATGCCAGTTCTTGCTTACTTAAAAACAATACTGCTTTGATGGGTAATTGCATGAAGCGTCTATTCAGGCTTACCTTCTTGATAAATTCAGCAATATAAAGTGGAGAGTTTTCGTCAGCAATTTAGCTCCCACTTATGCTCAACTCCTTAAATTTTAGAGAATTTTTTAAATGCTCGATTGAGCTTTCATGTATTTTACATGATCGTGTCATGGTGGTTAATCCATCCTATCCAGTACCATTCCAAACGCTCTTTTTTATCTCAACGATTAAACACGGAGAACAAAACATTTGTTTGTAAATAAAAACTGACCCATAGCCACGAGAATAGTGCATATCATGATGAATGGAAGCTACGACCATGCGGAGACTAATCTGCTTTTTTCATATGAATGGACAATTTTGGTATCGGTCTATTTTCTTTTAGTGGTTGTCGTTTATCATCTTTCCATGTGTTAAATGGAGTTTCAAGCAAGACGCAAACTGGATAATAACGGGGCTCCATGTTTGAAAACAGAACGGTTAAATCATAGATTCCAATAACACACGGACACAGTAATAAAGCTAAAAACTTTCAACCTTTCCAGACAAAAAAAAAAAAAAAAAACTATTGTTTCCGTTAGAATGGGCTAGAACAGCAGTTCTCAACCTTTTAACGTCATGCCCCCCCCCCCAATAAAGGCTAACTTACAGTGGTGCTCCCCCTCCTCACATTTTTCAGCATACATTGAGTTTTTTAATCTTTAATAAATGAACATTTTAAGCAAAAATGAATATATTTTTGAGTAAAAATGAGAATAAATAAGATGATTTTTTAAAAACGTGCATCACTACTTCCTCTATAGATTTTCTCGCCCCCCCCCTCCCTTGCAACCTGCAGGGGGCACGCCCCCCCTCAGGTTGAGAAACGCTGGGCTAGAACATATATTCTGTGTCTTTATTCTCTCCCTCACTTCTCGTCCGAGCCAATCAGTTCGTCGAATTCACAAATGCAGCGAAAGTCAGAAAGGGTGATTCCATATAAAACCAACCAGTAAAATTTTTATTTTTTATGTTGACGTATCAGATTTTAATGATTTTTTGTCTGTTTGTTGTACTCAGCTATGAGATGAAAATTGTGAAGTTTCAATTTTTTTCGACAACTTGTTCAAAAGTTATGAATTTTTGAAATTTTGAAAAATTCAGCAAATTTGCATGACATACCACTCTTTAAATGGTTGTAACTCAAGACCTATTTGACCTAGAGAGTTGAAATTTATGTCATTTTGTTCAGCTTTTAGTGCAATTTCATAAAATATATAGCATAACCATATTAATTTAAAAAAATTCTTTTTTTTTAAATTTTTAAATTTTAATTTTTTATAATTTAAAATCGGAATTTTTAATTTTTTTGAAAAAAATATATGTTATTTAACTCACTTTTATCAACATTTATGCAAAGTTTCAAGATGGAGTTTCTATGGCTTCAGGGTGAAAAAATTATTCTCTTTATGAACATTTGTGTAACTGCTGCATTCAGTTTGCTTTTAACTGTCAAAAAAAAAATTTTTTTTTTTTTTTTCCAAAATGGGAATTTTAATTTTTTTGAAAGCCTATTTAACTCTTTTATAGAGTTTTAGGACAGATTTAGTAATGATGCACCTGTAGTATTGCAAGGAGGGGCACACATTATGGTATATTTGCTATTTACACTAAAATGTTATTTTCAAAGATTCAATTTACAGTGGCTAATTTTAAAGTAAATTGTTTAATTACGAAAGAAATGATAAATTGTACACATATACACAATAATTTCTTAGAATTTACCTTCAGAAATTTAAATACAAGCTAAAATAGGTATTTAATTATTTTTATTATATTAAATGGATTTAATCCTTTACTAAAAAAGGAGCACATTTTGCTCCCTCCCTATTTTAGCATTCAAACAAATTCCCTTATAGATGAAAGTTGCAAAACATTTGTATCAAACATTTTTACATTGCATTTCATATAAGTTTAATATCAAGCATTGTATATATGATTTAATATATACATTACTTACAAAAAGGATATTGAAAAACTGATTATTTTTTGGAGGGGTTAACTGATTATTTTTTAGAGAGTTTTTTAGCTTTTCTAGCTATGTAATTGCTTACATGAAATTCCTTTTCTATTCGGAGACACGACCAACTTTTCAGTAAAATAGTTAAGATTTTAAATTTTTCCAATTTTGTTGCTGTCAGAAACTTGTCTTTCAGCTGTTCAATCATTTCAGTTTGTGAATCATCACACATGGGCACACAATATGTATCATCAGAGGGTAATTGAAAGAAAGAATCATTTAACTTACTCTTAACTTTTTCTATTTTCTGCTTGCAGTATCTTTTATTGCTTTTGCATTTACTCTTGATAATAGGTGACTCTCCAATAGACGTTAATGATGCATTCAAAACCAAATGATTCATCCAAGAATAGTCATCATCTTTACTACAGCTTGGTTTTGGATTTTCGTCAAAATTATTAATATCCATCAAACTCAAATTATTAATATCCTCAATAAAGAAAAGCATCAAGCAGAAATTAATTGATGCTTTTCTTTACTTAACTTTAAGCGACAAGTAGAGCAAATTTTCATACCTTTTTTAATTCCAAATTCTAGTGTTGTCATCCACACAGCAAAATTTCTTAAGTTTTTATTTGCCCAATGTCCTTCCTTTTTATATGGATTACAGCAAAATTTGTTCCATTCTTTATCCATTTTCAAATTAAAAAAAAAAAAAAAAATCTACTTCTAACTCATTAAGAGAAAAACTGAACACTTATAGAAATACTGCTCAGACTATTGAAACTAAAACCAACAAAAATTACTCAAACCAAAACTAAAAGTAATAACTGTAACACAAACTTGAAGTTAAAAATAGAAACCCTCCCACTTGATGACTCAGTCTACTCAAACCTAAACTGAAACTAAAGACTCCCTCTACCTGATTAGTTTTTGATTTCAATAATAATGATAAAATGAAAGGAGACAATGCTGGAAATGAAATACTTAACGAGCATTAAAGAATGTTAAATATCATGAAATATTTTTTATAAACTTAAATGAATTTTTTTCCAATTTTGATTCCCCCCCCCACTAAACCAGCACAAATACACCCCCCCCCCCCACAGACACACATACATACAAAAAATAATGGATGGCAATGCAGATAATTTATTTTTTCACACTTTCATATTAAAAGGTAGCCCTAGAAATTTTTCATGAAAGCTGATAAATTGTGTTTAAATTTTGAGTTTAAAAATATTTTGACAGTAAACAAACTGAATGCAGAAATTATGCAAGTGTATATATAGAGAATAATTTTTTTCACCATGATGCCATAGAAACTCCATCTTGAAATTTGGCATGAATGTTGATAAAAGTGAGTTAAATAACATATATTTTTTTCAAAAAAATTAAAAATTCCGATTTTAAATTATAAAAAAATTAAATTTTCAAAAAAAAAAAATTAAGTTGACATAGTCATGGTATATATTTTATGAAATGCCATTAAAAACTGAACAAAATGACATAAATTTCAACTCGCTAGGTCATATAGGTCTTGAGCTATAGCCATTTAAAGAGTAGTATATCATGCAAAATGTTCAACTTTTTCAAAATTTCAAACATTCATAACTCAGAAATAAATTGTTTAAAAATTTTGAAATTTTGTATTTTTCATCTAATGTGCTAGTACTACCTTTAAGCCAAAAATCATTAATGTCTGGAGACATGACATTTTGACCATTGGTTGGTTTTATATGGAATCACCCGAAAGCCTTTCTTCAGCTGAGTCTTAGCTAAAACACCCTATGCTATCCTAAGCCGGAGGAACTGCTTATGTAGTCGTTACCATAGCAATGGTGCTGCCAATTTCTTAATCAGCGCTGAGGGCTGTACGAACGACTTTCACAATTGAATTGCAGGATGATTAAAGGGTTTTTTCCTGAATGAACGATCCGGCCGTTACTACAATAGTTTTTTTTTTTTTTTTTTTTGAGAGATTTTTTTAAAATTTACCATAGGAATTCCATAATTCTAATCTGAATTTAGGAAAATTTATAGAATAAATTATTTTAAAGTATATGCTGATAATTTCAAGTGCAGCCCGGCAGTACTTGCTGTATCCCACGAGCCGCCACTGTTATAGATTGTTGCTATGTGTTGTTAGTCTCATTAGACTGTACAATAAAATTTTAGGTAAAATCATACAAGCCGGTGCGCACCCCATGTAAACACGGCGACAGCCGCTAGTGCTTGGCAACCGCCAAGCTCCAGCGACTGCCGCCAACCTTTTGCACGATCAGCAAAGTCAAAATATTTTAACACATTAAAATTGCACATACATTCCACTTACAAAAACATTAAAACAAAATACAACGTCCATATTTAACCAAAAGAACGTCTGCAAATTCAGTAACAGGCAATTTAAAATGAGCTAACAGTGGACCGTTTTTAACTAAAAAAATACAGTGGATTAAGCAACCTAGTTGTACAGTTATGTAAACTATGCAACCAGTGGACCGTTTTTAACTAAAAAATCCTCAGTGGATTCAGCAACCTAGTTGTACAGCTAAGTAAACTACGCAACCAGTGGACCGTTTTTAACTAAAAAAACAACGGTGAATTAAGCAACCTAGTTGTACAGCTAATGTAAACTGGGCAAACACTGGCCCGTTTTCAACTCAAAAAAACATCGGTGGATTAAACAACCTAGTTGTACACCTCTTATAAAGTCAGTATGATTAGAATAGCACGTAAATAGAACTTATGAAAACATAAACACATCAAATATCAATTTAAAATTCACGTTAAAAACCTTAAACATTGCAAAGATTCGTTAAAAAAGAGCACTTACCTTTATTTTTTTTTTAAATAACCGCTCAGAAATGTCCCCAACAACCACCGGCTTATAATGTAACACCAGCATGCTTTCTTTTATTTAGCTTTATATTCACACCATATTTCTAACAAACACACACAAATTCTTTTCATATATTAACATAACACATTTCATTCCCTTCAATCAATAACAGAAGCAATTTCAAATTCCCAAACCTGATGAAACACGTATTCTTTATGGTTGCCAGTCACAACTACTACCGGCAGGTAACTTCACTTTGGCATGCATCGCTCACTCTGGCGTCAGATTGTTCACATATGATTTGTAAACAAAAACATTGATATGTAAACAAAGCACCGTATACGGAATATAGACCAAATTTTACTTGGCAATCTGAAGCTGATTTTAGCTCTAATTGTCAAATCAAATATATCGTGATCATGAAGAAACTTAGCCAATAGATGACTCCACTGTGGCTGCACTCTTTGAATGATCTAAAACAAATGCAAGATCTAAGTATTTGAAGTTGCGCCTTAATGATTGCAGGGCTCGGCCCGAGTCACTTTTCTCACTTAGAAGTTGTCACTATCAGTAACTATTTTCGATGGTCACTTTTGTCACTTTTTACTTCCTTGTACGGAGTATAAGGAAGTGATGCGATTCCTGAAAATTTTCGGGGGCAAAATTTTTCGACGCATCTGATCGTAAGCTAGCACGCACGATCATATTAACGCGTCTGCAACTCATTTTGACCAGCAGCGAGTCTATTGTGGCCAGTTTTTCCATGCCGTCTGTACGTACGTATGTATATATGTAACTCGCATATCTCAAACTATTCGTTGTAGAATGTTGAAACTTTATATTTAGAATTGTTCTATTATCTAGTTGTGCACCTCCCCTTTCAGTTCCATTCTACTGGATAGTTTATCTACAGGGCCCCCCAATAGATTCTAAATACATTACGCTGTATGGGCCGAAATTCATTAAAGGGTATTTTAGAGGTTTTTGGCTATTTCAAACGACTCAGAAGTGATATATGCTGTAAAGAGTTACAAAATGAATTTCTACATTGAAAAAGTGTCTTTATAATTTATAGTTCTGCTACAGGTACACTCAAAAAATTTCCAATACATTACGGTCAATGACAATTTTAGGGGCATTCATCCATCTCAAGTACAATACGAATACCGTCCTACCATATAAGTTAGGTAATGGTCTGACTACTGTCACGTGCCTCCCTCAACAACGGCAAAAGTCGCGAAGCGTGGCGACTTTTTGTGTACGTGTGTATGTATTTAACTTTCAAATCTCAAACTATTAGTCATAGATGTTGAAATTTCATATATAAGATTGGTGTAACATCTAGCTGTGCATCTCGATTTTTGGTTCCAATCTATTAGAGAGTTTATTTACTGGACCACTGAAAAGAATTTCAATACTTTAATGTTTATAGACATCTTCAATATAATACAACTGTAGACAATCATTGTTTGGCCCATGTCCAAAATCTAGCCGTCTGTCGTCGACCTTGGCAAGTTTTGCCGAAATATTGCCAAATTTGGCGATAGTCAGTCATTTGGTCCATGCCTAAAATATCGTTCTTTGTGAGTTTTGGCGACATTTCGCAAAATTTGGCGATAGTCAGTCATTGTTTGTTCCATGCTTAAAATCTTGCCATATGTCGTTGACCTTGGCACCAAACTTGGTGCCAAAAATTATTTCGTATTTTGTATAACTCTCAGGGATGAGAATCTTCCGCGGAATTCCGCGGTTTGGTTATTTCCGCGTATTTTGCATTTTTTTTTTTTCCTCGCGTTTTTAAAAAACATTACTTTCCACTTTTTTGTATGTTTGTGTTCCGCGTTTAAAAATATTTTCAGTGCAATTTTCTTTTTTAAAGATGTATTTGCCGAAATACATCTTGCTTACCGATATCAAGACCTTATTGCTAGCTAAGTATGGGAATATCCAATGAGGAGATCGAAAGTTGAAAGAGCCTCCGCGAAGTTTGTAGAATTCCTTTTGATAAGCGCTGAATTTTGTTACATGTTCTCTCTGTTGTTTCCAAGGTGGTTTGTTCCATTCTGCGGTTTTCTGTCCTCAGTAATGGAAAGCAATCATCTGGATATCATAAACCGCATTAACGCTGCAGAAATAAACAATGAAAACCACAATTAAGAAATTTCTACAATCTGCATTTTTTAAAATTGCTTTCATAGTGAATTAATTTTGAGGCATCAGATAAATCCCACAACATGCTAAGCTTAAAACAATTAGTCTCCGATGCACATATTATGCATTGTCAGCATAACAGCTGGCCCGTCCAGTGGAAGAGGAAAGAACTGTTTACATTAAAAGAAATGGAATTTCTCTCTGTCTCCCTCCTCTGCCGTTGACTACCCAAACAGTCGTTTATTTATTTAATAATAATCCTCTTTGTAAATTAAAAACATTGATTTGTTTATATTAAATCGTAGGCTGTTATTTGGCTTCCTAAATCATAGGTGTAGTATCACAAAAGATTTTTTTTTTTAATTCATTTTTTTTTTTTTTTTTTAAGTGTGCGTGGGGAGCGCACATAGCATATTCTAAAGTAAAAATAGGTATGTTTTTAAAGAAAAAGAAAAAAGGTTTTGGAAAGAATGGTTTTCTAAACAAAGTGGGGGACACCCCCCACCCCCCGCTGCCGACGATATGTTTATGTCTCAACTTAGCAGTAAAGTACTTTTAAATAGTCTATGAGAAGTAGGGAAGGAAGAGTTCTCAATTTAACACTATTTTATAACTGGATTTAAGCCATCATTAGTTGAAATCAACTGTTGAAGTAATACATTGTGCACAAAATGGAAGGTACTCAGTTTGCAAACCTGCATGAAGAAAACATTTTGAATTTTTGGTAATTAATAAGTCACAAATTGTTAATCATTTGACCAGTGCTGAAATAATTTCCTCTGCTTCAAAACCAGAGGAAAACAATTCTGAAACGTTGTAATGTTGTTTAATCCTATTATTTAAAATATTAATAATACATTGTATAGATAGTGAAATTTAATGGTGAAAAATTTCAATGTATGGTTTATGTCACAAATAAGCAATTGTAAGTTTAAAACTATGATATAATACATAAATCTACTGGATTTTCTATCCTAGTTGTTGGCGGGTATACAACTAGTCAGCTTTCCCCTCCTCCCTCTCCCATTTATTAGGAGAGAAAAATAAACGCGATCGCATTCAGCAGATTTTTAATGGGAACATTTACGGACTAAATTTTTGAAGTATCTATGTATTTTTGTTAGTGTGTAAACTGTAACTTTTTAAAGTTACAGGATAGATTTTATTGTCTGATGTAAAAGAAAAGTTGAAATTACTTTTAACATTTTGAATATATTTTTCTTGAGCTATGCCATATTCTGTGTTCTTTGGCTATTTTATAATGAATTGTGGTAAATCTATGAAAGCTTGAAATATTTAATGATATTCTGGAATTTTATGAGAGACAGTTCATGGAAAATCAGGTAATTCCCCCCCCCCCCCCCCTCCGCAAGAAATTACATTGCATTCACTTTCAAAAGAATAGAGTAAAATTGTTTTTTAAAGCTAGGATTTTGTCTTGACTGTAGATTTTGTAAAATTGCTTAAGATCATCCTTTAAATAATGATAACCTCTGTTTCATAATTAAATGTTCTGCATCTAAAATTGCACATAAATGTTTATGAATTTTAATTTATAAAGAAAATAAAAATTATAATTTAAATAAAAATATTTTAATAAATAATTATAACATATATATTGTTGATATAAAATAATTGTAATCTCTCTATTCTAAAAAAAATTAAAGGCCACTGTTGCCGCCGCTGGCGCTGTCAAAGCTTCTGGACCTATCTCCTCCTAAACCGTAGGGATTTGAGTTTCGACTAAGGTACCCACAGATTCGAAAAATTCCGAGGAACCTGCTAAGCTGATTTAAATTTCGAAAATCGAATTATTTTAGAAGATATTAATAAAAAACTGAAAAAATAAACCGAATGGTTGCCAGATTTGGCATAAAATCATTCATTCCTTTGCAATAAAGCGTTTCCAAGTATCTAGAATCGCGTGAAATTTACAAACATGAGTTAGAATTATGCCCATTTTACTCCAAAATAAAAACTATATGAAATAAGTAACTCAAAATGTGTTACACAAAGTTGACAATTTTCAAATAGTAAGTTCGCTTAGACAACAGGAGTTTAGAATTAGCGATTAAATTTACAAAGTTAACACAAAAAGCCTAATAACTTCTTCACCGTTTGCACGATCCACTTGAAAATTTTCATGATCATCTATAAAAATATAGAAAACAATCTGCGCTTCTTTAAAAATCTGAAAACCTAACCGTTCCCTCCTTTTTAAGCGATTTTTCGCTATTTTCAGCACCATTTTATTTCTGAGAGTCAAAAAAGTAAATCCTTTGCGTGACAAAATTACCCTTTTCAAGTGAATATGACGTCATACAATTGGGATTCAAATTCGTTTAAAAGAGATTTTCCAGATTACACAGTTTATTATCATTTTTTTTTTTTTTTTTTTCACAAATAAATCGTTTGCATGGACATGAGAATAACTGTGTACACTAAACGAAATCTTTCGATTGCGAAAAGATTCCGCGAGTTTCCAGAACAGCATGAAATTTAATTTGGGTATCTCTCTATTCTAAAAAAAAGTAAAGGCCGCTGGCGCTGTCAAAGCTTGTTGGCCTATTTCCTCCTAAACCGTGGGGATTTAAGTTTCAACTAAGGTGCCCACAGATTCGAAAAATTCTGAGGAACCTGATGAACTAAGTTAAATTTCGAAAATCGAATTATATTAGAAGATATTAATAAAAAACTGAAAAAATAAACAGAATGGTTGCCAGATTTGGCATAAAATCGTTCATTCCTTTGCAACAAAGCGTTTCCAAGTATCTAGAATCGCGTGAAATTTACAAACATGAGTTAGAATTATGCCCATTTTACTCCAAAATAAAAACTATATGAAATAAGTAACTCAAAATGTGTTACACAAAGTTGACAATTTTCAAATAGTAAGTTCGCTTAGACAACAGGAGTTTAGAATTAGCGATTATTCGTTTTTCCAAAACAGAATAACTAATATCTTGAAAATGAAAATTAATTAAACTGCAAATTATTTTAAAGCCGGTTCTCGTCCAGCTGGATTATTTGCTACCAGTAAAAATATTTGGCATTAACTATGCCATTATAGCAGTTATAGTACACTTTGGATATTTGCTAGCGCGACGAGATGGTATAATTCGTGGTGTTAAGTACGCCAATCTGCAAACGATTATGTAAATGAAAGTATGGATAACGGTTTTCCGGTAACCTTAAATGAACAGTAAATATAGGTTGTGAGTATGTGTAAATCGCCAAATAATGAAAAGTCGCCATTGGTGGCAGGCTATTCTATCTGTTCCGTAGCTTTTATTAACTTTACATGTACGCAAGTCGCCAAATAATGAAAAATCGCCATTGGTGGCAAATTCGCAAGGTGTCCATAGTGTTGACTCTAGAATAAAAGGGCCGCCGGGGGGGGGGGGGGGGATTTTCAAAAGGGGCACCCTGTTCTCAAAAAGGGCACTTTGGGGTTCCACGAGAATGTACAGGTAGATAACATATAGAAACTGGTTTGAAACGATCTGATCCCCGAAACTTTAACATGTAGAGTTGTAATATGTGTTTTGACTTACAATGCATAGTAAGATTTTTTCCAATTTGTCTTAGTCCCCCGCCCCTCTCTTTTGGAGAAAATATCAAGTAGAAGTAAGTGTAAGCGAAATAGGAAAAATAATTTGTTGATAATATTTTGGTCTAAACATGACATAAATATGTGAATTAAATCTACATAACCAGAAGTTTTGATTTTAAAAAAACTTCTAGCATAAAGAAGTTTAAATATAAGTAATGTTGAATTTTCTGTTTAATTTTTTTTTCTCAAAATTACGGGACATACATGTTTATTATTTATAAGAATAGTACATTTATTGAAGAAGGTTTCAGAACTTTTTAGCCGGACATGATTTGTTAGGCAGTAGGGGAAGGCAGAGGGACTGTTAATTTTTGTTCCTCAATTTTATCACACTATCACTACTGGACCACAATTACTGGATCACATTCATATAGGATATTTCACCTATATTGGTACAAACTTTTAAACAGAAAAGGACTGTCACTGTAAGTGGATTAGGGTAGATGCGTTTAGCATGTAATAAAAATAATAAAATTTCTGCAATGCAGGATGTATAAAATTTAATTATATAAATCAGAATTTTATTTAAATTCTTTTGTTTGCAATAATTATTGAATGAGTACCAAGTAAAGATTTTCAAAGTTACCCTTATTACTATTAGACATTATTAAAATTGCATCAAACAATTTAACTCATCCATCAATTGATAACTAAAGAAATTGGGGAAATTTAATTCAGAACACAGAAGATTGCTGGAAAAAATGACATAGTCATGCAAATTTTGTAATACATCCTATGGTTGGAATGTAGAACACCATATCAAATCAAGTCACTGAAATATATTTGGTATTATTCTTTCACTTCTAATTTAATGCTTGCTCATTCATGAAAAGTGAATATAAGTTTTTAAAAAAGTACTATTTCTTTAAAATAAATAAAAATAATTACTACATGTAAGTTTTTTAGCAGGTATAAAATTAATATTTTTTTTAACTCACAGGATTGTCCAAAGGTATGTATGAAATAAAGTTTAAAATACTTTCAATAATTTATTTTTCATAAAGCTTTATTTTTAATTTCTTGTAGCATACTTAAAAAAGTCTCTTAAAAAACACTAAATTTTCTTTCTTAAACCTTGCTTTACTCTTTTTAAAATAAAAATAGTACTAATCAATATTTATTTTAACTATCAAATGTTTTTAATCAGCTTAATATAATTAAAATAATCAACATCCTGGTGCCAAAAGTACTTAAACAAATTATCTATTAATAAACCTTCCAGAATTCTTTTTCTTTTTTTTCAACTGAAAATAAGCTTAAATTGATGACAATTTGTTTTATGAATAACCTAGCTGTTAACTTATGACACAATTTGTTTTCTGAAGAAATCCTTTTCCAGAACTAGCTTTCTTTTGCTTTTATTATTATTTTTTTTTTTCCTTTCTTCATTCATTAAAATGTTGAGAATTTTTAAAATCGGAAGGTGTATAATATGAATATTTAAAATACCAAATCTTGTCAATAGTCTGATTTACTAAATTCTGCATTTACTCCACTTTTATGTAATTAAAACTGTGGCGTAATAAGTGGGGGGGGGGGGGGGTCCGCCCCGGCGGCAAAAAAAACAAAAAAACAAACATGGTGGCCGGCAGGACACTTGGAAATAATAAAGAGGAAAAATAAAGGACCGAAATGGGGGCAGAATGCTGAAACTTAGAAAGAATGGGGCGGCAAACTGAAAGACCGCACCGGGCGCCAATAACCCTAGCACTACATTGCTAAAGCAAAAGATCATTATTATGCTCTGATTTTGGCAAAAGCATAATGTGTTTCAATTGCTGTATTCCCAAAACGTCGCAAATCCCTCGATTTTTAGATGGATTTAAGTAGATAAAGCCACTGAACATGGTACACGGCTGAAGTGTTGAAGTTCCCACGTTCGGCGGGCCCCGCCCGCGCGACTGTCGGTCCGGAGTTTTGGTCGGTTTCATCTAGATGCACGTGTCAATACACATTAGAACTCCTTAATAAGTCACCCAACCAAGGCACACCCCCCCCTTAGAAGCTATCCCTTGTCTAGGCTTGCCATAACAAACAAGCAAATCCCGCGAATTTTCGAATCGCAAAACGACGTTTTGCTAAGGCATTCTTACTGTATCATCTGTAATTATATATGATTAGTAAATAACTGTTATACATTACGAATAATCTGTACTAAGAAAGCCGATTAAAAAGAGCAAATCGTTTAGGGGGGGGGGGGGACTTGCTAGTGTTGCGAAACTATTAAAGACATTGAGAAGTTTGATGTTTGATAAGATGATTGTTTGGTAATTCGTAACTACATATTTATCAAACGTAGCCACCGATATTTGAGGATTGACAGATGGAATCAGAAATTTTTAGACAACTTGATAAAATTTTGAATTTCCCAACCGTATTTTCTTCCCCCAACTCCTAAGTGAAATGCCGATCGGGCTTCTTGCTTGAGTCAGCAAAAACAAAACATACAAGAGGGCCTTTTCGGGTTACTCGGCTGTTCGGCTCGCGCAAAAGAAAACAAAGGATCTGAAAGAGTAGAATATTTGAAAAAAGCATTTTAATAAATTACATTTGTGGGAAAGATCGGATTTCATAGACGGTTTTTGTGAAAGGGTCGTTTTCAAGCGAACCTATTTTTATGATGGGATTATTGTACTCAATCGTAATCGTTTTAATTAACGTATGATCGTGATGGGCCGCAAATGGTATGTAGGAAATAAAAAGTGCTGGTTGTTTACTAATAATAATAAAAATGTAAAAGCAGGAGGGCGCATAAAGAAGAGAAATAGGGCCGCCGGGCGCTAAAAAGACGACAAAAATTCCGCCAGGCGCTGCGCCCTGCCAAATTAATCTAGATTCAACACTAGTCCAATAGGTTTTACATTATTAAAACTACAGCTGAAACATATGTTCTTATTTGATTACGCTTTAGCTCCTAATTATTAGGTTGTAACGAAAGTTTCCTGCCACCGCAAACTTCGTCAGCACACAGTTCTCGTTGGCGTATTTGCTCATATTTTGTCAAACGATTTTTGGCATTTGAAAGAAAGAGGTTTACTTTATAACACTGTGTTGTGAAATCTGTAAAAAATATAGTTATCATTAAGTATAAGTTGTCTCAAATAGAACTATCACTCTAGAGGATTAGAACCATCATTTACTTCCAGTTGTGTTGCAAAAAGTCAGCTACATAATATCAACGAATTATGAGTACAGCTTTAAGTACTATTGTTGTATCATGTGACACTGTGCAGGTTTGGTACCGAAAGTTCAAAAACAGTTATCTAAGGAGTTAGAAGTTAGTATTTCAGGCAGATATGACGGAAAACTTTCGTTACAACCTGATAGTATAACCTTTGAATGGCAACATTAAATATCATTGTGTTTCTGAGGAGTACAAATAATTTTTCCAGCAATTATAAGCGGAGTCCGCACTCCAGGTGGAGTATAGCTCAGGACCCGTACAACACGGATTCCCATAACAAAATATCTTCCGTGTTATGAGGGGTAGGGGGTCTACTGTAGTGTGAAGTTTAAATTTTTATGTACCAATGAAGATGCAAGAACTAAGCAATGTGTAGCTTAGCTCAGTAACATTCTATCTGATCCAATCTTCGGGTTTTCTCTGTTGAAATTGTCTTTTTTACGAATAAGCCCGATTAGGGGCCGAATGCCTCATATGAAAAGCGAGCGTAGCGAGTCTGGGGGCCTTGGGCCCTAGTATATATATATATATATATATATATATATATCAAAAATGGGCACCGCACGCTTGAACTTTGCTCGAAGTTGAAATTACGTTCACGCACTTTTCCTCTTTTTTCATATTTGTGTATTCTCATCCCTGAACTCTAAAAATTTGACCCGTAGAATTTTGAACTTTTGTATTTAGAACTATTGTAATATCTAACTGTTTTCAATATCTTTTTTGACTGCAATCTACTGGGAATTTATTTACAGGGTGAGCCAAATAACTTTAAATACATTGAGGTGTATGGATGCATTTAATTTATTGAAAGTCTGTGGTCAATGACTACTTTAGCTATTCCCAAAATCTCGCAAACTATCTCAAGCTTGTCGGCTTTTGGTGAAATATTGCCAAATAAAGTATTAGAAGGAAATCTTTCAAACTGAACTCAGCTTGACGATATCAAAATATTTGGCTAGAAATCGCTAAACTTTACTATTAGTGATACTTTATCTCTTTCAAAAAAAATAAGTTTAGATGAAGTGCACTGAAAATATTTTTGATTTAATAGACGTGCAAGGAAGTCATGTGTTGTCCACATCAGATTTTTTTTAACGTAGAATCAAAGTTTTCAATCATCTCCAGAAATCGAAACTAAATCCTCTTGCGGACTGCTCTTATGTCTTTTTGTTCTCCTCTCACTCTCTCTCTCTCTCTCTTTTTTTTTTTTTTTTTTTTTTTTTTTTTAATCCGGCCTCTTGGAGAAAAGAATAGTTCTAAATTAGTTGCCCCTCCACACACACACATACCTCCTGTCAGCCCGTAAATCATATTTTGTTTTGAATGACTCAATTTTCTAGGAACAAATTAATAGTTTATGAAGCCTGTTAAGAAATATAACTTATAGTTTAGTGCTTCTTTTAAATTGATAAGTAACTGATTCATGAAGTCAGATTTTATAGTCTTATGTGTTTCAGAGTTTCTTGTAAAAAAGTTTTTAACAAATAGTATTGCATGTTAATGTCATAAATGACGCCGTTAACATAATAAATTATGTGTTGAATGGTGTAATTTAAGTCACTATTTAGTCACTATTTTTAAATAATTTGTCACTTTTCTCACTAGTTTTGTTCCTACAGCTTGGGCTGAGCCCTGGGATATATTTTAATGGTACATCACTTAAGTTTCTATTACTTATAATTTACTAAGCTAATAATTATTTATTCAAAAGAATATACAGAGAAAGTTTTTAGAAGCAAATTTATTGATTCATTTATTTTTATTTATTCATTTTTTTTGGAGGGCAGTGCTAAGTTCCCTTTGTGAGTTAAACCCTAATTTTGTGTTTGTCTATGGTTTGAAGTTTGCATTTCTATATGTGCAAATTTTCAAGTTCAAGTATCAAAAATTTTAATTTTGCCCAATAAAACCCGCCCGAGTTGGCCTTTTTACTAAAAACCCGGGTATTTTTACAAACCTGGTGATATCACTTGAGATTTATGCGATTTCAATAAATTGGGAAATATCCAATAAGTAGAGGAAGGGAGGCCTGTTGGGTAATTTTTCTGATTGTTTGCCCAAGGTCATTAACTGCAATATAACAACAGTGCCAAAGCTTGAGTTTGTTATTAGGGGCAAGCTTAATTCTGGTGTCGCTTGAGCTTAATTCTGGTGTTGCCTTCTTAACTGATTTTGGCACCCCCTGCCACATGGTGCCACAGACATGTGCCGTGTTTGCTCCCCCTCTAGTTCCAGTTTTGCAATAGCATCCCTTTCACTCCACCCCTTTTTGATGGCAAGACAGCTGTGACATTACCAATGAGATTAATTTCAACAAATTTAAAATACTACTGAATTAAACTAGTAAAAATAGAATAAAAGCCAATCACGTAAACAACTAAAAAACTTCAACCAATGGTCCATAATTAACCTGAAAAAACTTTGCTGGGTTTAGCAACATGCTGCGCGCAGCAGCTCAAAAATCAGCAACCAGTATTCTGTTTCTAACCGAAAAATACTTCTTCGGATTCAACTACTCAAAAATCATCATTTTATCACAGCATAAAACCTTACAAATGAACAAAAGCACTTATGTCAACTTTCACAGTTAGGCTTAACGTGAGATAGTTTCTCCATTTTTCTTAACATAGAAATTTTCCAATTTTCCAACAAAATTTTATATTTTTTTAGGAGCTGGTATGAGCCTCAATATAAACATAAGTGGTAGCTTTTGGGGCTTGTCGACCATCAAGCCCCTGTGACTATCGTCAACCATTTTGCACTATCAACAAACTCAAATAATTTTACCACAATAACACTAATTGAAGTTGAATATAAATTACACCAACAAAAACAGAAAAATCATCAAATTTACAACAAAACAATGCAAAAATTTTCAACCAGATGTCCATTTTTTACTTAAATTTAAAAAAAAAAATCTGGCGAGTTCAGCAGCTTGCTGAATAGCTAATCTAAAATGGGCAAACAATGTCCTGATTAAATTAATAAGAAACTTCAGCAAATTTAGCAAAATTGCTGTACAGCTAATTTAAAATCAGCATGGTTAAAATGACTCAAATAACACTAAAAACTTCAATTTCACTGAAAAACTACTCAAAAATCTTAAAGAACCGAAAAAGATTTATTAAATACAAGCACTTACCTTATTTTTTCCTACTTCAATTGTTTATTTCACGCTATTTCCTCATCCTCTTCCACCCCTTCACCAGCAGTTAGCATATCGCTATAAACCAACTTTCATGCACCAATCAATAACACACTTCACTCTTTTTAATTTCATAACATAAAAAAATTTCAAATGCCAAACATTGTTTCAACCAACAAAATTCCTATAGACAGCTTACCAACTCACGATAGTCTGCTAAACGAAATGAAATTCACAAAATCAAACAGTTACACAGTCTGCTTTATCAGAAAACACAAATTCCTGTACTTCAAAACTTTGGTGGAAAAACACATGTGTTCCGATTGCTTTAATGTCACGATGAGCGTTTCCCAACAGCATTCTACTGGCACCATTTATCACTGCATGCTTTTCCCCCAATTACAGCCACAATCGTAAACAAAACATCATATTGGATTCTAGGGTTAGTTCCTTATGGTAAAATTCCTTTTTAAAGAAAAGACATGTTGGCACCCACCACCTCTTACAACTATATTCAGAGTGCATTTTTAAGCCCTTACGGTTTCTCTTTTTGCATATGTATTTGTGTGCACATAAAAATTTATTTATGAGTTTACTCTACCCTGAACTTAATATGTTTATAACTACTAATTAATTTTTTTTTTTTTTTTAGAAACATTTAAGAGGATACACTTTTGCAAGACTTTTCTTCCAAGTTAAAGATTATGAATCTGCCAAAAAGTAAGTTGACATGTAGATGATTTTTGTTTGTATATTTTTGTTTGTATATTTTTATTTGAATGTGAAAAGTTACTGAGTGATAATCTATATTTCTCTGTGTTTTATGTAGGGTTTGCATTATGGGGAAAAAAAGTGGGTGAGAATTTCTCACCCTTTCCTCAAAACTGAGTGAGATTTTTAAAAAATGGGTGAGAATTTCTCACTATAGATGTGAATTATGTAAATACCCAGTGGGTAAGGTATTTATAAGTGGATATCCTTGCCTTGGGTAAACATCTGAAATCAGGGAATTTATGAATTTTAGTTATTTTGAGCATGTAACTGGGCCTCCAAATCTGTAAATCAGGCCCAGTTACATGCAATAAAAATGAAATTACGAGAATTTTGCATACATAACCACTTTATAAAAAATGGAAGCATATTTGACTTTTTTTGAAAAAGTGCCCACATCTTTCGAAATGCGAGAATTTTGCACAGAATAAAACCAATTTGTAGGGTGCGCAAATTTCTTGTAGAAATAATTTTTTAATGTGAGAACATGAAAAAATAATGTGAGATTCTCGCGCTCTAGTGAAAACACTGTTATGTGAGTGTAAACTGGAAAATACTATTTTTTCATACTTGGAAATGATTAAATAGTTATCTTTCATACCATGCCGATTTTGTATTTTGCATGTAAGGTTAAAAAGTTAAAAGCTACTTTTTCTCCTCTAAAGGTACTTAACAGGATTCCTAAGTGTTAGAGATCACCATGCTGCATCTCATAAGTTGATGGCACAGATAAATGAAGCTACAAACAACCCAGAAAATGCCCTGCAATCTTATAAACGGTTTGTTATTTCTGCATTATAATTTTCGGTTCTTGTGCATTGTTTGCAAACTTAAAAAATATCTTAAGTAAAATTTTAAAATATTTTTAAAAATTGTAATTGCTTATTATATATGAATATTGTTACAGCTCATTGGAAATTGATCCTCATCAAAATGATATCGTCTTGAAGAGTAAGTACTACTTCCAAATTAATGTATAACTTTAAATTTTAAGTTTTTGTTCGTAATTTTTTAAATTAAGTTTGTAAATATAATGAATTATAAAGCTGTGAGTGAAATGAATTTTTCCTCCTTACATGAATTAAGTTAGTGTTCAAATTTCAAATTTCTTTCCAGTTTGCGAGCTGTACTGTCAATTACCAGTTGATCATGAAACAGCTAAAGTAAGTTGATACTTTATATATTCCAGTTACATTTTTGGATTACTAAAAAATACTTACATCATATATTTTATTATAATTTAAAAATATGATTATTGTACTGCTTTTTGTTTATTTTATATAGTATTGGGCTGACAGAGCAGAGCAGTTATACCCACACCATGACACTGTTTTCAAATTAAGGGTATTTTCTTTTTTTATTTCTTATTTACTAAGTTAACATTGTATTAAAAATTATGTTGAAATTAAAATATACATTTTTGAATATTGCCAATGGCAATTATTGAATGGCAATTTTTCCCCCAAATATTGTGAAGCATGTTGTAGGAAAAGAGCAAAACACTTTTTGGAACCATTCTAGTACCTTTTTAAAATTCATTCAATATGAAAGCATGTTGTCATAAATGTTTGATTATTTAAAAAATGTAATCTCACGCCTATTAAATTATAAACATTGACTTACATGAATAATAGTAGAGTTTTAGTGACTTTCTACCTACAATACAAAATTGCAAAATACTTCTAAAACTACTCGACTTGTTCTTCCAAGGTTCAAAGTCCTGCTATCTATTTAGCTATACTAAAAGCAAACAGGGTGTTTAATATTCACAATAAATTTTAATTGACAAGTTTTTTTTTGTACTCTTTAGGGCAGAGTGGTGTGAAGAAACATATCATATATTCAAACTTTTTCTAAGTCATTACGTATTACTATAATTTGACTACCAATTGTTATTTAACCCTTTACCATGGTATTGGTAATTACTTTTTAAAAATATTGTTTTAATTTTGAATGGCATTATTTGCTTTGTAAGTATAAATAATTTTGTGCTGTAGATAAAACAATGTTTTGTGCATCTGAGTTAACAATTAATCTCTGATAACGTAATTATAAGTAATAATGTTCCACTATTTATAGCTTTTTTTTTTTTTTCCCCTACATTAGGAATATTTGGTATCAGCTGAAGGAGAACCTGATAGACATGAACTTGAAAACTTAATTGCATCTGATTTGGTAAACTTTCCCTTTTTTCCATTTTATATTACCAGTTTGAAACAGTGTCTTAATATATATGTATATATATTTTTTTCTTTCACACTTAGCAATTCATTTACAATTTTTAATAGTGAAACAAGAATTTTGGAACAAATTACACAATTAAAAAAAAAAAAATTCTGAAAAGTGTATACTGTGCAATAATTAATTTCTGTAGTATTCTACTTACTACTGCCGTGAAAGTTTAGATTAGTTAAAAAAAATTTGATTTTTAAAATTGAGCAAGTTACCAAAATCAGAATAAGATTTTTACCATGCGTTGTGTCCGAAAGAGTAGAAAATAACCCAATGATCTCAGCCTTGCCTGAAGTGTGTGTTAGAAAAGTGGTAAAATAAACACAGAGACATCGTATTAGATCACCAAATCACAAATTTATTTAACAAATAACAGGGGTAAACAGCTAGTGGCCTCGCGACATCAGTAAAAGAAATGAAAAAGTAAGTAAACACTGCGCAGGGGTTTTACAGCGCGTGGTAGAATTGCACAGGAACAAAAAATACTTGAATGCTTTAATTACCCAATTATTAGCCCATGAAAATTAAACAAAAAAAAAAGAAAAAGGAAATGCTTAAACAAAATTGTCATGACAAAGGTAGTTTGATTGGATCCAAGAACTTAAGTTAAAAGGCTCTGCTGCAGCAAAAAGAAAAAAATATAAAAAAAAATATTTATCCTATCAAAAAAAAAAAAAAAAAGAAAGAAAATTGGGCAAACAAGTCCCCACCTTTTCCTAGCCTCACAAGGCATGTGATGAAAATCCCGCATTAAATCCCTACCTGTTACTTGAAACCCCACCTCTTATATCCAACAGGTTAGTTTAAACAATTGCCAAAATAAAGAAATTACAAAACAAAAAAGGGAACTTTGCAATTTTTTACACCAAAGGGTGCAGCAAAATACATTGATGTGCAGAACAACTCAAACAATTACAGAGATTAGCTTAGGCCAAACCAGAAATCTACATGGCATCCACAATTATGATTTTAACAAAAAGGATTTAAACATCGTTACTGGAAGCAATACATTAGAATGGCAGACAAAGTTGAAAAAGAAAATTTAGCATTTGTTATTTAATCCCCCCCCCCCATTTAACATTATAAAAACAAAAGGGATAGTTCTAGCACAGCTTGAAGCATGAAGTCGCTGATCCAGCTCGTGGTGGAGAAATGGAGGAATGAAAAAGGGTAATGGTTAGATCTCACCCACGGATCCAATGGCAGGTCTGGTCTCGGCGTTTCAGGGAACCAACGGACGGTCACTGATGGCATCCGGAGGCGGCATCTTGGTCTCTCCTCTGGTCAGGGAACTCCTGCAGGTGTCGGGGACTTCGCGTTCCAGTCAACACAAGCGTCTCCCGGGCAGGGCAAAATGGCGAACGTAGTGCGAGACGTCAACTCCGGTAAATTTTCATCGCCGCTTGTGACAAAACACAGGGGGGTGGGGGCCTTACGCCCAATTCACATCCAATGGTGGCAGCTTGTGTCGCATCGGCATGTTGGCCGAAAAAACAAAAAGGGGAAAAAGAAAATTACATGGTGATCTTCATTAGTCCTGGCCCTCTGGCCTCCGATTTTGGGGGATCACATCCTATAAGTTGCTTGATGGGGCGACAAACGTCGAACTTGGACAAAAAAAAGAGCGAGAAGAGAGTCCGGGAATCACCCTCCTTACAGCACCGCGTCAGCTCTCAGAATGACGCTTTTCGCTGCCAGCTTGAGGAGCCTCGAAGAGACGCCGGCTGCGGGGACCAATCAGAGCGCGCCATCTCAGCCGGGAAACTTCGAGAACATTCGATCGACGGGGGAAGGAAGCGGGAAAATAAGAAAATGGCGGCCAGCAACAACTGCACGCGGGAAAGGAACCAACTTGGCCGAGAAGAAACGCAGGCAAGAACGGCCATCTTGAAATGGGGAAAAAAAACTTAATTGATATTAAGGGCCCTAAAAACGTTAAATTTTCTAAAATTTTAGCGGGAGATAGCTAATCGTCCGAGACAACCCTGGGTAAAATTTGGAATAAAAATTAAAATTAGAAGAGAGTAAAACTAATTAAAAACCGGACATGAACAAGAGATATTGCAAGAAATGAGTTATGCTATTGAAGAGAGAGGGAAACTTAATAGTCAGCAGAAAATCGACAGAATTTACCTGATAATTAAAATTACACCTCCGGAGACCGGGCAAACAAAGGCAGAAATAATTTAAAGAAAAGGTAATTATTTAAAAAAAAAGATCCCAACAAAAAAAGATAATTAGTAGTAATTTAAAAGAAGTTAGCTATTGAGTTATAGAAGAAGAGTCATCCAGACCATTATATCTCCTGACAAAAGGTATTTAAATTAAACTCCCAAGTTAATTACAAGTATTAAGAAAATAAATAATTAGTGGTTAAAACAATTAAAATAAAAATTTACTGCTTTTGATTTGTAAAAAACATTATCCCCCAAAAACAATACAACATATTATCCTTCCTTCTCCCCCAAAAAATTTTTTACGAAGTAAAAAATTTTTCGTTGAGAAGCCAGGAACACACTGGTGAAATGTCTTGAGAAGCAGCGTATAATGCCATTCTGACAACTAAACCTGGGGAAGACCAGCCATGGCAGCCAGGAAAAAAAAATTTTGCATAATGCAAAATACCTCAAATAAACATCAAGAACCCATGTCCCAAGTCAGGACCCATAAAAAAAATTTCAATCCTATACCTACATATTCCATAAAGAAAAAATCAATCAAAAGGCAAAGTTTTACCTGCACATTCCTTCACAACAAAAACATACAGTATATATGTAGTACGACATAAAACATGACAGAACAACATTAAACGAAGACAAAAAGGTAAAAAAAAAAATCTTTGGTACAAAAGGGGTAATACGCAATGCTGACCATGATGATTTAGAGTCCAAGGAAGTGGTCAGTAGCAAAGTTTTGTAAAGTCCTCATATAAGTAGTCACTACGTTGGGTTTGTTGTCACAAGCGTGGGTAAAAATAATCAGTTCAGAGATTTCCAAAAGTAAATAAAAGGCTAGTCAGTGTCATGTATTGAATACAAGACCACTAGCAGGCAAGGGCGGACAAGTACCTAGGATGTTGAACCACCCCCCTTTCAAAGAAAGCTGAGAAAAAAAAATTGACAGGGGCATGACAATCCCAAATTTGTAGAGAATGAAAAAAAACCCAATTAATGCATTAATTTAGAGGTTAAGTTGGTAAAAACATTAGGAGACAGGAGAGAAATAATCCCTGAATAACCTCACATCCAGCAGCAATTGGTCTGAGTACAACAGGCTAAACACCAGCCCAATTGTGACCCAAGAACAATCACCACCAAACATGGGGGTTAATTCAAGTGACCAAGAAGGCTCTAGAAACACATCTGGACACTAATCATTTTCTCCAAAGAGGAAAACAAAACAAAACAAGGTAATTTTAAGAAAACAGCCCAAACCAGCATGAATAACTTAAAGCAAACACCCACCAATATAACCACAGGTAACCAGAAGGTTGGTAGTAACAAAAGGAATTACTTATTGTAAACAAAGTGAGAGAAAAAAAAAAAAATTTTTTTTTGAACCCAAAGTTTCTTAGACAAAGGCCCTGGGATTGTCTACACCTGCAAAGTTAACAACTTTAAAATTTTCCTCAAGCCATTACAGAGAGAACAAAAGTTTGAACCCAGAAATCTCTGCACTGATTTGACAATTCCAGTACAAGTTTTTGTTTGACATAATCAGGTAAAAGTATTTTACGAAAACTTTCATGTGGTTAGACAGTAATAAAAGGTAAAAAAAAAATATATCACATGAATTATTGCAATGGCCCTTAGCCATACACAATTTGTACTACCAAAAGGGTACTACATCAGATTATAACACTTACACAAAATCATCAAACCAAAACAAAATATTTACTTCAATAGGAACTTGTATAAAAATGTAACAACATATAACACAGATTGTGCAGGTAAAATTTGATTGATACCAACAAACAAGTAAACAAAACAACCCACCCACAAGAAACTAAAAGTAAACGAAAAAGGTAAACACAAATGCAAACACTAAAAAAAAAAACAATACTAAAATGACACCTAAATTCAAAAAGGAAAAAATGATTCGCAAATAAAAGACCCAGCACTACTTTTTAATTACAAAGCCAAATTGATCACGTGGCCTAAGATTATACCCATGACTACTAGTGGAGCTAGACAGGCCTGGAGAAATCGAAGATGGGGTTGCAGCATCAATATCATCACCATTTGAACTTAAAAAGGAAACAGGGGACACAACAGTATCTCTAAAAAAATCAGTAACAGGTTCTGCATCAGACAGGGCTACAACAGGCGGCATAGGAGAAGCTTGAAAACTACCAAAACTGTCATCCCAAGTGGGATCATATGGAAGAAAGGGGTTTGGGTACTCTTTTAACATCTTCGCTTCCCAATCCTCAGTTGAAGACAAAGGGGTAGACTCAGGTAAAACAGACTCAGGAGTGTGTGGCAAGTTGTTATTACTAGTAGGAAAAACATCTCTATCAACAACTTTAAAAATTCTATTGACATGTACCTTTTGAACATCTGAAGGGTTAGTTAAAAGAGAAATAAAAAATAAAACAGGAGAACATTGCTTTAAAACGCGATAGGGACCCTTATTAAATTTACAAAGCTTTTTCGACAAATTAGGTTTATGTGCAGGTGTGTGTAAGAAGACAGTGTCACCAACTTTAATGTCTTTTAAGTTAAATTTTGTAGGAGCAGAGTTAGCTTGGTTATGAGAGGCAACTTCAAGGCGATCTTTAATTAATGGAAAAGTGTTCTGGAGATTGGTGACAATTTCCTGAGCATAGGATCTAGTGTCGGCATATGTCCTGAATTTTGATGAAAAAATCAGGTCATAAGGCAACACCAGATCTCTACCATAGGTGAGAAAAGCAGGAGTGTTTTGAATAGTTCTGTGGTAGGCAGTGCGAAAGGCCAGCAAAGCAAAAGGAACCTGTTCGCACCAATCCTCCTGAGTTTCACTAACCAAATGACTTAAAGAGTCTACTAAAACCTTGTTCAACCGTTCAACGACCCCGTTGCCTTGCGGATTATAGGCCACCGTGTGCATTTTCTTGATTCCTAAGACCTTATAGACTTCCTCCATTGCCTGCGACAGAAAATTGGACCCCCTGTCTGAGTACAGCACCTCCATAATGCCATGTCTCGAAATAAAGTCCACCAAAACCCTAGCTACAGTGGCACTTTGTATGTCTTTAACAGGGTAAGCTTCTGGAAATCTAGTAAAATAATCTGTAATTACAATTAAAAATTTGTTCCCATGTTTAGAGGTAATGAAGGGACCAACCGCATCAATCGCACATTTCTGGAAAGGTCTATCAACAGTGGGGATCTCCTGGATGGGAGCCTTTTGACCTTTTTTGAAACCACGTCTTTGTAAACAAGAATGGCAAGACATCACATAATTCTTTACATTACGGTACAGACCTACCCAAAAAAAATTTTGCCTAACCCGATGCAATGTTCGAGAAAGACCTGGATGTGCAACAGTTCTGTTGTCATGGCAGGCTTGAAGAACTTTCTGAACAAGAGAGTGAGGGACAACAAGTCGAATATTGGGAAAATTTGCATCAGTAGATTGGCAAACAAGAATATTTTGTTGAAAAAAAAATTTATTTGACTTATGAATGAAAAAAGGATCTTGCGAAATATGACTCGCCATCTTTTGGCAAAAAGAGTCTTCCTGTTGTAATTTAATTAAGTCCTGGTTAGGCAAAGGTAAAATTTCACACTTAAATGGAACATTATCAACAACGTTAACTTCTCTAGAAAGAAAGTCTGCCATTAAATTTAACCGTCCAGGTTTGTGTACAATAGTATAGTCATATTGTTGTAACGTCATAATCCAACGAGCTATGCGAGAGGTGGGATCCTTCAATTTAAAAAGTTGCGAAAGTGACTGTTGGTCAGAAAAAATAGTTACATGAGTGCCATAAATATACTGTTTAAATTGATTAATACCAAAAACCACGGCAAGGGCTTCCTTCTCCACAACAGAATAATTTATTTCAGCGGCCGAAAATTTTTTGGAAGCAAAACAGACTGGGTGTGGAAAACCGGCTTCATCCTCTTGTGTGAGTACAGCGCCCATGGCGAACTTGCTCGCGTCAGTACAGATAGAAAAGGGCTTATTGAAATCTGGTAATTTTAAGCAAGGCTCTTTCGTTAAATCCGACTTAAGTTGGTCAAAGGCATCTTGTTCGAGATCCCCCCAGGAAAATTTTACAGAGTCTTTAGTTAAATTAGTTAAAGGGAGAGCTTTTAAGGAGTAATTATTTATGAACTTTCTATAAAAACCAGTCAGGCCTAAAAATGAGCGAACTTGTTTTCGGGTTTTTGGAACAGCAGCATTGAGAATAGATTTGATGTTATTAGGATCTGGCATTACCTTACCCTCCGTTACTCTATGGCCTAAATACGTAATTTCACTTTTTGCCAAAGCACACTTTTTGGGTTTAAGTTTTAGGTTTGCATCAGTTAGACGCTGAAAAACGAGCTCGAGCCTAGACAGGTGATCTTCAAAGGTAGTTGATGCCACAACCACATCATCAATATAAACCCCGATTTGGAAATTGGATAGTCCGGACAGCACCACTCCCATTAATCGTTGGAAACTAGCACTCGCGTTTCGCAAGCCAAATGGCATCCGTTTGAAGTGAAAGAGGCCCTCCTCTGTAGTAATACCCGTGAGATGAGCATCGTCTGGATGCATAAACATTTGATGAAAACCTGACGTCAAATCCAAAGAAGAGAAAAATTTAGCCCCAGAAAGAAAATCAATCATCTCTTGCAAATTCGGAAGGGGGAAATTATCTGGTATGGTCTTGGCATTAAGCTTAAGGAGATCGGCCACCAGGCGAAATGATCCATCCGCTTTTTTGACCAGAAGGACTGGCGCAGCATAACTGCTGGTCGATGGTTCGATAATGCCAGCCTCCAAGAGAGTTTGAATCTGCCTCTTCATTTCAGGCTTGAGGTGGTACGGGACACGATAGGGCTTAGAACGAACCGGAATGTCATCTGTAAGGTGTATACGGTGTTGAATGATGGGGCAGGCGCCCAAGTCGGAGGAGTTTAATGAAAAAACAGACTTATATTTGGACAAAAGAGCAATCATGTCATTGCGTTGAGATTCGTCAAGATGGGATAAATCTATGTCCTTAGCCCACTGGCTAAAATCATCTGAACCAGCTTGTTGTTCTACCGAGTTGACTTCGTCAGAAACTTTATTTAAATGGATAGGGGTAATATTAACAATTTTCATATTCTTATTTAAGGTAATGGAATCATGGGTAAGATTAATAACTTGAATTAAACACTGACAATTATCATTAATGGTGGAAATAGCATTGGCAACAAGAAAGGAAGTTAAATTTGTATCAGGATTAGGTTCAATTATTACAGTAGAATTAATGAAAGAGGGATCGCAGTTTGGAATAGTCACAAAAAATCTCTTTTGAGAATAAGCGGGTAAAATGATCTTAGCGGGCAACTTGCCAAAAAGAGAAAAGTCAACATCGGGATCAACATCATCATGTGCACTTGGCACGACAGCATTCAGAGAAAACGGGGGATGTTCATGCGTCCAGACCACTCTAATATCATCATTAAATAAAATACAGTTGTCACAATCGATATGAAATTTGTAAGTCTTTAGAAAATCAAGTCCCAAAATGACATCAAAGTTAGGAGAAAGACAACTCTGAGCAACCAAAAAATTACATGAAAACGGGGTGTTAGAAATGTGCAACTCAGTTTGAATTAATTTTGGGGTGACTATGTCAAAACCCGTGAGAGCCTTTAAAGAGAGGTGAGAACTATCAAATTCCTTAAAGTTAATTAGAATATTAAAAACATTAGAAGAAATTAAATTAACACAGGCACCAGAATCTATGAGTGCACGAAACTTAAAATTGCCAAAGTTCACATCAATTATGGGTAAAGAACTCGACACACTTACTACAGGTTGCACAGCGGGATCAAACGGGGAATTAATGGAGTGTTGCGATCCAGACCAACCTCCCCCCAAACTTAGTTTAAATTTCCATCATTAACCCCACTCTGATCAGAGCCTGAAGCATTGGCAGGAGTCTGATTTTCCTGACGAGGCCTGTGTTGGGATCTAGCAGCCTGGTCACGTTGTTTTTTTCGACAATCTCTCGCGTAATGTCCTGGGCGGTCACAATAAAAACAAGTTATGTTACGTTGAGTTCGGGCAGGTTGGGAATGTCGCTGTGGAGGAAAAGACTGTGGGATAAAACTCTGCGACTGCATTTGTGACAGCTGAGCCTGCATCGCAGCCATCTGGCTGGTGAGCAATTCAAGGCTTTTTGCATATGAGTCCGTAGTGGCCTTAAGGAGCCTCTCAAAGTCGCTTTCAACCATCTGGGAACGTGCCGTTACGGCATTTATGTCTGACAGGTGGCATTGGAGTGCCACTTCCACACGTTTCGCGACCTGTACCGCCTCGACAAAAGTTTTAGGGTCTACAACAACGACCTGGGCCTTAATGTTTGGAAGAAGACCCGCTTTGAATTGTGAAAGGAGCATCTCCTGTGAGAAGCTCTGAGGTATCGTGTCCGAGGAATTTATGGGATTTTTGAGGGCCTTATGGGCAATTCCTTCCAGTCTAGTGGCGTAATCACGCACTGTCTCCCCAAAATTTTGCTTACAGGACGTTAATTTTTCTATGTCCTGGGCCAAGGATCCTGCTTCTGCAAAGTGTGCCATGAAGCGGTCCTTGAATTGTTTCAGCGTAAGACCCTCAATTGCCTCTAAGGTAGATGTGTAGAATTGGAGAGCAGCACCCTCCATTTTCAATTTTGCGACTGCCAAGGCCTGGTCATCCGTCCAGGCCGCCAAGGGCTGAATTAGGGAAAGGGAGTGAAAAAATTTGGAGCTGTTGCTACCAGACAGTGGTGGGAGCATGCCGATAAAAGCCGGACCTGGCAATGCCGCCGCCCTGGCACCATCTTCTTGAGCCATACTGGGACTTAGGAAAAAGAAAATTTTGAAACTCCCAAAATAAAAGTTTACCACCCAATACGCTTCTCAAGACAGTCCCCAGTTACAAAGAGATATGTAAATGCATCCAAAAAAAATGAAAATAGTCTGTATCCATTTCACCATATTCAACACACACAAGATTGGCAAGGAGAGGTCACGGCACCATTTTGTAGTATTCTACTTACTACTGCCGTGAAAGTTTAGATTAGTTAAAAAAAATTTGATTTTTAAAATTGAGCAAGTTACCAAAATCAGAATAAGATTTTTACCATGCGTTGTGTCCGAAAGAGTAGAAAATAACCCAATGATCTCAGCCTTGCCTGAAGTGTGTGTTAGAAAAGTGGTAAAATAAACACAGAGACATCGTATTAGATCACCAAATCACAAATTTATTTAACAAATAACAGGGGTAAACAGCTAGTGGCCTCGCGACATCAGTAAAAGAAATGAAAAAGTAAGTAAACACTGCGCAGGGGTTTTACAGCGCGTGGTAGAATTGCACAGGAACAAAAAATACTTGAATGCTTTAATTACCCAATTATTAGCCCATGAAAATTAAACAAAAAAAAAAGGAAAAAGGAAATGCTTAAACAAAATTGTCATGACAAAGGTAGTTTGATTGGATCCAAGAACTTAAGTTAAAAGGCTCTGCTGCAGCAAAAAGAAAAAAATATAAAAAAAAATATTTATCCTATCAAAAAAAAAAAAAAAAAAAAGAAAATTGGGCAAACAAGTCCCCACCTTTTCCTAGCCTCACAAGGCATGTGATGAAAATCCCGCATTAAATCCCTACCTGTTACTTGAAACCCCACCTCTTATATCCAACAGGTTAGTTTAAACAATTGCCAAAATAAAGAAATTACAAAACAAAAAAGGGAACTTTGCAATTTTTTACACCAAAGGGTGCAGCAAAATACATTGATGTGCAGAACAACTCAAACAATTACAGAGATTAGCTTAGGCCAAACCAGAAATCTACATGGCATCCACAATTATGATTTTAACAAAAAGGATTTAAACATCGTTACTGGAAGCAATACATTAGAATGGCAGACAAAGTTGAAAAAGAAAATTTAGCATTTGTTATTTAATCCCCCCCCCCCCCCATTTAACATTATAAAAACAAAAGGGATAGTTCTAGCACAGCTTGAAGCATGAAGTCGCTGATCCAGCTCGTGGTGGAGAAATGGAGGAATGAAAAAGGGTAATGGTTAGATCTCACCCACGGATCCAATGGCAGGTCTGGTCTCGGCGTTTCAGGGAACCAACGGACGGTCACTGATGGCATCCGGAGGCGGCATCTTGGTCTCTCCTCTGGTCAGGGAACTCCTGCAGGTGTCGGGGACTTCGCGTTCCAGTCAACACAAGCGTCTCCCGGGCAGGGCAAAATGGCGAACGTAGTGCGAGACGTCAACTCCGGTAAATTTTCATCGCCGCTTGTGACAAAACACAGGGGGGTGGGGGCCTTACGCCCAATTCACATCCAATGGTGGCAGCTTGTGTCGCATCGGCATGTTGGCCGAAAAAACAAAAAGGGGAAAAAGAAAATTACATGGTGATCATCATTAGTCCTGGCCCTCTGGCCTCCGATTTTGGGGGATCACATCCTATAAGTTGCTTGATGGGGCGACAAACGTCGAACTTGGACAAAAAAAGAGCGAGAAGAGAGTCCGGGAATCACCCTCCTTACAGCACCGCGTCAGCTCTCAGAATGACGCTTTTCGCTGCCAGCTTGAGGAGCCTCGAAGAGACGCCGGCCGCGGGGACCAATCAGAGCGCGCCATCTCAGCCGGGAAACTTCGAGAACATTCGATCGACGGGGGAAGGAAGCGGGAAAATAAGAAAATGGCGGCCAGCAACAACTGCACGCGGGAAAGGAACCAACTTGGCCGAGAAGAAACGCAGGCAAGAACGGCCATCTTGAAATGGGGAAAAAAAACTTAATTGATATTAAGGGCCCTAAAAACGTTAAATTTTCTAAAATTTTAGCGGGAGATAGCTAATCGTCCGAGACAACCCTGGGTAAAATTTGGAATAAAAATTAAAATTAGAAGAGAGTAAAACTAATTAAAAACCGGACATGAACAAGAGATATTGCAAGAAATGAGTTATGCTATTGAAGAGAGAGGGAAACTTAATAGTCAGCAGAAAATCGACAGAATTTACCTGATAATTAAAATTACACCTCCGGAGACCGGGCAAACAAAGGCAGAAATAATTTAAAGAAAAGGTAATTATTTAAAAAAAAAAGATCCCAACAAAAAAAGATAATTAGTAGTAATTTAAAAGAAGTTAGCTATTGAGTTATAGAAGAAGAGTCATCCAGACCATTATATCTCCTGACAAAAGGTATTTAAATTAAACTCCCAAGTTAATTACAAGTATTAAGAAAATAAATAATTAGTGGTTAAAACAATTAAAATAAAAAATTTACTGCTTTTGATTTGTAAAAAACATTATCCCCCAAAAACAATACAACATTTCTACTTAATTTTTTATGTTGCTTAGGCTGCTCAACCAAAAAATGTAGATCGACGAATAAAACTTTTACGGTTGTACTTAGACACAGAAAGAGTAAAAGAAGCTTACGACCATGCCACTATGATTGAAAGCAAGCAAATGTTTCCCTACAGCGTGGACTGGTATTATTTATTGAGTGATATTTTTGAGGTAAGTTTTTCTTTTGCATTTAATATTTTAACTTTTAAATGATGTTATAAATGAATAATTTTTTTAATTTGGAAGGTGGCAATTAATTGCTAGCATGTGGCTAGTACAAAAGTATTAATATATTTTTAATTTATTGTTATAATTCAGCACCTTGAGTACTACTCCAGTTATGTCAGTGTGCTCAATGTCATAGTACTTATGTTTTTTTGCACCCAAAGATATATTTTTCTTTATTTTGCTTTGAAGTTGCACAAAAACCAATTTTTCAAAACTTAATTTGTTTAACAATAGTTGCAAAGTAGGCCACTAAGTTCCTTTCAGCAGAGTTGTTACTTAGTTCAAATTAATGCCACGAGGCTGGTAAGGATTCCCATGGTAGTAAGGTAGTGACACTAGTTGTAGAAACAAAAGAAGCCTTTGCTTGATATGGCATCTAACTATGCTAATTTTAATTATGCTTTATTATTAACTAAATTTTAACTATGTTTTTTCCCTGTTCTTTTGTATGTATTTTAATTATTTCCCAGCATTTGTATGCATTTTAATTATTTTTTCCATGTTCCTCTTTCTCAGTCATTTCAAAATTTGACTGATTATAGATCCCATTCATCTTTTTCCATCTACATTTTGTGGATTTTCATTCCTATTTTAGGTGACTTGCTTTTGTTTTTTCTCTCACTCTTTGTCAATCTGGTATACATCTGGGAACATTTTCTTTCTTGCCATTTTATTTTTCCCTCCTTCCTCAGATGATTTCTGAGAATTTAAGAATGCCCCAGCATCGACCAGATCTTTTACAATCTAGCACTTATTTGGCATGCTCTGATTGACTCTGTGGGGTGGCATCTATTTCTGGTAAGGGGAACTTGCTTACCAGGAAGACTCTGGCTGGATATGAGTGATGACAAATGTGATCTGCTGTGGGTTGTTTGTTTTTTGGTCTGCCATGGACCACAAAGATTATTAGGACTGATTGTCCATAGAAAAATGGCACATCTTACTGCTGTTCATACCACCTATCATTTTCTTTTTTAAAATATTTTGATGGGCCTGCCTGTCCGTAGTGAGAAAAAAAAAATCGTGCGAGAGCAGCAAGCTTTTGCAGAGCTGTGATTGACTTTCAGTGAAGAATCAGATCTGCCATGCAAAGAATCATGCAAAGAAGAATCAGAAGAAAGACCATGCAAACTAGTGATGGTATCCAGTACAGTTTTCTAGGCCTCGCGTGATGATTCCTTTCTAGTGGACTCTATGTTCCAAAGAATGTATTAGTGGTCAAAAGCTAACATGGGATCCAGTCTGAGCCCTCGCTGTTGCTTCAGCCGTATGTCACAGATTCTAGTTGTGAAAGGTGCCTCCTGTTATTATGGATATTTTGTGATGCATCAACCATTCTTGGAGCTAGGTGAGAGATTTTCTTTCATTTGTATATTAAATTTTCTTCAACAATGGACTCTTCGTTTGTTAGCCCCACATCATTGCAGGATCAGCTGAGCTAAATATTTCATGATGTATCATTTTTTATGATATGCAGAAAGGCGTCTGGTGTAATTTGAGTCATCCTGTGGATATTTTCCTATTTCTAGTAGTTTTGTCTGGCCTCTTGGGCATACCATTACCCCACCCCCACCCCTTCCTGCACTTTTTTTTTTCTTCTCCCTTTCTTTTGCATTATTTGGCCAAGGTCTCATTCCTTTTCAAAAGTCTCATACATTTGCAAAGAAAATTCTCTCCCTAAATAATCTTTTTTTATTTTACTTTTAATAAATTTTCACCTTTAATGTACTCTGACTAAACTACTCATCCTAAGAATAGTTAACAATGTCAACTAATAAACCTTAAGTTACTAAGTAAAATCAAGTTTCAAAATTAGTATTTTTTCTCTTTTAATAAGCACAATAGTGCTATTTTGTTCACTCTGGCATTTTCTTCAACATAATTTGTAAATACATTTTTGTGGACCAGTATGTATTGACATGTTCCCATTGCATTTTTCAACAGGGTAAGGTGTATTCGTTTAAGCTCAAAATTAGTATATATATTAGACCACCATCTTGCAACTGGTATTGATTTTGATGTGTATAGAACTTAGTTTTTTTTACAGGGCTACAAAATATTTTTCTTACACATTAAGCCCTGTGGAAAGAAATGCACTTAAAACTTTTTCACATCTGTTTCCTTATATCAACATCACACAAGGTCAGCTTTGGAAAACCATCCTGAGTTTTGAAAAATTATGGCCTGAATGAAGGCAACTTTAACATTTTAATGATTAATGGCTAATATGGTTTAATGATTTAACTGTAACTTATTCATTTGTACAACTAACATAACACTATTCTTTATGCATCTCACTTTCTCAAAATTTACTTCTGTACTTCTCTTTTTAACAATAAGCTACAAAAGTACAATAATTTTATTGCCTTTAAAGTTTTTACTGTATTTAATATTAGATATTACAAATGTTTTATAGGCTTACCAAGAAGAATATGTTGAAGAACTTGATTCTCAATTTTACATCAATTACCTAACAACTCTAGATCATTTAGTATTTCTGACATTAGCAGAACCTCATACCTTTGTTCTTGAAAATGGAAAAAAGCCTTCAAGTTTAAATGATGCTGCTTCAGTGTTGCTCTTGTAAGACATTTTATTAAGTTTCCTTATTAGATTTTCAATTTAAAATTTTTTTATTAGGTTCTGACAATCTTTAAAAAGGCCTTGAATGCTCTAAAATTTAATTTTAAAATGTCAGCCTATAAGTCTTTAATTTTTGCATATAGCCACAACTAACTTTTAACATTTTCTGTTAAAGCAAGAGGGGGGAAAAAATCTCCCACAAAAACCTGCACTATCAAGGCATGCTTGATTGCCTTTTTTCTCTTAGCTGCACATTAGGAACTATGTTCAGTTCAATTGAGCTACTGTTCCTATTTGGTGTTTTGTAAAAGTCACTGTATCCTGCTTGTCACCCCCTTTTTTTGTGTGATGACCTTCTCTACAATTTATATATAAATAAATAAATAAAAATCCTTGTTTCTTTTTCAAGCATTTACATATAAACGTTACAAACAAACAAAGCTTTAAAAAAATATGAAAGAAGCATATTTTTGCATGAATTTTTAAAGTGGAATGCTCTGAAACATCGTGTTAATATTAAGATAGTGGGAAGAGGGAGAAGCCTTTTGCAAGGATGGAAAATCTAGGACAAACTGCGCCAATTTTCACATTATGTGCCATCCTGCTGTAAAAAAGAAAAATTTTCAAATTTAGCACCAAACTGCACCAAAAGCTTCACATTTTTTGCCAAGCAGGAAAAGGGGGGGGGGGGGGAAATGCATAAAAGCCACAAAAACAAGGCTATCCGTTTTCTTTTCAGTTAAGATTGGATCACACACAAAAAATTTTGTTCGAGGTTTCCAATTTTTCCATCCTTCTGAATTGTAATTTTTTTCTTGAGCATTCATTTCTTTAAATCTCCAATGCTGTCAGACTCCTGTTTTACATTTATATTTTTAATGTTTCAAAAATATATATTAATGTTGGGTTAATACAGATTTGTAAAAAACTAAAACTATAAATCTTCACCACCCTTAGAAACTCCTTAAAAACGAAATCAGTTTCAAAGGTGCTTAAAAATGTGAAAAAAACAAAATCTTTAGAAACTCCTTCAATTCTGACATGAAAGACAAGCGCTTTTTTTCATTAATGTTATCTACGATGTTTTCAATTCAAATGCTATCAATATTATTTTGAAAATGCATTAATATCTTCATGGGGAGAGGGGTTGATTGAGCCTGATTGATATTATTGCTCCAATACCATTTTTGCTGAGTTTAACATATTTTTAACACACACTGAAAACCCAATAATTAGCCCCCTTCTTCCCTGTATGCATCTCAAAATTAATTCTTTTTATTCTTAAAAATCTGATATTTGTCCGATGATGCATTGGTAAGAACAATATATTTTTCTCTACTTGATTTCTCGGGATTTTTTGCTTGATTGTTGTCCACGTCTTATTAACGGCGTAGATATCACGACCAATCAGTGGTTTCTGATGTTTCATTGTAAACTCCCTGTGTGTCACTTAATTTCACACATCTGTAATAATATATGCGGGTACTCAGCGAGAGAAGATACTTTTCCCATTATTGTCGCTTGCTGTAAGAACCTTATCGAGTGCACTTTTGACTTTGAGTCTCAACTCCCGTGCTTCCCCTGCATGGCATCAAAAATTATAAATAAAAGCAAGCCAAAATTAAAGCCAACTGTGCAGTGAAAAGAAAAAAGCACAGTTTAATATATATATGATCAACATCATGTGTATATTGGCTTTGGTTGCACGAGCGTGTGCACAAAGCCAATATACACTTGTATTAACCCTCTCCGCGTCTTGAAAATGGGCAAATAATGTAATGTTGCTTTCACGGTAAAATTTTCACGCTGCTTTAAAATTATTTTTAAAGAAATAAAATTTTGGTATGAAGATTTGCAATTATTAAAAAGTAACTCCTAAAATACTTATAAGCTTTAATATCGAAATATATTTTATGATACCTTAGTGTTTTAAATAATTTAAATTATACATGCATTGCAGTGAAAATTGGAATGAAGTGGATGGAATTTTACATCACAGCCGCTTTTAGGAATAATCATGCAAAAGCTATAAATTGCCTTTTAATTGAAATCCATTTCTACAAATCTATCTTTTCTTACTACGAGTATGAATTTAAGCTGCTCCAAAACTTCATAAGGTTGCTCCAAAAATGAGATTTTTCTGCTCCAAGACTGCTTCAAAAAAGAGATTTTGATTTTCCAGCCCTGCATTTTTGGCAATGAACACTTAGAATTTCTTCTCGCTTTGTCTCTATTTCTGTTTTTTATAAAAATGTATATAAACATTTTGCACTATGTTGTTTGTTCTACTATTTTATGTACAATATAAAATGCAAGGAAAAATACCCAGTAGAAGCTAAGCTCCACAAACATTAGTATAATGAAAAGAAAGTAAAGGTACAAAGAAAGAATGTAGTAGGATAGGATGCCAGGAAAAGTGTCCTTTTGAGCTATAAATTGCCTTTTACTTGAAATCCGTATCTACAAATCTATCTTTTCTTACTACAATGGTAAATACTCATGGTAAAATTTTCATGCAGCTTTAAAATTATTTAAAAAAATTAAATTTTGATACGAAGATTTGTAATTATTAAAAAGTTAACTCCTAAAATTCTTCCCATCCTTTAACCCTTTATTTTTTTGGCTGTGGGGGAGTGAACTGTTATAGGAGGAAAAAGTAACTGCACAAAGAAAAAATGTTGTAGCATGTCAGGAAAACATCCCATAGGCCAGTCCCTATGGGAAGAATTAATTAAAAAAAAAAAAAAAAGTGTGAGCAGTAATTGGGCATTGCTGTGCTATTGGGTTACATTCACTCCTTTCTTACTAGTGCTACTGTTTATCTGGAAATAATCGATGAAAAGCCACCAGGTTACTCTTTTTGAAACCTGACAGTACTTGGGAGAACATTTGCATCAGAGTACAGTTTTTAAATTTTACTGTGTTAAAATATACTGCACTTCTCTTCATTTATAAAATCAATTAAAATAGACGATCTAATATATTAAAAAATATATTGAAATAAGCTTTATAGTATTTATGAATTACTCATACTGAATGAGAAATATAAAGAGGTTAAATCTCTAACAAACAAGGTTCTTGAAATAATTTCAGTAAGTTCTTAAAAAGTCCTTAAATTTGTTTTGGAAAATTGAATGGGAACTTTGTTTTAGAAATTTTAGTTTTTTGCATATTAATGTTGTTGATTATATTATTGTAAAATCCAGGTGTAAACATTTGTCCGTAGGTCAGTGTACTTTAAAATTTGAAAACATGCTGTCCACTATCTTTTGAAAAACCAGACAGTGTAGAGATCTCAAGAGGTGTAAAAAACAAGGAGGGGGGGGGGACTTTTTAGAAATGTCATTTCTTGAAATTCTAATGAGTTAAGAAAATATTTATAAAAAATTAAAAAATAAGCATCACACACATACATGATTACCTGGGACGTACCCAGAAAATTTTTTTTGGGGAGGTTCCAAAAATTTCGGAGGGAATCCAGACAATGAAAAAGGGAGAATTTTTCACTAAAAAATTTCATCATTATTTTGTTAACAAAAACTGAAATTTTGGGAGGGGTCCAGATCCCTGGACCATCCCCCTCGGTACATCTTTGATGGTTACCATGTTTGGTGATTTTCGACAATTCATCTAATGCTTTTTTAACAATAGGTTTAAAATCTTTGAAAGTTCTTTCTCACAGACTGCTATTATTATTTTTTTGTTTTAATATTACAAAATTAATATTATTGATAAGTGTCTGTGAAGGTTGTTAATAAGGATATATTTGTACTGTTCTTTTAAACATAATCTGTTTGCCTTGATTTTGTTGTAAGTTTACTTCTATAATTATTCTGTAATTTTGGATTGTTACATTTTACAGATTTGATCAGCTGTTAAAGAAAGCCGTTCAGCAAAATATCAAAGAAGGATCTTGGAATTACTTTATCAATCATATGAAAGGGCAGCTATATTTTCATATGACTTCTTTGCTAATGAAAAGAGCTAAAATGGTAAAGCTTTTTCTTTTCAACCAAAATAATAATTTAGTTTTAAAGAACATGCAAAACATTTGAAAAAAAAATTTTGGTATCACTTTTAGCAAGTCTATTTCATATTTAATATGTAAGATACAGTGATTTCGCGATCAGTTGAAGTCCAATAAGTGGCATATACAGCTTTGTTGAAGTTTTTACGCAGTCCCAATCCGTTTCTATACGAATTTAAGATTATTCTATTAGTCGAACTTACGATAAGTCGAAGTTTTTTGTCTGTCCCCAAGAATTCGACTTATCGCGAAAACACTGCATTTGAATGTATCAAACATTATTAAAAGCTTAAAAAACTTATGTATTATATCCTGAGTCATTATAAACAACTGTCATACTGCATAATATGGTTAATAGAAATAAGTAGTAATAATATGGCTTAAATTAGCAATGACAATACAATATTATGAAGCTATCAATGTGGTCTAATTTAACATTACAAAGTTTTTATAGTGCGATTTTTAAGAACTATTGCAAATGAAAGTAATTATTTCTCATAAAAGTAGTTTAAAAAGAATTATGCTTTTTATGAAGTTTTATTTCACATTCCCAGTTCAACAGTTTTAATTTCATATAAAATTTTTCTGCAGTGAAAAATCTGTATTAGATATAACTATAAACTGTTTTTGCTTGCACTAATATTATATTCTGTAAGAAAATGAGATATCTAAATTATTTCCCAGGTTTGCAAATGTTATAATTTTGTAATATTCATCGATGAGTAATATGTGCTGCTGCATCTTTAAGAAATGAACATGATTGAACACATTTTTTTTTTCTCCCCATGCAAATTATAAAAAGGAAATAAGAATAATTTAAGACTCCAGTCCAGCATTTGGGAGTTACTTTGACTAAAGACTTCTATCAAGGTGTCAAATGTTTATTTCTTAGCTACAAAATCATGCAAAAATGCTACTATTTTGGCAACTGAAATTAAGAAAATGGCTTCTAAACTGGTGACTTTATTATGTTGGTGGGCCTACTAATGACACCATTTTTGTGTTCTAACATTGGTGAACACCCTGTGTTCTATGAAAATAAGCATAGAAATTTTGAAATAAAATTAGACTCTTGTAATTTTTGATATCTGACTTTATAACATGCCATTTCAAAAATACTGTTCTGAAATGCTAAATATTGTGTAGTAATACATGCCTTATAATTTGTCATATTATGATCAAAATATGAATTGGAAAAATAAAATACTGTGTATTTAATAAGTTTTATGTCTATTACTTTTCTGTCTCCAATTCAGTTTTGAAAGTGTTAATTCATATTTTTAATGTATATGTATTGACAAAGTTTGACTTTAGGGTAAACTGGCGAATAAATGAATGCTTAAGCACAATTAGTTTTTTAAAAATCATAATATATTTTTTAAATTGTTTTTTGCATTTATCTGTGTCAACACACTTTTTGTTATATGTATTTTATCTAAACAAATTGGGGGCGAGCTTATAAGTTTTTAGATTTTTATTTTTTATGTTCAAGTAAAAAGTAGAATGTCCCTGTAAATGAACTGACATTAACAATGCATTGTTCATGTACTAGAATCACATTATGTTCCCAGTAAAAGAATATAGCACAATACACATCAACAAATAATTATTTTTTTCAAGAGAACATGTGACCAGGGTAACCAATGAAGTCAAATATCTTCCTATTGAATGGGAGAAAATTACTGTCACCAATCCAATGGCTGAAAAACTTGTCAAGCCTTATTTTTCAAAAATACATACAAAATGTTTATTCAGTGGTTGTGTTCACTCACTGGTTGGTTTACCCTATTTATATATTTATTTTTTAATCAATGTGAAGTTTTGCTCTTTTTTGTGATTCTTTGACGACTTTCATGTATACGTTATCGTCATTAGTTCTAAATAAAGGATAATGTGCATTTTGATAGTAAATTATAGCTTTTTTTTACTTACTGTTTTGTGAATAAAACAGCTTTTACGAGTAATTTATTTTTTGTACATTATATTTTAGGATCAAGGAAATAGAAAAGAATCTTTTAGATTTAGTGCTGGTCTTGCTTGTGTGTGTTACACATTTAAACCAATAAACATACTTCACGAGGTATGGTTTTTACAAATGAAAGACAATCAGAAGACATTCACAAATTTCTTCCAGCAAGGATCTTTAAGGACAAGTTTCATTGGTAATATCTAATATTTATTCTCTTTTATGTGGTTATCTACACAAAAAACAATTTTAGAATATAAAATAAATTTTATATTCTAAAACTTACATCAGAAGCTGTAACATTTACCATTTTAGAAAATTTAAGCAGACAGTAGTCTCCTTCTCCCTCCATCTGAGAATAATTAATGCAATTTTTTCTCTTATAATCTTATATACTAATGCTTTGTAATTGTTAAAAATGTAATAGTAAAATGTCTCTAAGCAATCAAAGTTTTAGCATTTCTATTTTTCAAACTCTTAATTATTTTTTAAATAAAACTTGATAATTATTTTTTGTTATGTTACTTTTTAATATTTTTTTATGATATTATGAAGTTTTTTCACTGTAATTTTGAAATTATTAAATTTGCTTAATATGGCTGCCTTCTACAGGACATGTTCTTCTAAGTTTGTGCAAAGATGATAAAAGTAGTTGGTTGCAAAAGATTAAAACTGAAGTGTGCATTAATCAGGTAAAAACCTTTCCTTCAAATAAACATGTTTATGTTAGGTAAACTTTTTAAAAATTTGTTTTAATTTTTTTTTTTTAATAATGCTATAAATGCTGCTGTAAGCAAAAATTTGTCCTTAATGGAAATATTTTTTCATTGTCTAATAAAGGCTATCTTTATTAACAACTCAAATACTTTGGGCAGAAAAAATATTTCTGTTCCTGACAATTCCATTTAAAACTGATTTTATACATTAAATAGTTTTTTATTTCAGAAAATTTTTTGTATGATGCTGAAAAAAATTTTAATGCACTTTTTTTCTCTTCTAACCATAAGGTAATATTAATTTTAAAATGTAAAGCTTTTTTATTGTTAGCGCTGGTAACAATTACTTTCAACTCTCTTTAATACTGATAGCACATTTTTAATTTTCTCAATTTTTGAAGATTGTATACGTATACTCATGAGCTTATTTAATGAGCTATTTTAAAAATACTCAATGAATTTAAGCATTTGCAAATGTAAACTTAATGGTTGTTATTGCCAGGTAAATTAATGATCTATTACTAAATTTGGTATAGAAACTACATGAAAATAAACACTCAAAAAACTGGTATTATAAGATAAAATAAATAAAAGCTTTGTGAATAAAACACACATAAAAGGTTACTTCAAGGCGTAACGATCGTTTTGACCGAAAATTCATTCGGTCTTCTTCAGACAAACCCTTCCATCAAACAGAGCAGAGGGAACTGAAAAAGAATTGCTCTGTTGATGGAAGGGTTTGTCTGAAGAAGACCGAATAAATTTTCGGTCGAAACGATTGTTACGCCTTGAAGTAACCTTTTATGTGTGTGTTTTTTTCACAAAGCTTTTATTTATTTTATAGAAACTACATCTTTGAAACTAATTTTGATATAAGCATATTCTTTAAAATGTACAAAATTTAGACATATCTTTATGCTAACCTGTGTGACCTTCTCTTTTTTTATTGAATACAATTTATATGCAATATAATGCAGTAGACAATTGTAACCTGCTAAAGTGACCACCTTGGTAAAGAGACCACTTGGATATAATAACAAGCTTGTACAGTTTAACTTTACAACCACCACACTTTACCACCTTTGTAAGATGATCATCTTCATAAGGAGGGCAGTTTTGTTCTTCCCGAGCGTGGTTACATTAGACAGGTTCCTCTGTAACTTATAAAACAGCAGTTTCAGTGTAACATTTAAGAAAAAAAAAATAGAAATAATTTTGGATTTCTAATGTATTGCTCGTTTTATTAATTTTAATAGCTTAAATACTTGTAGGAGAAAGATGGAATAAAGTTAAATGTGAAATAGTTTCATATTATAAAAAGAGTAATTCAATATGCATTAAGAAATTTTGCTTAGCAAAAAAAAAAAAAAAAAAAAAGAAAATGTATCTTGGATGGATTTTAATAGACATCAGGTTTATCCTAAAAAAGTTATTATTATTATTTTTTATAACTTTTTTAGGATAAGTTGAACATAGCATTATAAATCATAAAATGCTTTTAATGACATTATGTTCCCTCATATATGCAGTCTTTGTTAAAGAAGGAAAATTTTGACTTTCATGTGTATTTACAGTATCCCCTTAAGTTTTTATTTGAAAACTTTTCAGAGCTGTTAAATTCTCTTGTAAAATCTTGAGGCATCTTAAGTTATGTCTGATGTCTGATTATCTTCCTGCACTAACTTATTGTTTCCTTTTGAATTGATCTAAGAAAAATTCTCTATTAATGATGTATAGTATCATGTTAATTTCTATACAGATTTTTAAGTTGTATTTAAAATAGCACTAATAAATATTATAAATAGTGCTATGTAAAATGCATTTGGCATAATGTTTTTCATTAACTGCATTGTGGTGGTCAATTACAGAAAGAGCAGTCTCATTTGAGGCAGTTGGAAAGACCATAGAGTTCAGTCTTGCCTTTTCACTCAGTGATTCAAATAAATCATCCATTTGATCTGATCTCCCACATGTGCCATGCTTATGCAGGCTATAAAAGCTTTCAGCAATATCTCGGGCTGGCTTGCTCATGGTTTTGGTCTCGCTGTTGTCACACTACTATGGCAAGCAAGCATTCATATCTTGTAGAGTGTTATTCACCAGTAAAATGCAGTAGAGTGTTATTTACCCCCGAATAGCAGAATAACTGTTAAGTTTCGAAATTCCAATTAGAATTTTTTTTATTTTATGCGATTTAAAAAATTTTTCCTCACTTAATTTGTAATAATGGCGGTAATTACGATTGCAGAAAAACGGCATTTACATCATCAGATAGAGGAGAAAATTTTCTTTTAAAAACAGTTTTTTCTGAGTATGTTGCATAATTTGCAGATTTTTAGGAATTTTTTTTTTATTAAAAATGAGTTTGGTGTATCTTTTACTGCAGTTAAACCTCAACGTCATAAATTAAAAAATGTGTGAAATTTGTACACTCTGCAATACTAACGTCCTATTCACAATTAAAGCGATTCTAAATAGCTCCTTGAGATTACACAGCTTAATGTTTTACACGAGACAGAACCATGGAGGATTTATAAAGTATTGCTATATTGGATACATGGAAATTAAAATTGTTACAGCTTGGATATTAAATAGTTCTAACATTTTTTAAATAGTTAAAAATTAATGTGGCAAATGAAAATAAACATTTATGTTATACTAGCTGACCCAGCGAATTTTGTATTGACTAACAGTCAATGAGTGTAGTGATAACACTAGCTAAACTTAAGTTATGATTTTAATTAACGTAATAAAATGATTAAATTTCTGGTTGGAAACACAGCATTCAGATATGCAGGAGGCTGCTATTTTGAAGATTTTTAATAGGGCTGTAGCATGTTTGCGAACAAATAGCAATGTGACGTAACATAGAGCAAGCCTACTGGTTAGTTTGCCTACCAACCCGTCACACGCTACAAGCCTGAATACCTTTCAACATACATACCATACCTATACAAGCCTGAATTTAGTTAATTTGCCTACCATGACATCACACGCTACAAGCCTATTGGTTAATTTGCCTACCATGACGTCACACACTACAAGCCTATTAATCGTAGGAATGTTCAACAGAGCAACTGCACGTGATGCTTCAGTGATGTCATTTGAGTGACAGCCTACTGCACATCCTTTCTGCGCTTTTCTTTTTAATCTTGAAAATCTAGCAACAGTAAACCCATTCTTTGTTACATTATTGTAATATGTAGAATTGGAGCTGTATAAGATGTAAATTGCGAAAGTGTAATTTTTTTTCTTATATGTTGTCTGTTATTTCTTTTAAAAAAGGCATGTTAAGTTTTCCAGTCGATTTGTTTTGTGCGAGTGTTATTAATAAATGTTATTGGGAGAGTACTATTATTAAAAATGCCGTGACCTAGAAGATCTAATCTTTCACAAAAAAGCCGCATTGCAATTAGGCTTTGTAACATTGCTAATCAATCCACTGAAAAAGAATGAGAAGAGCCCTGCATTAGTGTGGCCCGACGTTGTTCTTCTCAGGCACAAGAACAAAGAGAGGCAGACCATCAAACGGCTCGGTTGGCAACGAGAAATCGCCGAGCTTATCGCACAGATCAACCATGAGATGATTCACAAGAAGAAATGCTTCAAGTGTTGATTTGAATAGAGCTAAGTTTCTATACGAGTGCACAATTGATTACAGCTCGCATACTTTTGTTCGCATTGGTCCAATGGACGTTGTTTGTGGGCATTGTGTCACATTGAAATTTGCTGGAGAATCGCCTGGATTGTGTTGCCTTAATGGCAAAGTGAAATTGCCATTAATGACTCCGCCACCTGAACCACTACATTCATTGCTTCGTGGCAAAATACCAGAATCATGACATTTCCTAGCGAACACTCAAAAATACAATGGCTGTTTTCAAATGACTTCATTTGGGGCAGACATTATTGAAGAGCATGGATATAATCTTACATTTAAGGTAGTCTATGTTGAAGAGAATAAATGCTCATTTTCTGGTTGATTCCTATTTTAGCCCCCCCCCCCCCCCCCCACACACACACACACACACACACTCGCCAACCTAAAAATCGTTGCACTTTGGCGAGCTTGGCAGTCATGAGTCTCTAGGAGTTATGCACAAGTTTTGACGAAAGTGAACAAATTAGCAATAAACAGACCATTTAAGTGGTTTGAAAACAATTATTAAAACTATATAAATTGGCAACCTAAAAGTGTAATAATCTCTCTATATAAAGGAAGATGTCCTGACTGACTGATGATCATCGCCTAGTCAAATCTACCGCAGATACAGGCTTGAAATTTTAGGAGCTCATAGATTTTGTATCCAAGACGTCATTTAAGAAGCAATTTTTGAAAATTTAAATCCAGACGGCGGTGGCGACCTTTAAAACGCTCTTTTCACATTTCCCTTCATATCTCAAGGGGTAAAAGAGATAGCCGTGATATTCTTGCTTTAAAATATGACTAACTGAAATACAACCTAAAAGACATTTTCAGGATTTTTCAGAATTCGCACCCAAACAAACTAAAAGGGCAAAAACGTTCTTTAAGGTTCTTTTCATATTTCAGAGGAAAAAAGAGACAGCCATAAAATTCTTGCTTTTAAATGCAACTAACAGCAATCCCTAAATTTTATTTTCAGAGTTTTTTAAAATTCGTATCCAAAAGGGGATAAGGGTCCAAAATGTTCTTTTCACATTTCCCTTCATATATCAGAAGAAAAAAGAGATAGCCGTCTGGCTTAAAAGTATAGTGAACACAAATGCTTAAAATTAATTTTTAGGGTTCTTTAGAATGCGTATCAAAACAGGGATAAGGGGCCAAAATGTTATTTTCGAATTTGCCATCATATCTCAAAGGGAACTGGAGATGGCCATAAAACTCTTGCTTTTAGAATGTAGCAAACACGAATGCTTAAGAATAATTTTCTGGGTGTTTTTGAATTTGCACCGAAACAGGTGTAAGGGGAAGAAACATTTATTGACGTTCTTTTCACCTTTCCCTTCATGTATCAGAGGAAGACGAGATTGCTTAAAATTCTTGCTCAAAAATATAGTGAACACAAATGCCTTAAAATAATTTCCAGGATTTTCTAGAATTCTCATCAAAACGGGGATAAGGGTCTAAACGTTGTTTCCAAATTTGCCATCCTATCTAAAAGGGATACAGATAGCCACAAAATTCTTGCTTTAAAATGCAGCAAACAAGAATGCATAACAGTCATTTTCAGGGTTTTTTAAAGTTCGTGTCCAAACTGGTGTGAGAGGCCAAAAAGTTACTTTCATATTTGTCTACATACATCGAAGAGAAATGAACATAGCCATAAAAATCTTGCACTACAATGAAACAAACTCCAATTCATAAAAATCTTTTTCAATTTTTTAAAACTTAAATCGACCTTAATAAAGAATAGTTGACATAAAAGGTGTTTTTCATGTATTTTTTAGCTCTTGAGTGCTGTTAATTCCAGACAAAGGTTTTCGTCTACTTGGTGATAGGGCGAATCATGTTTCAAGAGCTGCCAGATTAAATGTGAAAAGTCTCCAAGGTTTGCCATTTTCAGTGATTTATCGCGAAGTTTGGCATAAAAGAAATGAGTCCTCGAAACGATATGTTCCATCTTTGTCGACTGCTCCACCTGTGGCCAAGCATTTAGCATGCTGAACTGGAAGACGGAAAGTGCCTGGTTCAAAACAATCGCATTTGCCGACCTAACCATTTGGAGTTTCCGTGGTTTCCTCTGAAACTTAGCATAATTACAGGTTAGGATCCCTTAGAAAGACTCCCATGTGGGGCACCCCAACCTCCGGCCTAGAGCCAATGTTTTGCTAATTGGGCATAATCCCACAACACAACCATCTTTGTCGAGAAATTGCCTAACCCTACTGTTTATTTAATTGGAATATTGGTGTCTATACTTGTGTAAATAAAGGTGAAGTATAGTTATAATATTTCTGACGGGGATTTTAAAAGTTTTAATAGGTGGTTTAATATATATTTATTTATTTTCCATTTGTAATTGTTGGTTTATCAATATCCATTCTGGGAGAAGAACGGGTGCTTCAGCTAGTTTAGAATATAATGTACTTTAAAATTAAGTTTCCATTAGAATTACATAAGAAACTGCCTACTGCTTTTGATAAATTTGTATCAAATTTTGTACTAAAATGTTATGTTTGAAGATTCAAATTTTGAATAGTTATACAAAAAATTATTTTATTTAACCATTTCAGGTGAAAGAAAGAATTTACAGCAGAGTATTTTCTTCGCTATTCAAGAAAGAAAAGCTGTCATCATCATATTTTATTTCAGATTCTACATTTGAACAAAGCAGCTTAGAATTACCTTCTGAGGTGGCTTTGAAAGAATATGATAAATGTAATTAACTTTTTAAAGTGCATGCTTACCTGAAAATAGTTTTATCACATTTATGAGTAATTTTAAAATTAGTCTATCACCTTTTATACAGACATGTGATTTTTTCATGAATTAGCAGAAATCTTTTAATTTCAAATTGTTCTTTACCAAATTTCCTAAAATACGGAATTTCAGATTTTTCATACATTTTAATATGTTGAGATTATTTGCATGTTGATGATTGTTCTCCAATTGTGTTTAAAATTATTTTTGTAGCTAATTATCTATCTATTATATAAAATTTAAACTTTGTTTGTTTATCCAGAAATTCCTTCCACATCATTCGGTCGATCGGCTTGAAATTTTGCACAGACATGTAAAATGGTACAGAAGAGGTCGTAGGCTGTTTTAAAATTATAAAAATCCACCTGTTCCCCCAAAATTTAAAGACTTTTTTAATTTTCAGGGTAGAAAGCTACTCAAATGTCAGATTTGAGCACATTAGTGAGCATAGTTAACATAGATTTATTTATTTATTTATTACTTTCAGCAATTCAAGTGAAATTGACGTTAGTGTTGACTCTAGATTAATTTGGCAGGGCGCAGCGCCCGGCGGCCTTTTTGTTATCTTTTTAGCGCCCCTTTTGTCGTCTTTTTAGCTCCGGGCGGCCCTATTTCTCTTCTTTATGCGCCCTCCTGTTTTTACATTTTTATTATTATTAGTAAACAACCAGCACTTTTTATTTCCTACATACCATTTGCGGCCCATCACGATGATACGTTAATTAAAACGGTTACGATTGAGTACAATAATCCCATCATAAAAATAGGTTCGCTTGAAAACGGCCCTTTCACAAAAACCGTCTATGAAATCTGATCTTTCCCACAAATGTAATTTATTAAAATGCTTTTTTCAAATATTCTTCTCTTTCAGATCGAAATACTCCTACTGCCCTTTTCTTTGTTTTCTTTTGCGCGAGCCGAACAGCCGTGCGAGCCGTAACCCGAAAAGGCCCCTCTTGTATGTTTTGTTTTTGCTGACTCAAGTGAGAAGCCCGATCGGCATTTCACTTTGGAGTTGGGGGAAGAAAATACGGTTGGGAAATTCAAAATTTTCTCAAGTTATCTAAAAATTTCTGATTCCATCTGTCAATCTTCAAATATCGATGGCTACGTTTGATAAATATGTAGTTGCGAATTATCAAACGATCATTATACCAGAGTTCGTTGCCAGCTGTATATAATTATTGCTCTTCTCGATGTCTTTAATCGTTTCGCAACACTAGCAAGTCCTCCCCCCCCCCTAAACGATTTGTTCTTTTTAATCGGCTTTCTTAGTACATATTCGTAATGTATAACAGTTATTTACTAATCATATATAATTACAGATGATACAGAAAGAATGCCTTAGCAAAACGACGTTTTGCGATTCGAAAATTCGCGGGATTTGCTTGTTTGTTATGGCAAGCCTAGACAAGGGATATCTTCTAAGGGGGGGGGGGTGCCTTGGTTGGGTGACTTTTTAAGGAGTTCTAATGTGTATTGACGCGTACATCTGGATGAAACTGACCAAAACTCCAGACCGACAGTCGACGGGGCCCGCCGAACGAGGGAACTTCAACACTTCAGCCGTGTACCATGTTCAGTGGCTTTATCTACTCAAATCCATCTGAAAATCGAGGGATTTGCGACGTTTTGGGAATACAGCAATTGAAACACATTATGCTTTTGCCAAAATCAGAGCATAATAATGATCTTTTGCTTTAGCAATGTAGTGCTAGGGTTATTGGCGCCCGGTGCGGTCTTTCAGTTTGCCGCCCCATTCTTTCTAAGTTTCAGCATTCTGCCCCCATTTCGGCCCTTTAGTTTTCCACTTTATTATTTCTAAGTGTCCTGCCGGCCACCATGTTTGTTTTTTTGATTTTTTTGCCGCCGGGGCGGACCCCCCCCCCCCCCACTTATTACGCCACCGTTTTAATTACATAAAAGTGGAGTAAATGCAGAATTTAGTAAATCAGACTATTGATGACAAGATTTGGTATTCTAAATATTCATTCTATACACCTTCCGATTTTAAAATTCTCAACATTTTAATGAATGAAGAAAGGGGAAAAAAATAATAATAAAAGCATAAGAAAGCTAGTTCTGGAAAAGGATGTCTTCAGAAAACAAATTGTGTCATAAGTTAACAGCTAGGTTATTCATAAAACAAACTGTCATCAATTTAAGCTTATTTTCAGTTCAAAAAAAAAAAAAGAAAAAGAATTCTGCAAGGTTTATTAATAGATAATTTGTTTAAGTACTTTCGGCACCAGGATGTTGATTATTTTAATTATATTAAGCTGATTAAAAACATTTGATAGTTAAAATAAATATTGATTAGTACTATTTTTATTTTAAAAAGATTAAAGCAAGGTTTAAGAAAGAAAATTTAGTGTTTTTAAAGAGACATTTTTAAGTATGTTACAAGAAATTAAAAATAAAGCTTTATGAAAAATAAATTATTGAAAATATTTTAAACTTTATTTCATACATACCTTTAGACAATTCTGTGAGTTAAAAAAATATTAATTTTATACCTGCTAAAAAACTTACATGTAGTATTTATTTTAAAGAAATAGTACTTTTTAAAAAACTTATATTCACTTTTCATGAATGAGCAAGCATTAAATTAGAAGTGAAAGAGGAATAACAAATATATTTCAGTGATTTGATTTGATATGGTGTTGTACATTCCAACAATAGGATGTATTACAAAATTTGCATGACTATGTCATTTTTTCCAGCAATCTTCTGTGTTCTGAATTAAATTTCCCCCAATTTCTGTAGTTATCAATTGATGGATGAGTTAAATTGTTTGATGCAATTTTAATAATGTCTAATAGTAATAAGGGTAACTTTGAAAATCTTTACTTGGTACTCCATTCAATAATTATTGCAAACAAAAGAATTTAAATAAAATTCTGATTTATATAATTTAATTTTATACATCCTGCATTGCAGAAATTTTATTACTTTTATTACATGCTAAACGCATCTACCCTAATGCACTTACACTGACAGTCCTTTTCTGTTTAAAAGTTTGTACTAATATAGGTGAAATATCATATATGAATGAGATTCAGTAATTGTGGTCCAGTAGTGATAGTGTGATAAAATGGAGGAACAAAAATTAACAGTCCCTCTGCCCTCCCCTACTGCCTAACAAATCATGTCTGGCTAAAAATTTCTGAAATCTTCTTCAATAAATGTACTATTCTTATAAATAATAACCATGTATGTCACGTAATTTTGAGAAAAAAAATTAGCAGAAAATTCAACATTACTTATATTAAAACTTCTTTATGCTAGAAGTTTTTTTTTTAATCAAAACTTTAGTTATGTAGATTTAATTCACATATTTATGTCATGTTTAGACCAAAATATTATCAACAAATTATTTTTCCTATTTCGCTTACACTTATTTCTACTGGATATTTTCTCCAAAAGAAGGGGGGGGGGGGGACTAAGACAAATTGGAAAAAATCTTACTATGGATTGTAAGTCAGAACACATATTACAACTCTACATGTTAAAGTTTCGGGGATCAGATCGTTTCAAACCAGTTTCTATATGTTATCTACCTGTACATTCTCGTGGAACCCCAAAGTGCCCTTTTTGAGAACTTCCCCCCCGGCGGCCCTTTTTTTCTAGAGTCAACACTAGACGTCATTCGGATGTCAATCAATGAGGATGATAATGCAATTTAAAAATATATAAGAAACCTATTTAGGTTAATAGGCTAGATATAAAATTTGTGCCACAAGTGATATAATAAAGTTCCAGAATTTCAGATAAAAGTTGATCAGTGAATAATGTGGGATCATTTCTTTCGTTTTCAATAATTCAAGTTAGTTTTTGCAAGTGAGATTGATATATTTTTATATCGCCCATTTAAAAATGACTCTGATGTAAAAATTATGAAACTGACAAAATAAAATTCGAGTAAGAGATGATTATTTTTCATGAGTTTAATAAATCGCTTTAAGTATTTATTTAAACTAATCATCTCTAAAATAAAAATTATGCCACGAGCAAAATCATTTCATAATTTTTACGATTAGCTCAGAAGCTTTAGAAGTTAAGTGACCGCTGATCTATAAAGATTTATAATGCACAGCCTGGAATTGAAATGTTAGTTAAAAATATTTCTCTCGCAGTATAATTCCATGAAAAATCTATCAGTTTTGATGCAATTATCATAAGCTTTTTAAATTAATGTAAAATATCTCATGTTTATAATTTCTTTTAAATGTATTATTCTAATCAAAGGAAGATTTTTGAATTTTTCTAAAGATTTTTTTTTTTTTTGGGGGGGGGGGGGGTGGTTAGGTGTAATTTTTTCTTTTCACCGTAGAGTCGTTTACTTCACTTAATTTTTTTTTTTTATGGAGGTAGTATGAGTTTCTTTCATTTAGTAATTTTTTTTATTAACTATTGCATACACTATTGTGAAATAACTATTTTGTATAAACTATTTCAGCTGCTTATAAATTATGTCCTCATTCCTTGCATCATTTGGTATGGCTTGAACTACACATAGAAAAAGCCAGGATGCCATCTCTTGATATAATTAGTGAGGTATAGTTTTTCATCTTTGATTTTAACTTTTCCTAAAATTTCTACCCTATCAAGCTTTAAGTAGCATTTTAACTCTGTTATTGTCAATTATCTGTATAAATAAAACTACGCTTTCGTCTGTGCATTACTCAGAATTCAAAAACTTTGTGATTGTTATTTGTTTCGAGGACCTTAACTTAGTCGATCGTCAAAAGAACAGATGGACAGATAAAAGAACTTAGTAGATCGTAAAGTTTCTGTCGTGTTTTTTTTTTTTTTTTTTTTTTTTTCCATGCATCACGTCTGTGATTTTTTGTTTTTGTTTTTTTTTATTTTTGTTCATGCTTCACGTAATAACAACCAGGCAAACAAAATGAATTTTGGTCACTTTATAGGTGGTCACTCAACTTAAACTATAGGCATTGAATTAAAAAAAATTTTGAGATTTTGCAAAAATCCTTTCAAAATGTTCTTGCATTGCATAAGTTTTTGTTCTCACGTTACATAATAACGATTAAAGCAAATGTAATGAAACTTTGTGACATAATAGGCAGTCACTCAACTTAAATTATAGGTGTTGAACTAAAAACAAAATTCGATTAGATTTTGAGATTTTGCAAAAATTATTTTAAAATATGTAAATATTTCTTGCGTATCATGTAATAAGGACTAGAGCAAAGGAAATTAAATTTGTTGGTGTGATAGGTAGTGACTCAACCTAAACTACATGCATAAATTAAAAGAAAAATATTAATTTAGAGATTTTGCAAAAATTGTTTCAAACTTAGTAAATGTTAGTTGTGCATAATGTTTTAATGACTAAAGTGAATGAAATGAAATTTAATGACACAATTGGTAGTCACTCAAGTTAAACTATGGGTGTCCAATTAAAAAAAAAAAAAAATTGGTTAGATTTAGGGATTTTTTCAAAAATTTATTCAAATGTAAAAATATTTCCCATTATGGATAAACCACTGAAGCGAATGAAATTTAGTGCTGTCATAGGTGGTCACTTAAACTATAGGTTTCATGTTCTTCAAAATTTTTTTTATAAATTTTGAGATTTTGTGAAAATTGCATAAATTTTTGTTCCATTCCTGAAAAATTGCATTGGATTAAATTGAAATTTGGAAATATGTTAGAATGCAAATTAATTTAAATTATAGATGCTAAAATTGTGTTATATTCCATTGGTAAGAAATTTTGTGAAAATCGTATAAATGTTTCTCCTTGGATCTCTCAAACATGGTTTAAGAGAATAGAATGAAATTTAGCAACATGATTAGCAATGGCTAAAACAATAAATACCAGAATTTTCTTTTAAATTTAATAAATTTTAAAACTTAAAAAAATGGTTATCTTTTTAGATTTTGCAAAAATTGCACAAAATGTTTCTGAGGCATAATGTTAAAATATCTGCAGTGAATCAAACAAAATTTACTTACAGTTTAAGAGTGACCTCTTGACTTAAAAAGCTTATTTAACCAGAATAAAAATTATAAATAATTATTAAAATTTAGAAAAAAAAAATGTTGTGTCAGTTCTTTACTCGGTACTTTGTTACTCTCTAACCTGTACTCCTACAATGCTGATTAAATTTTTTTTTTTTTTTTTTTTTTTTTTTTTTTGAAATTTGCATTACGCACTAACCTTTTAACAATGAGTACTTCAGCTTAAGAAACTTTTAAATATCAAATTATAATTTTTTAAAGTACTTATGTAAATAAGACAGCCAAAAGGCTACAAATGTTCTGCACTTAGGAAGTTGTATTCTTATAGCTTGAATCTGAGCTGCTTTTTTTTTTTTTTTTTTTTTTTTTTTTTTTGCTGCTTATTTGAAAAAAAAAAAAAAAAAAAAAAAAAAAGACAGACTTGCCAACTTTTACGCTTTACGCGTAAAATTTATGCATTTCGGCTGCTGTTTACGCATATGGTGCTTTTTTTTACGCATTTCTGGATATTTTCTTCCTAACTTGTGTTTATTTCTTTAAAACTGAAATTGATATTAAAAATAAATGTATTAGGTTTTAAATTGAAATGACGTTCTATGCTTGGGCCTTTTTGCCTTTTCAATATGGATCTAAGTGCACAACATCGGCACCATGATCCACATCCATGTTGACACAATGCGCATCAAAATATTCTTCTTAGTTGCCACTGAGGCAAAGAAAAAAAAATCTTTTTGCAGATGGGACGCCGAGTATTTCTTAATTGGTTTACCCAGTCATGACGTCATAGAGTAGAGCGAATGGGAGAATCGCTTACTAGGGAGTATGTCTTTCTCCTGTGACTTGTGTGTTTCCCGTGGTGTTCTTCGTTATCAGCCATCAGCGCGCGCTCGCATTAAGAGACGGGTAAACAGTAGTATGAGCATACTTCGATTGATTTTCTGAGGATTATTTTCGATAAATGACCTGTAATGGCCACTAAAACAGCATAACTCATAACAAAGTTATAGCAAAAAATGGGCATGTATAGTATGTCAAAGAAGCGAAATTTGCTTATTGTAACGTGTGCCGGAGTGATTTCAGAATTTCTCACATAGGAAACTGACATTTCTCGCCACGTGAGTTTGTCAAAACACAGTGAAAATGTGAAACGTGCTAACAGCAGCAAAAGTCCACAAACATTTTTCAAAGAGGATGGACAGTCCAGTGGCAGATTAATGCAAATTTCTCGGGGGCCAGTTAGTTAGAAGATGACATATACATCCATTTTATGGAAGCAATTTAGGATCTTTTACATTAATTTCTTTTTTCTCGGGGGGCGGTCACCCCCCCTTTAATCCGCCCTTGGGACAGTCGGACGTTATTCATGCAGAACTATTATTTACATCTTTCTTGATCGAACACAATGTTCCTATTTTAGCAGCTGACCATGCTGAATGTGAGAGGGTTTTCAGTATTATTCGGAAAAACGGAAATGAATTCAGGTGCAACTTGTCTAATAAGATTTTGGAAAGCCTTATTATTATGAAAGCCGAAAAAGCTATGCTGCTTCTTGAAGTCAGCACAGTCAAAATGAGAGTTTTCAAGTCAGTAAAGTGATTATAATTAATAAATTGTTACCAGGAATCTGGAATATGGTGTATTGATTTGCCTTTTATTCAACAACTTCATTTTCTTTTATTGTTCTTAGCTTTATTTAATACTTAAACTTCAAACAAATAATTGTGATATAAAATGCATTAAAAATAATACTCGAGCATTCTATGGTGAAAGGTAAAAAATAACGCTCACGCGCTGTATAGCAAAAACTGTCGAAATTTCTGTTCACGCGCTGTTTTACACATTTTGATTTTCCCAGGTTGGCAAGTCTGAAAAAGAGTGATGGCATTTATCATTTTTACAATTTATTGAAGACAATTTTGTCTCATCTTACCTGAGTACATTATGCATTTCTACATATTCTTATAGGTAGGCATTTTATCCGAAAGTATTAGCATTTCTTTTTAATTGAAGAATTGATTAGATCCAGATAAAAGGCCCATTTGCATGGGAAAATTAAACTATCCCATCTAAAAGGAGAGTACTTAGCAAATAACACAGTGTGTTGCTGTAAAACAAGGTCATCTGCATCGCTACATTTTATCTGCCATGTTTTCCCCATGCAGGAAAAACAGGGTAAAAAGCAGCAAAAGGTCTGGCTTTTACCTCCCATATTTGTACATGTAAATGGGCCCAGTGATAAATTGAAAGGCTTGCATTTGAAAAATATAAAAGCTACCATTTAACTTTTAAAAATCTAGGATAACTTAAAAAAATATTTTGTTTTTAAGATTTTGTGAACTAAATTGTTCTTAAATATTTTGTATGCTTTTAAGCATGATTTGCCACCATTTTCATCTTATAATGCCCATTCTGTTGGTATTTCTGTTGGTGGTAATTTCAATTTTGGAGCAACTTCCTGCTATCCCACAGTGAAATTTAAAACTCTTTCTCAGGCTTAAAGATACAAAACTTGTGAAAAAAGTCAATTAAAGCATATGTTTCGGTATAGTATAAGACTCTGTTAAGAAAAAATTCCTCTTGTTAATTTTCAAAATGGTATACTTTTTAAATTTGTATACGACCCGGTACAAAACAATCCCCAATTAGTAAAATGTGCCCCATACACTAATGAGGTCACATACAAAATTTGAGAATTATGTTCTTATAAGTGTCAGAAATATGAAGATAAATGTAACACTGACTTAAACCACTTTTCCATGGCTCTCAAAGAAAAAAGATAACATCAAATGATCGCATTTCAGTGGTCGTACAGAAATTACGAGAAAATCCTTTTTACCACTCTAGCAATAAGCGTTTACATTCAAAATAATGTATAGTCCCCAATCATCTTTCTTTAAAGATATCGCTGCGATGTTGTATGATGAAGACTCAAATTTAGTGAAAAGAATTAATTATTTTAATTTTTAAAATTATATTCCAATCAGATTAAATCTGGTTATGTGTGTTAGGAAAAAGTTAATGTTCTCCTGTATGAAGAACAAATACTCAGTTAGTTTATTAAAAAAGTTTATTTGTCAAAATTTTCTGTCTGTTACATCCTTCTGTTCATGAAATGTTGTGTCTGACTTGAGTAGTTCATAAAATCACATTTTTAAAAAGAGTATTCCTACCAAATCAGTATCCAAAAACTTGCAGAATTCTGTCAATATTTTGACAATTTAAAGAAAAACACACTTGCAAAGATAGCAAAATACACCACCTGTCCTTGTTGTTGCTGAATCTTATCAGATTCCAATTTGCTGGAGATAACCCTGTTTATTGTGAGCTCGAGTTATGACATCTCGAAACTTCGGACCTTTCAGTGAAATGGTTTTCTCATTAGCTGTTTGAAGATCAAGTGTGATTTCTTTTGTGGACTTACACATGATTATATCATTTTTATAACTGTTCCAACAGTTTCTCAACATTTCATTTTTCATTGCGAAATTAAGCCACTCATGAAAAAAAAATATCTCCTGTAGTCAGGGGGGGGGGGGGTGCCAGAAATTTTTCATGGGGGGGGGGGGTTACGACTACTACAACTCATATATATGTATACAGGGGTGTGATAATGTAGTGAAGAATATACATTTTGTATGGCAAAATATTCCTCATGGGGGGGGGGTTATGACCCCCATAACCCCCCCCCCCCCTTGGCTACGCCCGTGGTTGGATAAGATTTTGTAGTTTAGTGGCATAGAAGTCTGCCGCCTGAGAACGGTGCCAGAGTGTCCCAGTTGTTTGCAGTCTTCGTCAGTGGAAAAATGGTGCCCGGACAGAAATTTCTTAAGTTGCAAGTCACTAGAAGCAAGATCGGTACTATAGGATGGACTCGCCCTTTTCCTGTCTAGGTATCACTATTCCATTGACGAAGACTGCAAACAACTGTGACACTCTGTCTCTTTTCTCAGGCGGCAGACTTCCATGACACTGGACTACAAAATCTTATCCCACAATAAGGCAAGTGTTATAGTTTACGTCCATATAGCACTGCAACATTCAACATGGCAACATACGTAAGTCGCAGAAAGGTAGTGGGGGCGGACAAATATAAGCCAGGGGGAATTTTTTGCGACGATGACAGACTGGAAGAGACATCACAGAAGTCGTGCATTTACATAACACTAGAGATGTGACGACATGTGACGAACGTATTCAAATGTAATGTCGTCACAACGTCACGGATACCATGATTAAAAGTATGGGCGATATTCGTTTGTTGAGAAGTAGCTGAAATATTGATGTATCTTTAGCAAAAAAATTTTCAGGTAATATTGTCTTGTTCCTTTTTATCAGCCGTGGGGTTACTTGCTTTCCGGTCGACCTACGTACTATATGGTTATGTAGATTAAACTGTCATTGGATGCAAAACTTAACCCATTAACGCGCATTGTTCTCGCTCTGGGAACAACAAACTGAAGCGTTTTAAATGTTGCCAGTCACGAAGAATAGGTTTGATTTCTATAAAAATAGTTGCGGGTGACATAGCTCCACGAGAATTCTTTACTTTTTAGCACATCATTTCCCGTAAAAAAATGGTCACTATTATTTTTAACAGCACTAACATCTGGTGAAAAATGGAAGAATGCGAGAACAGCTAGATAGACTGTCCAATGCTGAAAAAAAAGGCAGCTGTTGCCATCGCTCGACTTAACTACCAGCAAGATGGCATTCGATCGAAACGTTCATCGAGTGCCACAGATCTAGAGACCCTTTTTTGATGCAGCTGGCTGTGCCGCACAGCCAGCTGTCATCAAAAACAGGGTCTCTAGATCTGTGGCACACGATGAACGTTTCGATCGTCCGCCATTTTGCTGGTAGTTAAGTCGAACGATGGCAATGGCTGCCCTTTTTTCAGCATTGGGAAAGGGTTGCGCCTCAAAGGGTTGAAGAATTAACATTTTCCTCTTCAAATCACTCTACGGATAATAAAAAAGCTATCCCATGGTTTGAAAATATTTCTTTTTAATGTATAGCTAAAATTTAGAGCAACAACAGCGATAATAATAATGAACTTTTTGACAGCATTTTTTCTCTATATGCATTGTGCCCTAATCTCTACCTCACATACTGTCGGCTTTGACACTTCAAAAGTGAGGCTTTGAAATTAAAACTCCCCAAGGGCGTAGCCAGAAATTTTTCATGGGGGGGGTTACGACTACTACAACTCATATATATGTATATGTGGGTGTGACAATTTAGTGAAGAATATACATTTTGTATGGCAAAAAATTCCTCATGGGGGGGTTATGACTCCCTAACCCCCCCTTGGCTACGCCCCTGCCTGTAGTACTTTTTAAGCAGTACTTTTTGGAGTAGCGTATGTTGCTGATAGTCAAAACACTCTACTTTACAGTCCTCATTTTCCTTAACCAAATTTATCTTTTCTTTTAATATTTTAAAGAATGTGTCCGAAGTTTTTTCTTGCTCTCCAGTAGACTATACATCTTGTTGGTAATGGCTGGTAACTTTTGTTGGTTTCAAAAGTTGCACATTTTTTATTACCAAAAAAGTAATTTTTTTTTTTTTTTTAATCCAACTTTTGAACAGCTTTTTAAGAATTCAATTGGAATAGAGACACGAAAAAATTTAGGGTGTCTCTTCACAAGTTGCCCTGTGAAAGATTACAAATAATTAACCTATAGGAGTTACAAAACATTTAATGCCTAAAATATAGAATTTTGCAATATTTCTCTAAACAGGTATTTCTTCAGTCTATTTTTGATGATAGTTTTTGTGCTTATGACTTTTTTCTGAAAATTGCATGAGATGTAAAGCTTTACTGTTAATATTAGTCCATAGTTGGTTTCTTTTTAATTGTTCAAAAGTCCTGTGACAACTATAAGTCTTCATGTGGAACACCCTTAAATACATAATGCTATTATTTATAAGTACCTTTTTTTCATTGTTGCTGTTAAATATGTCTTATAATTTTCTTATTTTATCTAGATTTTCAAGAATCTACAGTACTGTAATAAGAACTTGTCAAAGGGGAGCTGTGAATCATTATGTGTTCTTGACTTAGAATCCTATTTATATGCCTGTGTATATCAGTCCAAATTTTTAACTGAAAGAAAGAATACCATTCTCAATATCAAAAATGATTCTGTTCTGTCTTATCCCCCTGACATCACAGATGCTCTTTGTACTACAGTGCAGGCTACCTGGTGGAAAGCTGCATACGGTCTTTATACTTGTTCTATTAAGTAAGATTCTATTTTTATTGTTTATCATTATTAAGGCTTCATGGTCTTTGTGTGCACATTAAAATTAATTGATTGTGCCAAGGACTAAAAAAATTCACGATATTTCTTATGAAACTTTTTATTTTTTATATGATTGAGGCACAACACCTAGACAGGTAGTCTCTTTACCAATGTATTCCCTTTAGCAGGATCCACTGTATTGATATCACCAATGTGGACTCAGTTTTAAAAATTTAATTTTGCTCCAAAATTCGTAATAATTTTTCCAAAACTTCCAAAGTTTGGCATTAAGTGGCAAAATTCTGGCCATAGTCCAACAATCACTATCTAAAAATTTTAATGTACTGAAGCCGAGCATAGATTTTAGCTTACATATTGGCAGCATTCAGCATAAGGGAAACATTATTATCACAGCATAGGGCAGAGCTTCAGTAATACATCACAGGTCATGTGGTTTTGCCATATTTCCATGGCAACGGAAGCTGGCCGGTATGTTGTGTTGAGCTTTGCTCATGTGCAAGGACTTGCTGTAGAATTTTGAGTCTCGTGGGAAAGAAACCTTCACTGTGTTTATTGATCTATGAATTGTGAAGAAGTATATATAATTAAAAAAAAAAAAAAAAAAAAACTGATGATGCATGTATATTAGCTGCCTTTAAACTTAGCACTCTTAGCATTTGTGCATGGCTTAAATATTTGAATATGTACTCAGCTTTTAATAAATAGTAAATTGATTTGGAAAAAGTTTTAGATAATTTATTTTTCTTATATTCGTATTTTTTTAGCACCGGGGAGCACGTAATTAAAATAATCAATGTCGTACAAAGTTTGTAATTTTTGATAATTGATCGCTAAATTTAGTACTAAAACGCGACTATTTAAAATAAATATATTTCAAGTTAGTTAGAAAACGCCTGGCGAATATTGTAAAATATAGATTTTAATTCCGAAGAAGTGTTTTATAGAACAGAGAAGACAAATAAGGTACACTCGTAGATTATATTTTCCAAATGGTATTTATAAAGGTGAAGTATAGTCTGACTATGCCTGGCAAAAATTGTTAAACAGTTTTGGTCGGCGATTTTAATATAGATTTGTATTCTGAAGAAGTGTTTTATATAACAAGGTAGGAAAACACGATACATTATGATGAAGCACATTCCAAACAGTATTTAAAATGTCTATGCAATATAGTTGGAATATGCCTATAGTTCGAATATGCCTGACAACGATTGTAAAACAGTTTCAGTAGGTGATTTTAATATATATTTCAATTCCAAACATGTGCTTCATGGTACAAGAAAGAGTTGATTCCTATTGTAACGCCCCCACTCTTGCCAACCTAAAAAATTCCCACACTTTGGTGAGCTTTGCAGTCATTGGTCTCTAGGAGTTATGCACAAGTTTCAGTGCTCCCAAAAAAACTAGATGAAAACTAAAGTGAACAAATTAGCGATAAATGCACCAGTTAAGGAATTTGAAGACACTTAATTATTAAAACTACATTATTTGGCAACCCAAAATAAATAAAAATGTAACAGAATGCTGTACTTAACTTAGTTTTAGTAGGTGATTTTAAGATAGATTTTGATTCCAAAGATGCGTTTCAACCATCTTTGGAATCGAAATGGGGGGGGGGATTTTTCAACCTGATTTCACCTGAATTGCTATTTCTGCATTAATATGAAATATGTATGTTTAAACCACCTTGATATTTTTATGTACTTTTTGCAAAGTTAGAATCTTGTGATGCTTTTTGCTTGCCCTGGACAAGCAAGCAACTTCAAATTTCGACTGATTTTAGTTTGTATGTATTCTCTGATTTTAGTTTGTATGTATTTGTTCTATAGTGTATTTGTTCTATATTTATTTATTTATTTTTTCCTAGGGAAAAGCTTGGTGAGTACAGACGTAATCTACAACAAGGTTTGGAAGTAATTAGAGGAATTGGAAGCCATGGCATGGAACTTCAGCTTGTAATTTATTTAGCTCACACATTTTCATCTAAAGCAGAAGCTTTAGAAAAGGTTAGTAAAGAGACTGTTTTTCTTTTTCTTTCTCCTTCCCATCTCAGTTTGGATTAAAAAATTGTTTTTTACTGTCACAAAACTCTTGAATTTTACCTACCTTTTCTACAAATTTCCTGATTTTCTCATAGCACCCATAGTAACAGTAAAATAATTGGTAGTATTTTGACTTTTTTTTTTTTTTTTTAAGTTTGAGATGAGTATTCCATTTTCATTTAAACTTTAAAGAGTATTTCAATATTTCTCTTATTAAAAAAAATAATCATAATAAAATAAAATAAAAATTTCATTTTCTGCTTTTTTTTTTTTCCCCCATACACAACAGTGCTTCAAAATAAGACATTTCTTCCTAGCATTGCACATGCATTGTAAGATTCGCTAAACCTGTATTGTGTACACCTAATTGAGTTAGAGAAAATTAAGCCAAGCTTCTGCAATTTTATATTCTTTACTGTATTTGTATTTAAAACTCCAAAATTTGTAAAGCTATCTTAAGGGATGAAAAATCTGTACTATCTCGCTATTGAAATAAAAAAATTTAAGTGGGTTTTATATTTGCTATTAAATTTACTAACAATGCATTAAAAATCCTTTATAATATTTCTCTACGATAAGAAAGTGATAGTAAATTTTGCACTAGAATGAAAATATGTGTTTTGTTTATGAAGTAACAACAAAACACATCAGATGTGGTTGAAGGTACAGCAGGCATAGAGTTGCAAAATTTCCAAAGATTTTGGAATACTGTCGAATCTCGTTTTAATGAAGTGCAAGGGACCAGAGAAATCATTTCACTTTGACGAAATTTTTCTGTGCTGATATTATATCTCCATTTCGTAATTTGATTTGGGGATTACCAAAGTCTTAACTATAGGGAGTTTTTTTTTCTGTAATGGACTTCGCTTAAAACAAGATTCAACTGTAGTTTAAAAAAAAAAAAAAAATTTCTTTCTTTCTGGGAGAAAATGACTTTTTAATGAAAATTTTTCATTGTAGTTATATTTTCATTGAAAATGTACAGTAATGAACATTTAAAAAAATTATACAGCTTTTATTTATTAATTATTTTGGTACTTACGTAATATCCCGGCGGTCATTCCCGCCAAACTGTTTTTTCATCAAATGAGTTGCCAAACTGTTGCCAGTCGTATTCAAAATCATTAATGATTTCATGTGCCCGGCATTTATCTTGGTAAAAAATTGCTCGTCTTGGTGGACCACTGGGATAATATGTAAGTACCATTATTTTTTCTCTAAACTTTGAATATATAAACTTATTTATAAAGCTTTTGCTATTAAAAATTTACCCTTTTTGTCTCAGAATTACCAGTAGCTTTTCTTATTTAAAACATCAGCAGTCTAGTGTAATCTTCATTCAGTCATGCATTTTGGGTATGAACATTTTCTCCCTCGCCTTGTTCTTCTGGTATAAGATACATAAGCTTGTTATATTGATTGTGTCACCATTTAAAAAGATTTGTAAATTTTTTTTTCAGTACATAACTGTTAGATTAGCAAAAGCTTCGTAGAACTCATTTTGCAGACTGTAAAATTATTTGTAACTTTCTCATTACAACTTCAATAATTAAAGATATAAAAATAAAAGAATTTCAGGGATAAGACTGGCTTCCCCGTAATGTTTCTCTCTCTCTCCCCCCCCCCCCCCCCTCAACTAGAACATTCCCATTTTTAAAATGGGAAAAAAAAAGAACCTTAATAGAGAGAACAGCAGATTTAGAAAAATAATTTTAAAATACCCCTGCCCCAAAACCCTACTAAAAGGAAAATAAAAAAAAAATGTTTTTAAAAAAATTACTTATGTCTGAAAAATGTTAAATGAGGAATTAGTTACATTTAAGTTTAGTATCTGTGCAAAAATAGTAGGTCTTGAATCAACAATTTGCTTGCCACATGTGCTTGTGGTTTGATTTACTGATTTCTTTTAATGCATAGAGCTTTTATGCTTGCTGCATTAATAAATGTTTAATTTTTTAATCCTGCAGTTCTCAGTGCTTGGATAAGTTTAAAATTGTCTTACTTTGCTTTTTACCTGATGCTATAGAACTCCATAAAAACCTTATTTTTTACTTAATCAGCATATTGCTTTCTAAATTTTTATTAAGTTATATCAGATAAAATTTATAAAATCTATTATTCAAGTATTTTATTATTTACTTTAGCATTTGAGATTTTCATTAAATTTTGGGATAAGTTTTTTAAAAAGATATTGTAAATCTATAAAAGTAAAAAAAAAGGTTTAAAAAAATATTAACAAAGGTAGCCCATTTAAAATGAGTACTAGATGCCGTAGAAAATAAGGACATATACAGATTGAAGATGAAGGATTAAAAAACTATTTGTAGACACCCTGCACAACTAGTGGCTATTAGCTTATGGGAAAACTAGAAATTGTTTCACTAATGTGTATAATTTATGTTTTAAGGAATGCAACCAAGAAATACTAAAACTAGCTATAGTTTTCTTAATTATATTGTATAAAGTAATTGTTTGTTTTCAAACTTATCTAGGTTTCTGAAAGCAAAACAGACAAGAATAAAAATAAGCTTACTTCAGAGAAAGTAACGGCTTTGTATTCACGAGCAACTCATTATTGGAATATTGCTCTGGGTATACTTGACAAGCTTTTATCTGGAAAAACATTAAATGTTCCAAAATATCCTATGTTTGTTCATTCCAATAAATCATTATCTAAGAATGAGATTAAGTCATATATAGAAGAAGGGCAACTATTTTTAGCAGTTCGGCTGATGGATTCTGATAAATTGAATGAAGCTGCTGCATTATTATCTGATCTGACATCTCCATATGGATCATATTATTTAGCCCTTGTAAGTACATTTTAATTTTCATGTAGTTAGTTTTTGGCCTTTATTGTTCTTATTGTTTTACAGTATAGAACCTGTTATCCAGAATGGTTGGGATTGGGTGTATTCTGGATAACTGGAATTTTCTGGATAGCTGGTTGGGGATTAACATGACGTACTGATTTGATTGGTAGCATAAATGTTTAATTCTTATCAAAAATAGAGAGTAACCTTAATTGTTAATATACCAGAAAAATAATATATAAAAACTAATATGATCAAGATAAATAATAATCATTTAGAGAGGAAGTAGTAAATATATAACTTCTTGAAAACTTTCACACGCTAAAAAAATAAATAAAATACCTTACCAGATTGCTTACTTTATAAATTCTAGCTGCAGAACTCAAAATAAAAAAACAAAAATATTAGAAATTTAAAAAAACTCATTTTTGCTTTTCTTTTGGAAAAATATAGGAATTTAATTGATTGAATAATGATTCTGGATAACTGGTTTCCGGGTAAGAGGTTCTATACTGTACTCATTTTATGTGCATTTTTTTTCCTTGCATATAATTCCTTGTGCTATAAACTTGTATCAGCATATTTTCTGGCATCGCATCTAGTTAAAATCAATTGGTGTGTGGGGGGGGATTTAAATCATGTTAAGTGTCACAGCATAAAAAATGGTTGGGCAGCATTTAAAAAAAAAAGGACAAGAAGTATAATTTCTACATTGCATCATCTGTTAATTGAAATTATTTTAAATTTATTATAGTTAAAGCTTGACTACTAGAAAAGTAGAAGGAACAGAGTTTGCCAGGTACCTAAAAATTCCCTATAGTGTGCAAAAAAAGAAAAAGAAAATGATTGCTAGCTGTGGTGGAAAGGTTGAAGAGAGATCTGCCTCTGAATGTTTATGGAATGTTGTTTTCTCCAGATGTAATGTGAATACATTCTAGCCCTTCAAAAGTCATGCACCCAAGGCACCCTTCTTTGGGCTGATAACTCTTGAGTAGCTGTGCCTTAATACCAAGGTTGCATTTATTCTGGAAGAAACTGATTTCTTCCAGAACAGTAGAAGAAACTGGGAGCAATAGAAAAAACCAGAAGAAACCCACAGAAGGCAAAGCAGATGCTCAAATACAAAATATGTTAACTATATAAAGCTATTAAATATATTTAATATAATTATATGAAGTATAAAATAAAAAAAAATTTAAGTATTAAATATAGGTCTCAATTTGCAGATGTGAGTTCGATAATTTTGCCTTTTAAAAGGGCAAGAACTGATTATTTATTCAGACAAAAGTGTGTGTGTGTGTGGGGGGGCAGTGATTGTGAGGATTGCTGACAATATTGGTAACTTTCTTTTGTTATAAGCACCAAGGATGGATTCCCCCGCCCCCACCACCACCATAACTGCCAGAATGCTTCTACCTGAAAATACAGTACTTTGATTTCAATGCAGTGCACGAAATTAGCGGTCAATAGTCATATTTTGCAACTGCAATTTTTGTTTTGATGACCGAGATTTAAGAACCAGTCGCCCTTTTTGACGCCTTATATTTCGCCCGATACAGGGCTGTCACAGGCAACTAAAAAGCGACTATTTTGGCATCAGCTGACTATGGCGACTTTTTAAACAAAAATACTACGAAAAACAACTATTTTGCAAACACGTGGGACTTTTTTGTCTAGACGACTATTTTTTTTAATGTGTTAAAATATAAATTTAAATTTCCGTGAAAAAAGCTTTTGCTTTCGTAAGCTTTTCACACATAAACTGCTCTGTGGCAGAAACAGAACGATCCTCTGCAGACAGTCTTCTGTGGTTCAAAAACACACGGAAGACCACTTTCTTGCCTTCCACGGATGTGTAGTCATTTAAATCACACTTTTTTTAATGTGAAATAATAAATCCTTCATGATGACATTGAAAACTTTCATAGACCCTCTCCTAACTCCAGTTCAACCCACTGAGAATACAAATACATATTTCCACAATTTTAACATGTACTACCTGTTTGCTTACAGTGGGGGTTGATCAGGTAACATTTTGAAGCTAGTACACATATACTGCATAAGTTTATCTACCATAGGCATTGTAGCTATATAGCAACAATTTATAAAATACTTCTAAACTGTTTTCATAAATTTTCAACTGTTTTCAAAAATTCAATTTTCATAAATTTTCTGTTTTAAAAGTAGAATTTTTCTAATGCATCAATTTAATTTCATATCAAAATTGCTAATGTCCATTCTTTAAGTAATGATTTAAAATGAAAATTTTCTAACATTTACAAAATGCAGAAGCTAAGAAGCTCTTTTGCCCTTAAATAACTTTTGAATGGCTTAAATTTTATTATATAGGGTGTCCCAAAAAGGTGGTAATGGGCTTCAATTCTTTTTTTATTACAGATAAGTGGGCCGTGTAAATAAAATAAAAAAAAATGCTCAAAATAAGGTCGGAAATGAGACTCTGTTAAGAAAAAATTCCTCTCTTTAATTTTCAACAAGTTACACTTTTTAAATTTGTGTACAACCCCATACAGATAATTCCCCAATTAAACTATGCCCCATACACTCATGAGGTGACATACAAAATTTGAGAATTATACCTTAAAAAGTGTCAGAGATATGAAGATAAATATAGCACCGTTTTAAACCACTTTTCCATGGCTCATGAAGGGAAAAAATTGCATCAAATGATCACATTTCAGGGATTGTACAGAAATTACGAAAGAAAATCTTTTTTTCCACTTTAGCAATAAGCGTTTACATTCAAAATCATGTATAGTTACCGATAATCTTTCTTTAAAGATATCTCTGCAACATTGTATGATGCAAGGATCAAATTTGGTATATCACTTCATGAGTCTATGGGGCACATTTTACTAACTGGGTCATACACATATTTGAAAAGTGTAACTTATTGAAAATGAACAAGAGGAATTTTTTCTTAACGGAGTCTTATTTCCGACCTTATTTTGAACATTTTTTTAGTTTATACTGCCCGCTTATCTCTAATAGATAAAGAATTAAAGCCCGTTATCTTTAGGACACCCTGTATATATACAAACTAAAATTTTTATCCTTTTCTCTTTTATTTTATTTATTGGGTATACAAATTAGTTTGGTCCATTTTCAAAATGTGGCTTTAGCTGTTATGAATGTTTTTATATGAAAGCTGATGTTGATGGTTTCAAATCACTATTACCTATGAATTGCAGTCAAGGAATCTTCAAAATACTTATCTCTCTCAACTTTAAGTGGGCAGTGGTCATGTTGAAATTATTAGAATCTGTTCTGTGAATTCAGTATAACAGAAAAAATATCATGTTTAACCCATCAAAGTGTTATTTTAGATTTTGTTTGGCTTAAAATTGAAAGTGAAACATTTCAGTTTAATGGAAGTTGTTTGTTTGCACGCATGTAGGGATGGACTCGCTCTGTAGACAACTTAGACATCTGTGAATAATATCCAGTTCATATTGCTTTTGAGTTTAAAAAATCTTGTTTTTTACTGTTGAATATGTCAAGTTTTGTGTTAACTACTAACCACCATTTAAGGTAGGTTTTAGTTTTCTGCTGTAGGTGGAAAAAAAAGTGCTGCTTCGAATGTTTGCTGAAGTTTATGGTGACAGTATTCTAACTGATAAATTGTGTAGGGGATGGTTTTGATGTTTCAAGAATAGTTTTTTAAGCATTGAAGACAAGCCTTGCTCTAGACAGTCAAAAAAGTTTGAAGATTTACAGAACATTCACCCTCAGTGAAGATCAAAGTCAAATGCAAGAGGGGGTTCATAGAATAATTAGCAGTGACTCAACAAACAGTTTCCATATAATTAAAAGATCCATGGGAATGATTCAAAAACAAGAAAATTGGGTGCCTCATGAATTGGAAGTAAGAGATATGAAAGGCGATTTTTCACTTGTGTTAATTCTAAGGCAATGAAGAATGTATTTGCAGTCAAAATTTTTAATGCTTGACCTCCAACTTCTGTATTTTTTTAATTTTTTTTGTAAAATGTTTGAACTCTATATTTGTTGTACAATTGTACCAATCACTAAAAAATTTTGTGAATTTTTAATTAAATTCTAAAGTGTAAATTTCTGCAAACATCACACCAAATTAATCATATTTTTGTATTTATGTACGTTATTTTATAAATTTTATTTTATGAAAATTTGTATTTATTAAATATGATAGCTTTTAATTTGCATTTGTTTTACAGACATTAAAGAAACTTGCATCTCAAGAACAAAAATTTTCTAGCACTAGGACTGCTCTTTTAAATAAAGCAAAATCATCGTTACATGAGACTCTTGATCGCATAAAAGATGACAAAACCCACCCTTTAAATAAAGAAATATTTATAGAGTTAGAAGATGTAGAAAATGATATTGCTTTTGAAGCTTCTATCAGTAAGTAAATGTGTAGATCCCTGAAATACTACACAGCTCTTATACACACAATATAAGAGCTGTGTAGTATTTGTTTATTATACTTTATTTATTTTTTTATATGTATATAATTTTTAAGTAGTTACATTAAAATTTCCTTTAATGGGCACTCTCTGTTAACAAAAACTCCCAGTAATGGACATTTTCTTAATACCCAGGCCCTTGAGATCTATATTATATTTCACCAGGGTGTCTATCATCATGCAAAGGTCACAAAAGTCACGGAAAAAGGTCAAGAAATGAAGCACTAGGTCACGATTTACGACTCAACTATGCTTTTTCCATTTCATTCAAATTCTTAGTTTCTAATTTTTTGTGGCAGAGAAAACTTATCTTTTGTCTTGTGACAGTTTTTCATGTGTTTATTTTATAGGAAAACATTAAAATACTGTTTGTTTGCTATTTATAAAATTAATTTAAAATGTCCTTTACATGTTATTTAGCAGAAATCATCAAAAATGATATCTGCCAAAAAGTTGTATATTAAACTGACAATAGTTCAATTTGTCAATTGCGTGTTGTTTTAAACCTTGGGAATTTTCAAAAATTGGCAAGCATATATCTATATCTTCAAAACTTGAGAAAAGTATATCAGTTACCCGCTTTCCCTACACACACACACACACACACACAGAGAGAGAAAGAAAAAAAAAAAATGAAGTTGTTGGAAACAAGAGTAATTTTTTTTCTTCTTTCATTCCCTTTTAAATTCAATGTTTTGCTTATTTTCCACATTTTCTTTTTTAAAAACAGTAACTTGGGTTCCACTTAAAATTATAATTATCGCTGATCCCATGATTCATAGCTAATAACTTCAATTTCCCAAAAGTTTTATGGTATATTATAAACTTTCATAAGTTCTGTGTTATAGATGTAAAAAGATTTACAATGTACAGTGTAGGGAACCCACTGAGTTTTCATCCCCTCTTTTAAGATGACCCAAAGATATGATAACCCACGGTGATGCTCTCCGAACGGAGAGAAGAGAGAACACGGGGGGGGACGAAGCAAGGGGCTTGTGTCCTGGGGGTCATCTAAGGAGGCGAGGGGAAGAGAAAAACGGATCACGGGACTTGCAGCGGAGAGATGCACTGATGCGGACGCCAGTTAGGAGATTTCCCGAGACTCTCCGATGTAATAGCATCAGTAGGATGTTGTATGTTAAATATATATATTCAAAGTCCAATCTGTAAATATGATTATATCTGTATATATAATAAATGATTAGTCTCGACATCAGGCTCGATTAATTGCATCCACAACGTGTATTCAAACCGTGGAATTGGTCAGCAGTTCCCGCTACCAAACTGCAGCTGAATGACGATTCGACGGGCGGACCCTACAATATGGAGGCAGCGGCGGCATGAGATGCAGAGCCGGATCTACGGTGTCGAGTTGTATTGATATTTCCTGAAGAAACACATCGGCATCTACGTTGAGGAAACATGGCCGGATTACCGGACGGTTACACATGAGATGCATAGAAGCCGGATTAGCTGTTTTGAGTGGTCGATTTGATCCAGGAGAAACTCATCGGCATCTACGTTGAGGAGACACTGGTGGATTACCGGAGGGGTTACACAGGAGCGAGGAAGCTACGACGTCGAACCATACAGTGCTGTGAACTGGTCAACCTGTGCTGTGAGCTTGTAAAGCTGTGAACTTGTCCGAACTCTGGGACAGATTAGTGTTTATGAGGGAATCAGTAGTGGATATATCCGCTGGATCGAAGAAGACGGCAAAAGGGTGAGTGGCTGTTTCCTTGTTGTATTGATTAGATCCAGGGATGGTAAATTTGATTCTTGTTAAAGTAAAAAGTAAAGGGTTGGAAAAAAAAAATATAAATAAGGAAAGATGTTTTGCTTTAGGTTTTAAAATGAGTAGGGATTATCATTATCTTGTTTTCCTTATGTATTATTGTTATGTATTTTTCCAATGAAATCTAATTATTTTGATAAAATGATCAGTGTGACTCTAGGCTCTTGGGTAAAGCTTTCATATTTGGCTAACTCTTTTCGGAAAATATAAACTAAGGCTAAGGTTCTGGGAAGTTGTGCAAGGGTACTGACCTATAGTTGATGCTGGGAAATATTCTTAAGGTTAAATAGAATAGTAGTATCAAGGATGGCGTTTCTAGTGAAAGCCAGGAAGGCAGACTTGCAGGAATTAGCCGAGGAAATGGGGGAGCAGATCACTCCGGGAATGAAAGTCTTGGACTTAAAAAACCTCATCACTAACAGTGCGAGGTATGAGGAGGAGATAATTAAGGATCTGCTGGAAGCCATAGTTGAGCAGAGAAAAGAAAGGGAAGCTAAGGAGCTGGAAAGGGAAGCTAAGGAGCGAGAAAGGGAAGCTAAGGAGCTGGAAAGGGAAGCTAAGGAGTTAGAATCCAGGAGGAATCTAGAATTAGCTAAACTGAAATTGGAGTCTGACGAACGGATTGCGGTTGAAAAATTAAGATTGGAACGGGAGATGGGGAGTTCTACTCCTGTTTCCATAAATTCAGAATCGCAAAGAAAGAGTTTGGATGAAACAATTAGAACTGTTCGATTATTAACCGTAAAACCACCCAGTAAACCAGAGGGATGGGGTTTCTTTTTCACAAGTTTAGAAAAGGCTTTCACAAGTGAGGGGGTAGAGGAGACGCAAAAGGCTAAAGTTTTGCTATGCCTCCTGGGGGAGAGAGCGGCTAACATCCTGTCTGGGCTCGAAGAGGTGAAATATGATGATTACGGCGCGGTTAAAGAAGCGGTGTTACGTGAATTCCAACCCTCACCGCAAATTTGTCTTGAAAATTTCAGGAGAGCCAAGCGCAATCCTGGGGAAAATTTTGTCCAGTTTGCATCAAGGTTGAGATCAATTTGGGACTATTACTGTAAATTGAGAAAAGCATCTGACATGGAAAGTGTGATGCAGTTAATAGTTGCGGACAGGTTGATCTCTACCTTGGATACGGAAACTGCGACGCACATTAGCATAAAACAAGGGGAAGGTTGGCTAAAGCCCCTAGATTTAGCTAGAGAATGTGACGTCTTTTTTGTGGCAAAATCAAAGTCGTATGCTGGTTTTCCCAAAAATGAATGGGAGCAGAACAAACACAAAGCGGTAGACACAAACAAAACGAACCTGAAAAAAGGGGATTCAAACAAAACGGGGGATTTCAAGGAGAGAAAAAGAGAGTGTTTCATCTGTAAATCTAAAACTCACCTGAAAAAGGATTGCGACAAAAACTATAAAAAAGTCAACCGGGTAAGCGAGGTGGAAGGTGAAAATCTTGACACCAACGACGACAGTGTAATTATAGCAAAAGTCGATTTGATAGGGAAAGAAAAACTCTCGCCGACTTTGTGCCAATTAAAAAGAGTGGAGTTAAGCATAGATGGAAAAATCGGGAACGCGATAATTGACAGCGGAAGCGAGATTACGGTCCTACACAAGAATCTGTTCACTAGAAATTCGCTTAAAGATGCTCCGACTATTTTTTTGAAAGGGATTTTTGGACCACCGGTTAAGTGCCCCTTGGTGAAAGTACCCTTAGCCCTTGTTAGGGACGGTAATAAAAATGTCATTCACCAGGAAATATTATGCGCCATTGCAAAAGAGCTATCAGAAGAAGCACTAGTTCCTCCTGACATTATAGAATTATTGCAGGGGACAGTTATCTCGGAAGGCGAAAACTCGGTTGAGGATGCAAGGGGGGATCAGAAAGAAGCAGGGGAGGGGGTGAACCTCCGGTCACTGCAAGTGCAAAAAGGGGGGGGTGATGAGGAGACTTCTTCCTTGGTTGCGGAAAGAGATGGGGATCTTGAGAACCTCCCGGGGTGTAAAGAAGCCGATTTTCGTAGAGAACAACGGGATTGCTCTGATTTATCACAGCTTTGGTGCTTCGCTAAACAGGGGAAAGGCAATTGTTATATTGAGGATGAATTTTTATTCCATCGCGACAAGGTGCTGGGGGAACCCATTAAGCAATTGGTAGTTCCTGTAGGCAGAAGGGGAGAGATTTTGCAGCTGGCTCATGACTCGATGTTTGGAGGACATTTGGGTTTAAAGAAAACCCTCCAGCGAATACGGTACTCTTTTTATTGGAGCAACATGAGGAGGGATGTGGCGAAATACATTGCTAGCTGCAAGGAGTGTCAGCTGACTAGGCCGTTAAAGATAAGTGATAGGGCTCCAATTACGCCAGTGGCAAGACCAGAACTTCCATTTCAGGTGGTGAACGTAGATCTGATCGGTCCAATTGACCCTCCAAGCTCTAAGGGCCATAAATATATTTTATGCTTAATCGACCTTCATAGTAGGTGGGCGGAGTGTGTACCGTTGACAAATTTGTCAGCGAAGACTACTTGTGAGGCCCTCTTAGAAATTTTCTCGCGAACGGGGATTCCGAACGTAATAGTGTCGGATAATGGGACAAACTTTAAGGCAAATCTGACGCAGGAATTTGTGAAAAGAATAGGATCTAGTCCTCGATTCAGCACGCCCTTATACGCACAAAGCAACGGATTGGTTGAACGGTTTAATAAAACCCTGAAACAGATGCTACATCACGTGATTAGAGATCAAGGGCGAAAGTGGCATTTGCTATTGCCATATATTTTATGGGCTTATCGTGAGATTCCGTGTACTACGACTGGAATTGCTCCTTTTCAACTTTTATATGGACGAATACCCCAAGGGCCGCTGTCCATTTTGAGAAATTCTTGGACGGGGGAAAACAAAGGGCTTCAATTAAATATCACCCCTTGCTCTAAATATTTGCAAGAACTTAAAAAGAAATTCGAGTATGCCGCGGAGCAAGCCAAGTTGGTTGCAGAAGTGGAACAGGAAAGGGCGGCCAGGTATTACAATTTACGATCAAGGGTAAGAAAATTCTCGCCAGGAGACAAAGTGATTGTTCTGATACCAGACTCCACCAATAAGCTATATGCAAGGTGGCAGGGTCCTGCGACTATTGTGGAAAAAAGGGGGGAGCATTCGTTCGTAGTGGAAATGGAGGATGGTTCTCGAAAACACCTCCATCAAAATAAAATTAGAGAATTCGTCACGAGATCTAACGCCATAAATTTGATATTCGAGGGAGAGGAAGAATTCGGCAAGGTCGAAAGCGTACCGCACAAGCTGAACATGACGGAAGGTTTTGGGACTACCTTGGATAGGCTGGAATTACCGGAACTGTCCGGGGAGGAGGCTGAAGCTTTCAGAAAAACCATTTGTAAATATACGGATTTGTTCACGAGACCAGTACAGGCGGCAAAAGTGGGAGCGCATAAAATAGAACTTATCCCGGGGGTGGAAAGGAAGCAGCCCCATTGTTATCCTATTCCGATGGCATATCGTCGGGAGGTTGACAAACAAATTCAAGAGTTGATAGAGTTAGACTTAATAGAGCCCTCGGATGCGGAAATTGCTCATCCTATCGTTTGCGTAGCGAAAAAGGATGCAACTATGAGGTTATGTGTTGATTTTAGGGCGCTGAATGTAGCTACGGTGGTACCGAACTTCCCTATGAAAGACATGGAGGAACTAATATATACTGCAGGTTCCGCGAAATGGTTAACGAGTATTGATTTACTAAGAGGGTATTGGCAAATTCCAATGGAAGTGAGGAGCAGACCATTGACGGCTTTCCGCACCCATAATGCGGTATAACATTGGAAAACCATGGCCTTCGGTCTAGCCGGGGCGGCGGGAACTTTCCAGCGGGAAATGAACAGGGCACTGAGGGAACACAGCGAGTACGCTCAGGCGTACATAGACGACATCATAATTTTCTCTCATTCGTTTCAAGACCATCTAAAACACGTTAATAGTATATTAGAGAAACTGGAAAAGCTAGGATTTTCTGTTAGGCTCGAGAAATGTAAGTTTGCGGCCAAGGAACTCAAATATTTAGGTCACCAAATTGGGGGAGGAAAACACGCGCCCGATGAGGACAAGCTTTTAACGATCCGAAATTTGAAAAGACCAACGACAAAAAAAGAGGTTAGATCCATCTTAGGCCTGATGAGTTTTTACCGCTCTTACATTCCCAATTTTGCAGAAATATCTGCGCCCCTTACCCTATTAACAAAAAAGAACGCTCCTACTGCCAACGTTCGTTGGGAAAATCAGCATGAAAAGGCTTTCCAAACTTTAAAAAATAAGCTGTGTAATGTCACCGCTTTAGCCACACCAAATTTTAGTTTGCCTTTTCAGGTACACGCTGACAGCTCGAACTTGTCCGTGGGGTGCTGTCTGACCCAGACAGATGAAAAGGGGGAATATAAACCTATAGCCTTTGCTAGTCAAAAATTAACCGAGACCCAGAAAAATTGGTCCAGTATCGAGAAAGAGGCTTGGGCGGTATTATTCGGACTTAATAAGTTTGACAAGTGGATCCACGGAGGAACGGTAGAGATCATTACTGATCACAACCCACTTAAATACCTTAATGAGGTCACCCCAAGAAGTCCGAAGCTCACCCGCTGGGCATTGGCACTTCAAAGGTGGAGGTATACAATTACCCATAGGCCGGGGAAACATCATAAAGCTGCGGATGCTCTTTCGAGATTGAGGCAAGATTGAGGTGTAGAATAAAAGTTTATTTTTATTTTTATTTTAATCAGAAAATTACTTTTCTTTTGTTATTTTCATTGTGTTAATTAATTAGTATAATATGTGTCTGTTAGTGTGTTATTTGCTCTTAGAATATTTTGTTTTGAATCAGAACCCCTGGATCTGATTAGTATTGTAAGGGCAGTCATTCTACCCTTCTTTTTTATGTATCATTTTCGAATGTCATCATTTTCTAATGTACATCATCATTTTGTATGGTGTGACAAATTTAGGCAATTAAGAAGCCTAATTTTGGTCTTGGGTGGGGGTTGTAGGGAACCCACTGAGTTTTCATCCCCTCTTTTAAGTGACCCAAAGATATGATAACCCACGGTGATGCTCTCCGAACGGAGAGAAGAGAGAACGCGGGGGGGGACGAAGCAAGGGGCTTGTGTCCTGGGGGTCATCTAAGGAGGTGAGGGGAAGAGAAAAACGGATCACGGGACTTGCAGCGGAGAGATGCACTGATGCGGACGCCAGTTAGGAGATTTCCCGAGACTCTCCCATGTAATAGCATCAGTAGGATGTTGTATGTTAAATATATATATTCAAAGTCCAATCTGTAAATATGATTATATCTGTATATATAATAAATGATTAGTCTCGACATCAGGCTCGATTAATTGCATCCACAACATGTATTCAAACCGTGGAATTGGTCAGCAGTTCCCGCTACCAAACTGCAGCTGAATGACGATTCGACGGGCGGACCCTACATACAGGCTACATACATGTTTACAAAATAGCAATTGGTCCAAGTTAACTGAAAGCAAACGGCTGATCAGTGAAAAAGTTGAAAAAAAAAAAAATGCTTTAAAAATGGGCAGGGAAAAGAAAAACTCTTAAGAATTTTGTAATTCATTTTTAAAATCAAAATCGGTTGTATATTTTTCTGCAAAATTTCCCCCAATCCTAGAACGCCGGATAGAACATATTCTGCATCCCTGCCACTATGTAATTTTGATATTAAAGTATTTGTTATGGGTCAAGAAAAAGTCAAGAAATCAAGCTTATTTTTTGTGGTAGACACCCTGTTCACTCTTTACTTTCGGATACTGTAATTAATAACCAGGCTTTCAATTTTTCAGTCTTAGAATGTCTAGCGTAACAGGGGTACTGTGCTAAATTTGTGATATGCAATTTTTTAATTCTGATACTGTGAAAAATGTTGTAATTTTAGCATTGCTACAATTCATAAGAAACATTGCAAAAGATTATAAGCGACAAAATATCATTAATAATTATAATTGTAGGCATGTGTAAATCAAGCACTTGTGATTGATTTTTTCAACAAAAGAAATTGCTCTGCAGAAAACGTTTTCCCCATTTAGCTTTAATCAATTTTTATAAAGCTCCAGCAATTTCACTCGGAAGATAAAATAAATGCACTTATGTGCCAAGTCTCGGGGTTTTGGCCTGAGTCTTAGGCTCTTTCGTTCTGTCTTGCACCTCAGGATTTTTCTGCTTTTTCTCAGGCTTTTAAAGAGTTTTTAAAAAATTGAAACTTCCCCAATTGTTTTCATCAGGTTCGCAAAATCAGCTTCTGTTTCTTTCATGTTGCTGCATGAATATCAACAACGTGAGGGCATTTAATTTGAAATAATGCATCTGAAGTTATTCTAACATGAATTTTCATTATGTTATGCTTATTATTTAAGAACCAGTATTCTAAAATATTCAAAGCTGTATGAAATTAAGGAAGCTTTTTTAATATAAAATTAGATATTATTCCAAATTTTATTGTTACAGTAGAAGATTGATATACCGCAATTCTATAAACCACAATTCTCCGTAAACTGCATTAACACTGCGGAAGTACACAGAGAAAATCACAAGAAATTTTTACAATCTCCTTTTTTTTTTTTTTTTTTTTTTTTTTTTTTGCTGCTTTCCTAGTGAATTAATTTTGAGACATTAGATAAATCCCACAACATGCCAAGCTTAAAACAAACAGTTATTCTCTTATGCAGGCATTATGCATTATTAGCATAATTATGAGCATAGCAGCCAAGTCAAAGTGGAAGAACTGTTTACTTTAAAACTACAGGAACCTCCCTCTTTCCCCCTCCTCTGCTGTTGACTACCCAAACACTGGTTTATTTATTTAATAATGTTCCTGTTCTTCTTGGTAAATTAAAAACATTGATTTGTTTTGTATTAAATCCTATGCTGTTACTTGGCTTCCTAAATCAGCATAGCTGCCAACTCTTCCTGTTTTCCAGGAAGACTTCCTGATTTTGAACTTTCTTTCTGTCTTCCTACAGGAAGATAAATCTTCCCTTTTTTTAACTTTCCTGCCATTGTCCCATTCATACTGCTAAAATTTAAAAAATATTTAATAAAATATTTTTAAAGTAAGAAGTGTGAAGATTTCAATTAACATTTGAACTGTCCTTTCTGAACTGTCACAGCTGTCTTTATATTGTCCCTAGGTTGCGACCTTTTGAGAGAAAAAGGTCTTTCCATTTTTTCTTCCACTCCCCCAATTTACTCTTTCCTTCGCTCATGCTTATATGCATATGCCAGGCTGGTAGGATAATACACATCTGCTGATTTGTTAAGCATAGAAAAAGTCTAACATACTAAAAAAGCAAGTTGGAAGTAAAATTTTAAATTAAAATCCAATGTTTGACACATCAGTTAAATACTAAGTGCTTATTTACAGAATTTTTAATTAAGTACACTTTACTAGTAAACACTGCCAATCTTGCAGGCTTATGATTTTGAAAGATGTTTCCTAATTCAGGATAAGGGGGTAAAAATATAAATGTGCGAGAATTAAATATTCTGGAATCATTGTGGATGTTTTTGTCAATGAAAAAAGAAAATTGATTTTCGAAATAAAAGCTGCAAATCCTTACTTGTGCTAAAACAAGACAATGCTGCTTGTAACCAGCTATTCAGAAAAATGAGCAGATTTCAGATTCTTTCTCCTTTGTACAGTTTAAACTTGACTGGAAAAATCTTCCTTTTTTCAGGAAATCTTATTTTTTTACCACGATCTTCCGGTTTTAAGGCAAGATAGGTTGGCAGCTATGTCATAGGTGTAGCATTACCAAAAGTTTTTTTTTTTTTTTTTTTAATGTATGTGCGTGCACGCATATGGGGGAATGTCTAAACACACCCCTCTAACATAGGATATGCTTATGTCTCAACTTAGCTGTAAAGTACTTTTAAACAGTCTATGAGAAGGAGGGGAGGAAGAGTTTTCTCTATTTAACACTAGTTTAGAACTGAATTTTGGCACTGGATTTAAGCCATCATTAGTTAAAATCAAAACTGCTGAACTAATGCATTGTGCACAAAATGGAAGTACTCAGTTTGCAAACCTGCATGAAGAGAACATTCTGAATTTTTGGTAATTGATGATAAGTAACAAATTGTTAATCATTTGACCAGTGCTAAAATAATTTCCTCTGTTCCACAACCGGAAGAAAACAATTCTGGAGCGAAAGTTGAAAAACTCAGTATCTGAAGAACTTTCCATAAGAGATCAATATTTTAAATTCCTAAAAACACAAAACTGTGTAACTGAAGTAGAATCATTAACTGTTCACAGGCTGCAAGATAAGTTATTAATTGAGAGATTGCAAATTCTAAAACAAATCAAAATCAATATATTGTTTAACAAACAAACTTTAATCTTTTTAGTAACGTCAATTTTTTTTCCCTGTAAATAAATATATTGCATATTTTCTTTTTTTTAAAGTAGTATTTCTATTTAAAAATTATTTTTAAGAATTATATTTTTGTTTTCCAGCTATATTTTAATATGCTTACTAGGGAAGTTTAATGATATAAGTGAATTATCTCTGTAACGCAAAATTCTATATAATGCAAAACCTTGTGTTTCGAGGTTCGCGTTATAAAGATCTTCTACTGTATAAGTTATCTTTATGTAATTTTCATGAATAGTTTATCTTCTATGTATTTTGATTGATGTTTTGTGTTTTCCAATTTGGCAAATATTTGAAAATGAATTTATGTACACTGTACAACCTAGCTATGTCCTATCACTTAATTCATAGGAGCATGCTTTGCATTTAAGAAAAGAAACTAGGTCTGTATTGATTATATATCCATTTTATGCTGAAAATAAATGCATATTAAATCTCAGGCTTTTTAACATTAAAAAGCAGGAGGTCTCAGACATTTTCATTTTGGAAAGTTTGCACATCTGTGATTGTAATAAAATGTACACCAACATATTCCAGTTGAACTTGTTTATAACGAGCCCTGATTTAACGAGGAAATGAGAAATATTTGGTTGGTACAATATTAAGTCTTTGGGAATGTAACTCCCTTTTAACTAGTAAAACCCGGTTAAAGCAATTAACATTTTTGCATATTCATAAAGTTTCTATCGACCACCACCTCCCTAGCTCAGCTAATTCTTTCTCGGAAAAATCCCTTTATCATTTCAAAGTCTATGAAAGTGATGATGAATTAATGACATATACTGAATTTCAATCTGAACTGACCATGATATATTCTGGCTCTTGAGTGGACAGAAATACTTAAACTTTTTTCGAATCTGGAGGGTGCAAACTGACAATGTTTTTAGGTCCATGAGACTTCTACTAAGCATAAAAGACAATAAGACAGTCAAAACAAATTAACCAACTTGTTTTGTACTGTGCAGATATAAAAAAATAATATAGTATCTATGCATGAATTTTTATGACTATTTCACAAACCTTTCTTTTACAAGCACTCAGATATAATGAGCAAGCATCATGATCCCTTTGCGCTCTTTATAAGCGAGTTCGACTGTAGTAAATTATATTTAAGAAATATGTATTAATAGACATCTTCCCCCTTAGCTACAATGGGGTTCCGAAAGTGACCACTATTAAGAGGTTTTTCTATATTTCCTAAACATTTGAGAATAAGTATCACTTTTTAAATACATATTATCAGTACACAAGGGCAACTAGATTTTATTTTTTGTGAATTATGCTTAAAAATAGTGTAGTATAATTTATGCTAATGCTGCAGGTAATGAAAATAACTGTGAAGATCCTGATGAAATAGACTCATATGATGAATCACTTCAAAATTCAAGTTCTTTGTATGATCCCGACATTTCTGCAACACACAGCACACCTAGACCATCATCTAAATTTCTGTCTTCAAGACGGATAGCAAAACCTATTAATCAGTTAAGCTCTACTAAGGTAAAATATTTTATTTATTATTATTGTTTTATTAAATTTAAAAACTGAAGGATATCAGTATCGTAAAAAAGGAAGTGGGGGGATGATTGAATTTGCTAAAATAATTTTAATTGGTCAATAGCTTTTAGATCCAGGGATAAAGATCTTCTCAAAGGTGAATTCCTACTTTGTTTTAACAACTCATTTCCTGTGAATTACTTTTATGGTTTCTTTTTTCCCTTGTCAAATTTTCTTTTCATATGTATCATTTCTGTGTATCAGAATGTTTCTTCTCAACATCTAATTCTTCTGTGAAGTAATACAAATATTGACACCTTCTTCTCTTCAGTGTAGATACATAGAAAAAAATTTAGTATGTTCACATCACTTATTGCACATGATTTGTCAATTCACTGTGCTCATATTATGGCTACTTCTAGGACTCCCATTATCAGTTACTCTGGCATAAATAATATTAAAGTAATTGAGAAAGATATTTAAAATGCTTGGAAAAGCAATTGGCTAGAGGAAGAACTTGAGGAAAATTTTCTTTGAGAAAGTATTCTTTTCTGCCCTTTTCTGTGCAGAAAAAAACTGCACAACTATGGAACTAGATGAGAACTAAATCCCTTCTAGTTCCGGTTAGATTGCATGTCCAAGGACCAGTGCCCACCGTCTTATTACACACACACACACTCTCTAATATACGAAGAGCCAAACTTTGTATATATGTAGGGGTTAATCTCTGGTACTACTGAAGCGATTCCGAAAATCCTTTCACTAATAGAAAGCATGATGTTATATAGCCTGATGAACTCAGGCTATATAACATCATGCTGTGTTAATAATATTCATGTGTATTGAAAAATAATAAAATATTTTCTCCTTCACAACAATGTAGCGACCAATGCCATTCACCTTACTTATATGTTACTTCTTGAACTACCACTGTAATTTGAAAGAAAAATTTCTGTGTTCGATAGTCTGTTCATTGAGAATATGTCAATATATATTCAGTCAAAGCAAATTTTTAATTATGAAAAGACTCGAGACTGTCTATAATTGCATAAAGATATTTTGGTCTTGTTTGAAAAGGATCTAAAATAAATAATAGAACAGATTTTGCTTTAAGCTTTTTTTTTTTTTTTTAAATAGGGGCCAAGGCCCCCAGACTCGCTACGCTTGCTTTTCGTATGAGGGATTTTGAAGGCAGTGAGAAGGGAAGTACAGTAGAAAACTATATTAGAGGAGAAGGTGAGTACAGCTGAATGTAACACACTCACTGCTTTTGGAGCTGCCCCAAAAGCATTTCCTGGAAGAAAAAAAAAAAAAAAAAAAACAGCAGTAAGAGGAAAAGTAAGAATGTCTGAATGTAAATGGGGTATAAAATTTGCACCTTAAGTTTCCAGACACCTATGTGTTTAGCAGTTCGAAAAGCATGTGCTTGCTCGGTAGAATATTTTAATTTTGGAAACCGTTAAGCTGTTCTCTGTGAATGAAAGATGCATTAGTTGGTAGTCTTGCATTCTTTGTATCGCTGACACTTTATGCTGATAAAAGTGTACTATCCCAGTGAACAGTAAAAATTTGAGAAATGGTCTTTCAAAATGCTCTTTTTATGCCGCCAGCAGATTCTTTTCTTTTAATTTGTCGTATTCTATGAATTGATCATTGTTTAATAAGAAACTGTTAAGTAGGTATTATCAAGTGCTTCTAATAATGCATGAAGAAGACCAAGAGACTAAGAACATTCAGAAAAGCATTACTACTGAAAAACCCGATAATGGTTTTCATCTTTTCCATTTTCTCTCAAGTTTGGTACGTGTTAAAATATGTTAATCAACCCAAAAATTCGTATGGGTTAATCATGAAGCAAATGGAACCAAACTTGTGGGGGGGGGGGGCATTTAAATGTTTGAAAATAAGGGACACCCTAGTACAGGGATGGGCAAACTACGGCCCGTGGGCCAAATCCGGCCCGCCGGAAGGTTTTATCCGGCCTGCGGGTGGAATTTTAATTACCCGGTCCAACGGAAATTGAAAGAATATATATATATTTATATATCCATATTAAGAATTATGAAGATGGCTTGAAAAAAGTGCATTTTGAGTTCAAATGCAGATTTCAAGCTTTTAGTGCCATTCAAACTAAATTGGATATTTTTACCATGCCTTTCAACGTAAATTGTGAAGCAGCGAGGTCTGATTTGCAGCTAGAATTGATCGAATTGCAGTCTAACAATCATTTCAAGCAGTTGTTTCTAAATATTCCAAAGTTAGAGTTTTACAAATCATTATCGAAAGTAAGTTTCCCAAATTTAATATCTCATGCCCAGAAAATCAATGCCTTGTTTGCTTCATCTTATATATGAGAACAAGTGTTTTCAACTATGAACCTTACAGAGAATTCTTTCAGAAGTAGACTGATAGATGAGCATTTAGCCTCGTTCCTTAGAATGAGTGCATCTCACTTCGAACCTCAATATAAGGAACTTTTAAAAATGAAATCGCAATTGCAATTTCATTCATCTCATTAACATATTTAAATTGTCATACTTGTGTATTGTTCTTGAAATTTTAGAAAAATTTATCGGCCCGCCAAACTTTTTTTTTTTCGATTTTTGGCCCGCGACCGAAAGGTTTGCCCATCCCTGTCCTAATATATATATATATATATATATATATATACTGCAGCTAGTACTACGTAAAACATAGGCTAGATATACTAGCGTAATATTTATTTTATTATTTATTCATTTAATTATTACCATTTTTATTCTTTTTATTTATTCATTTAATTATTACTTTTTTTATTTATTTATTCTTTTCCTTTCCATACTTCCAAAGTATTATTAATATATCATTTTTTATTCACACTCCATGGCATTACTTGTCTATTGATTGCATTAAGCCTTCTCTAATGGCAACATGCACTAATACTGCCTCCATTACTGAGCTTTGATCTTCGTGTCGGTCCACTTCCTCGTTGTTTTTTTCTAATAGCTACGGTCGCGCCCCCAAGTTACAAAAGGACCCTAATTTTGGTCAGGTAACTTGCAGAAACCTAGCTATTATTGTTTTTTTCGATTAAATTGAAATGTGTGTGCGGTGGCGCCTGATGATAGAGCACACCATTTCAATATTAATTCCATTTTCGGACTATTTCTGATTACATGTGATTAGGCTTAAAAGCACACCAGTTCTAATTTGGCACTTTATATTCAATTTTTCCACTCTTTCATTGCCTTAAAAGGCTATATTTAAACACTTATCCGGAATAAGCTCGTTAATTGGCACCATGTGCTATCTACTTTTTTATTTTTTATATTTTCTTCACTTTATCATTGGATTATCTTGGGATTTCACTTTACGTAAGTAAGCTATTATATATTATATATATATATATATATATATCTTTTAAGTGGAGGCGTAAGTTACACTTTCATGAAACCAGTTTTTACATTTTTAAAAATAGTATTTTGGGTCATTGATAGAAGTCTGTGTAATATATGTGCAATACCTGATGACTGATTATTCAAGAGATTTTTCGTTTATGTAAGAATGAGTTTTTGTAGTCTATGCTTTTATTTGCATGTTAATTTTACTGTCATAATTTTAAGAAATGTTTTTTATTTGACCCTTAGCATGTTGAGCCAAGTCCTGAGCGATTGGATGCTCAAATCAGAGCATTGGCTTTAAATCAAGATGTTCTTACAAAATCTTTTCTAGAACAACAGCAAACTCTATTAGAAACAAACAAGTCAATTGTTGAAGCTTTGAAGCAAAATAAAGATGTTGTTGAACAACTTAAGGTAAATAAAATTTATTCCTTTTATGTAATCTTTCCTATTTCATACATAGAATTATGAATTTCACTGATCTCAGGTGTTTTAATTGCTCTTCACAAATCAGTTTTTATACTCTAAGAGAATATGCAGGAAACCATTGGAATTTTTCCTGCATCAGTAATATAAATAAAATGAATGACGAAAAAGACCGATAGAGAAATATTGAATATCACACACACTTAATGAGAACTATACATTTGGCATTCAAATACTCAGTTACTTTACTTTTAATTCAATCAAATTGAATGAAGGCTATTAAGATTAGAAAAAATTTAAATGAATTGCATGTCAGCAGAAATTAATTATAAAAATGAGCCAAAGCAATAGTCAGTGATAGAAGAAAGTAAAATTAGTTAAATAATAATTAATAGCACCAGACACAGGGTTTTAAATTAGTAATTGTTAGTTGCAGTTTTCAACTGTAAATTTTGTTCAGATTCAGTCATCTCTTTCGACATCTAACTTCATTTTCCAATAATGCACCCGTACCCACAGAGCTGAGCAAAGTGCTCAGTGGACCTTTTAATGCTTTTTGGTGCAAATTTCCCTCACTTAGTTGTTCATACTAGTTTTATTCTTATTTGTTAATAATCACTGTATTTTTCTCTCCTAGAAAGTTAAATGCAGATCTATTTGAGACTTTTTTGCAGCCTTTCATAAAAATAAATTTGATTAAAATGGGCCCCTTCACTAAAATGCTATCGATTTCTAGAGCCCATTCATAAAAATATGATATTGAAACACCCCTTTCATGTAACTATGTGAACAAAACCAAACATTTCCCATAAATATAATAAAATGTTGAAAGTCACCTGCATTTGCAGTTTTTTATGATTTATCACAGAGATGCACATGTACAACTGGCCCATGATGTCTGTCTCATTCGCTGGCGTACTCCATAGCAATTTGCATGCACTCCTTTTTTTTATCTTTTGCATGGACACTTTTATTTTGAATTTTGAAGAAATGAACAATACAAGAGTCGCTCATTTCTAAGATACAAGGTTTGATGTAATCGAAATTTTGGTATGTTTTCCACCGAAATTAAATTGTGCTTCATCAGAGTGCAAATCTTTCGTCACCAATCTCTTGTACTCTTTCATCAGAAACATGCTCCTGAGATGTTTGCTGTTCACTTAACACTAAGGTAAAGCAATATGTGCACTAAGTCGAATCTTGTTAAGACAAGAATGATTAACATGAAGTTTCTTTTAAGACTAATGAAAACAGTTCCCCAATCACGTATTTCTGTTAATACGAAAAGGTTTTTGCTTCCCTTCGACTTTGTCAACAAGGTTTGACTATACATGATAAAATTCATGAATGTCATTTTAAGTTGTATAGTTCAAAGAGAAAAATGATGCTGTTATGTTGTATAATGAAAACTCTTGGTTTTCAAATTAAAATAAACTAATTGCACTAGAGGTTTGAAAAAGTTCTTGATCATTCTCTAAAAGCTGCATATTGAAATAATTGAAAAATGGCACTTTTATAAAGCTCCCAGAAAAACTCTTAAACACAGAATTGTACAGCAAAATTTTTCGAAGAGCGATACATTCTGCAGCAATTGATCTATTGATTTTTTATTTAGATTATGTAAACATTTATGAAAATTAAAAATAATGAACTAAAATACATGATAATTACAACTAGCACTAGAGGTCAAAATTCAGAAAATTTGCAGGTGGCGCCAGTGGCTTGAAATTTTAAGTGGCCACTTGCAAGTTTTTGAATATTGCACAACTTATATACAAGTTTAATAAACATGCGCAGTTAATATAAGTAATAAGGAAACATTTCTTAAAATATACATCTAAATCTTCTACTAATTAAAAAAATATATATATTACCTGCTAGTATATGCAGAGTGTCCCAAACACACTGACCTAGTCTTTTATTCCTTAAATATGGATCTTAGACATGTACAATTAAATCACAAAGTTATATAAGGGACAGAATTTTAAGTGTTGATTAACATTTTCAGAACAATAAATCTAATTAAATAAAAAATTTTTATTATTATGCAGACCCCATACAAAAATATTCCCAGTTAGTAAAATTACCCTTTACATTAAATAGGTGATGGACAAAATTTCAACCTTTTTTTCAAAATTTCAACCTCCTTCAGCCTTTCATTCTTTTTTTTTTTTTTTTTTTTTTTTTTTTTTTTTTTTTCTTTCTGGCTACAACCTTGCGTTTGCCAAAAGCATTTTTTTGTAGTGCCCCCCTACTACCACTCTTAAAAAGCACGGCGCCCGACAACCTTACAGTGTTGGAAATGCACCCAAAAGTTGAAAGTTTAGTTATAAAAGTAATTCATCAGTTAGCAGAGTAAACTTATGCAGAATGGAAACGTTGCTGAATTTTAGCCTATGTGCCTGAAATAAAAAGGTGTCTTGTTGGAAACTCATTAAAGAGACTTTGTATTAACTAACAACATTTTATTACTTCCTTGTACGTAGTATAAGGAAGTAATGTGATCCCGAAAAATTTTGGGGGCCAAATTTCGACTAAAAAACCGATTTTGACTACCTCTAAATTTAATTTTAAGAATTTTTTCGATGCATCTCATCGTAGGCTAGCATGCACGATCATATAAACGCGTCTGCAACTCATTTTGACCAGCGGCCGGTCTATTGTGGTCAGTTTTTCCATGCCGTCTGTACGTATGTATGTCATAGCTGCCATACCTCCCGATTTTTCCGGGAGACTCCCGAATTTCAGAACGATCTCCCGAACTCCCGAAAAGTTTATAAATCTCCCGAATTTTTCCAAATTATTCCCATGTTTTATGTACTTATCAATTTTTGAAAAAAAATTACAGAACTTGTTAAATGTTAACGACAGAAACTGAAGAAACTTCGCTAAGACTACTCCAGAGGGCAAAGATTACTTAAAAGTATGGTTACCATAAAAGAACAAAAAAGCAAGGGAAAACAACAGTGATTACCGAACCTAAAGCAAAACATGTCCTAAATCTACGACGTTCTTAGCGGACATAGCAGAGTAACAAGAGGACGATAATGCGCGCCTGGGATGTACGTTTTCACTGCATCTCGCACTGCGCCTAGACTAAAGTCAGCTAGAGTGAGTGCAATGTTACTGATTTCTGAGTTCGTAAATTCAAAACTTAGTTCAGAGGGGCAAATTCTTATTTTAGATCCTCGATGTTTCGAAAGGCATCTGATACATAATTATGTACTTGGCGAACTACTACACAACAATAATTATCTATCGAGACCTTTCGCCACTGGAAAACCGTTGTCGGTGAGCTATTGTTGCTCGCGACGTGTTTTTATTGCTGTTTTGCGCACTTGATGAATCTATAAATTTTTTCCACGGACACGTACCAGCTTAACTGACACTTCTATTGTGGATTATTGAGAAAATGGCAGATGTTAGCGAATATATTAGAAAACGTGGATTGAAAACGAAATGTTAGTGGTCATTTTCGGATCCAAAAATTTGCTTGGTTTTGGAAAAATCGTTGGCCGAACGAGGACTTCCAGACATTTTATGAATGCTAAACTGGAATTTTTGTTTAAATAAAGCAAACTGACGGTCTGCACGACAAATAAAACTTGTATAAAAGTGCAGCTTTTAGTAATGGTATTTAAAATATAAATCTTGTATTCCTTTAGGTCTTCAACCTGCAAAGGAAGTAAAATAATTTATGGTAGTTTAAATATACTTTATTTCTTAAATAAATAAATTATTAATAATAATTCCAATAAATAAATACTTCGATATTTATAGCTATTAAAACGTACACATCTTAATTTTATGCTGAATAAAAGAATAATGCTTTTTTAAAATGTGAGTTAATGTTAAGAAATCCGTTAGAAAACAAAATTTTCAGAGTTTGGGTTTTTTTTTTTTTTCATTTTCTTTTTTAAACAGTTACGCGGATTTTACTAAAAATATATACCGTAACTTCGTGAAAAGTTAACTAATGATAAGACCACGGACGGATTAAAAGGGTTGGGAGGGAGAGCGATTACTCCTCCGCTACAGGAAAAAGAAATTCTATTTTACTTCCATAAAATAGACAAATTTCAACTAGCCGCCCATAAAATTGCCTTAATCCGTCTCTGGGCAAGGCGTATCGCCCTCTTAAATAAATTAAAAGATTACTTTTACTAATCATTTATGAAAATGTACATAACCAACCAAAAAAAAAGATAAGATAAGAAAAAATCATTACTAATTATTATGGGTCAAGCCTCATAATACTTAATTTTAAACAACATTCGATTGATACTCTCTCTGGGTTAAAAGTAACGAAATATAAAATTTAAAAATGCTCTTTATTAAAAATTTGCGCTTGCAATTGAAAAAAAAAGAAAGAAATTGAGGCGACAAAAGTCATGTTTTAACGTCTCAGCAGAATTCGCTCTCTTGCTTTATTAGCCAGCTCGCCGAGTGAAGACAAAACAATAACAACCTTCCCGATGACGACGCGGCGTCGGTATCTGGGTTTGTGAAGGCCCGTTTTCCCCCGTATTACATAAATTATTTTTTTTTTAAAAGCACATTCAAAATTGGTTCTTCTGCATATCGGACTGAAATATTTCTAAAATGGTTTCACGAAGCTTGTCCACACCTGTAACTTCGTCGATGCTTTAAATGACATAATGGGGGAAAAAAAAAATGCTGCCTGCATGCCGACGTGCCGTCACTTGAAGTGCATCTATGTGCGTTATTTTCTACAGAAATAAATTTGTTAGCATCGGCTTCACCGGAGCTTGCGCGCTAACTACAGATCAAAAAGCAAGATCAATATACTAAATTTTTTTGCATAAGAAATTTATTTCAGCCAGATAGTCCGTGTCCTGGAAAAAATCCCTTTTTGACATGCATAGTCCGCGGACTATACTAGCTAAATTATGGTAACTAACTATCCCCGATCTCCGGGTTCCATATTTGCCATGAACTTCAATCTTTTTGCAGCCTTTTGGTAAATGAATAATTTTAAAAACAAGATGTAAAACAGAGTTTTTAATACTCTATTGTTAAATTAAAATTTAAGGCATTTTAGTAACTCAACTCAACAGAAAAGTATTATTTTCCCCTTAATATGTTTATTGATTTCTGAATCATTTTCCCTTCAATTTTAAAATCAGGAAAATCGCTATTTCGTTTTATTCTCATGTGCAGGTTTTTCTTTGGTAATTATTTTTACAGTTAATTTTAAAAAGCACAATCTTGTGAGTTGGTATTTTGCAGTTAATATAGGAAGGAGCAGAACATATGTCCCTGTCATAAGTTCCACTTCTGTGTGCTGCAAGACTGCTAAGATTCTAAAATTTTACCTGAGAAAATATTTAGAAATTTATTAAAGAATTATTTTTTTTTCCAATAAAACAAGAAAACTTCACTTTTATTCTATCATTTGAATGCTTATTTTAGAAAATGCCAATGCCATATATATAATTTTTCATTCCATTTCTGATCAAAAAAAAAAAAAAAGTCTTAAAATATATATATATATATATATATATATTTTTTTTTTTTTTTTTTTTTTTTTGAGAATCAATTTTTTATTTTATTTTCATATCAAAAGAATAGTCTGAAATTTGGATGCGAGACTTATGATTTGTTCTAGGATTTTACAATATTACTTAAGATAATTATTTTAAATAATTATAGCCTGTTTTCTTTTAATAAATATTGTATATCTAAAACTGATTATTAAACATTTACAGTGCATAGTTATTTTCTTCAGGATCACAGTCAATTTGTTTGTGGTTGAAATTAAAATGGTAGAAATTGTTTAGTACACCATTTAGTTTAACAGTGAGTGGTTGAATTTAAGCTCACACATTATTCCCCCCCCCCCCCCAGTTCCATGTTTTTGCATTATCAACCTTGTTATATATATGCCTGAAAATACGTGCATGTAAATTTTTCAATTTTTTGCTGGAAAATATGTCCACGTACATTTCCTCTTTTTTGCTCTTCAGCTGTTTTCATGCCTGCAAAAATCCAGGGGGGGGGGCAAGTGCCCCCCTTGCCCTATGCTGCCGGCGCCCATGAATGCAAATAGTTCAAAAGTATTTACTGTTTAAAAAATTATTTATTTCTTTAAAAAAGTATCGCATTTTAAAATTGGCTGTTTTAATAAATGTTTTAAGCTATACATTTTTCTTGTATATGTAATTTTCTTGGTTACTGATATATTACGCATGTGTACATGGAGTTTTTTCATTTATAACAAGGGTTTTTTAAAGTCTCCCTAATTTTTTAAAAATCTCCCTAATTTTTTCGAAAATCTCCCTAATTTTCATTCTTCAAGGTTGGCAGCTATGGTATGTAACTCGCATATCTCAAAAACTATTGGTCGTAGAATGTTGAGATTTGATATTTAGGATTGTTCTATGATCTAGTTGTGCACCTCCCCTTTTGGTTGCAATCGAATGTATAGTTTATGTACAGGACCGCCCAAAAGATTCGAAATACATTACGCTCTATGGGCCGAAATTCATTAAACTCGCCTAACTCAAAAACTATTAGGCGTAGAATTTCGAAACTTCATATTTTGGATAGTTGTAACATCTAGTTGTGCACTTCCCCTTTTGGTTCCATTCGACTGGATAGTTTATCTATAGGACCGCCCAAAACATTCGAAATACATTACGCTCAATGGGCCGAAATTCATTAAACTCGCATATCTCAAAAACTATTAGGCGTAGAATGTTGAAACTTTATATTTAGGATTGTTGTAACATCTAGTTGTTCACTTCCCCTTTCGGTTCCATTCGACTCGATAGTTTATCTACAGAACCGCCTAAAAGATTCGAAATACATTACGCTCTATGGGCCGAAATTCATCAAAGCGTTTTTTAGAGGTATTGGGCTATTTCAAACGACTCATAAGTGATATATGCTGAAAAGAGTTAGAAAATGAATTTCTCCATTAAAAAAGGTGTCTTTATCATTTACAGTTCTGCTACAGGAACACTCAAAAGATTTCCAATACATTACGGTCAATGGCAATTTTAGGGGCATTCATCCATTTCAAGCACAATACCGTCTTACCACATAAGTTAGGTAATGGTCCGACCACGGTCACGTGCCTCCCTAAAGAACTATGTCAAAAGTCGCCAAGCTTGGCGACTTTTAGTGACGTGTGTGTATATTTAACTCTCAAACCTCAAAAACTATTATGAAATTTTATATATAAGATTGTTGTAACATCTAGTTGTGCATCTCGATTTTTGGTTCCAATCTACTGGAGAGTTTATTTACAGGACCACCGAAAAGAATTTCAGTACTTTAATGTCTATGGACATCTTCAATATAATACAATTGCAGACAGTGATTGTTTGGTACATGCCCAAAATCTCGCCGACTGTCCTGGACTTTGGCGAGTTTTGCCGAAATGTCGCCAAATTTGGCGATAGTCAGTCATTTCGTCCATGCCCAAAGTATCGCCATTTGTCATTGTTCTTGGCGAGTTTTGGCGAAATATCGCCAAATTTGGCGATAATCTGTCATTGTTGGTCCATGCTTAATATCTCGCCAAATGTCGTCGACATTGACGAGTTTCGCCGAAATATCGCCAAATTTGGCGCCAAAAATTATTTCGTATTTTGTATAACTCTAAAACTTTAACCCGTAGAATTTTGAACTTTTGTATTTAGAACTATATTATAATATCTAACTGTTTTCAATATCTTTTTTGACAGCAATCCACTAAGAATTTATTTATAGGGTGAGCCAAATGACTTTAAATACATTAAGGTGTATGGATGCATTCAATTCATTGAAAGTCTGTGGTCAATGACTACTGTGGCTATCCCCAAAATCTTGCAAACTATCTCAAGTTTGTCGGCTTTTGGTGAAATATCGCCAAATAAAGCGTCAGAAGGAAATCTTTCAAATTGAACTCAGCTTGGCGATATCGAAATATTTGGCTAGAAATCGCTAAACCTTACTATTATTGATATTTTATCTCTTTCAAACAAATAAGTTTAGAGGAAGTGCGTAGAAAACATTTTTATTTAATAGACGTGCAAGGAAGTCATGTGTTGGACACATCAGATTTGTTTATTAACATTAAAAATATTCAACAAAAACAATTACAGAAAAATGACTAGATGGATGTTTTAAAAATGCTATTAAGTTTAAAAATATACAATTCATACCTTTAGTTAAATATTTCAACCCTATCTTATTTAGGGAAAGGAGAAAAGTGAACCATGACCTTTTACAGTATGCTCAAAAGATAAATAACAGTCCATACCTCTCAAGAAGAAATGCCGGAGTGCTTATCAGGAACTTAATTACCACTTAGAAATATTACTTTGAATTTCATCTCTTTTGATCACGAAGTAGACACAGCCCTTTTAATCTCATAGAATCGACGTAGGGTATCATTCAAGTAAAGCTGGCTTCATTCAACATAACATCGCTGCCAAATTTCGGTTAACTGGAACATTGCATCTTTTAAATGGAAACTTGCACCGAACTCCAGTGCTCCGGACTAACTCCGTTAACGAAACAAAATTAAGATACTAACATCACGAAAAAGCTACACAAGACACGAAGCAACACGAAACTCGAAACTGACTTTCGCTCAGGAGCACGCAGCTTATATACGCTCCGGCTGGGATCTGCCCACAAGCTACGGAGCAAACGCTTGAGCACAGATGCATGCGGCTGCCGGTATGACGCGGCCCGATCGCGGCATCACATAGGAGCGGGCGATTCGTTGTTGACAATGTGACGTCACTACAGCTCCGTGATTGCGTCACTCTCGTTCAACATGCCGATTCTGCCGATTTGCGTTTTTGGCTGAGCTACTATTCAGATTTAATATGGAGTAAGTAATAGATTTTCATTTAAGTTATGAAGGTGACTAGTGAATAATGTGAATAATGTTTTAAGTGCCAGTACATAAGCTGATTTACATTGGTGAATATTACTAAAGAATATAAGTTATTGTTTGGGGATGTACTGGGCTAACATACAGCAATTGGCAGCCTTTTTTAAACCCCCTTTGCCCTGGTATGTCCATGCTTTCACTCTAAAACTTGCCATCCTCTTCCGTTACAGGGATCATCGCAGTCAAGATTATCGATCGTTTTACGGGCCCCTTTACAAAACACTTTCTATTAAAATGATACTATAACAAAAATACGATCGATTGAAACGACCCTTAACTAAAGACGATGTATAACTGTTCCCTCACAAAATTCCAAACAACGCAATCAGACATTTATCATTAATGAAACCCGATAAAATTTCCTTTTAAAAATAAGTTACTTTTTTCGTAATTGAGATGCTTATCAGAATCACAGTGACCGTCATTGCTTTTTTATTTCATCTGTTTCCTTTCGTTCGCGTAACCCAAAAAGAGGCACCTCTCGGATGTTTGTTTTCACCTAATGTGGTAATAAAAAACTGCAATCTCTGGCACATAACACTTTTAGTTGGGGGTAAGAAAGGGATTCAAAATAACTTCACCGTTGATCCTATAATGTGGGTGTTATATTTGATAATTATTTAAGAATCACAATTCTAGACTTCAGCTTTTTAGTGAAAGCTGTCAGTGTAAATAATGGCAGCTTCTATTGTTTATAACTAGCTATTTTGCGCACTTGCAAGTTTTTGTTCTTAATGATTGTTTAGTATAATCATTATCTAGCCTTTTTACTTCAAATTATCTATAGTTATTAAAGATATTTACTAAGCATTAGAGAATTACGGATTTTAGAAATGAAAAGCACCTTTTTTGCGAGTTAAATTGCGTGACTTCGTGACGTCCATTGAACTGAATTTTTATGTGTCAGACTATAAGAAATGAACGTTTAGGAATAAACTTCATTTTGAGATTGCACTAAACCAGATCTGAATATTTTCTATATGGTACACAAAAGTACCTTTTTTCGAGAACAAAGTATCCTTATTTTTAAATCCCCCGCGGCTGTATTTGCGTACTCCATTGGTCTTTATTCACCACGAACATTGTTATTTTCCGCGACAGACAGCTGTCATCAACTTTATGCTGGCCATGAACCTTATTATGCCTGAATAATTCTTGAAATATTTATTTATTATTTTTTTTTTTTTTTTGTACTAATAGATCACAAGAAAAGAATTTACAAATGAATGCTCGCCACTCTTTGGATTTTTTGTTCTCGGAAAGAAAGCCTGCAAATTGGAGGAAATTTTGCAAAAACAAACAAGTGCAGGTGTCTGCTTCAAACCGCAATCTTCCCATTGCCGTAATCTCCGTTTGCAAATTTCCAGAACAGATGATTACTTTTGCTAATTAGTCAAGTGGTACTAATACCCTTTACCAATGATCCAGCTCTACCCCGCCATGCCGAAATCGATCTTGGAGTTTAGTTGCCTCATGTCAACAACATCTGTTTGAATTTCCCGTGTCTGTTTTACTTTCAATTCATAAAAACTTTGTGAAAAAAAGGAAAGAGAGTTGGGAAATAAACTGTTGCGATGGGTACATAAATTTACAGTCTCCACTTTCAAAAATACAGTTGCCACGTGGCGACCGTTAATTTTGACCTTTAACTAGCACTATATAAGACAAAAACAGAAAGTATGAACAAAGCAAGAACAATTTTGTTGTTTACTTACATCTGCAATTGAGGACTCAATTATTGAATGAAAATCTTCTATTTTTTGTTATTTTTATTATTAAAAAAATAGAAAAGGAAAATAATTAATAATATTTCAATGAAAAAAATATGAAAAGACTAATTTAAAACCCTAATGTACACGTAATACATGTAAGTTGAGAAAAAATTTCTGATCATTAAAAAAATAGAAAAGGAAAATAAATAATAATATTTCAATGAAAAAAAATATGAAAAGATTAATTTAAAACCCTAATATGCATGTAATAGATGTAAGTTCATAAAAATTTTCAGATACACAGGAAACCCTATGAATCCCTGGCGGGGCTGAGTGTTTGCCGACCCTGCTTCTTTCATTGTTTTTATACCATACATTTATTGAGTTATTTCTAAAATGCTCATACAGTCATTTATTAAACGTTATTTAATTTGATTTTTTTTTTTTTTTTTTTTTTTTTTTTTTTTTTTTAAACAGAAACAGTTAGAAGAATTGAGTTTGGCTACCCAGAAATTCAACCAGAAGACTACAGCAAAAAAGTCTGTGTTTAAATCGCGCATTGCACTGGGAGATGAGGAGGAAGAATACTATGATCCTAACAGTATATTAGATTATTATGAAGATGGGGGTGATGAATTTAGAGCTGCAAGTTATAGTTTTGACCGCCCTTCTCGTATAGCTCATGATCCCGCATCTGGTGCTTCTGCTCCAATAAACTATGTTGTACCACCAACTCTTCCACCACCTGGTCCTCCTCCAACTTTACACCACTATAATTACCAATATCCCCCACATGCAGTTTTGCCCACACCTCCTGCACCAGTTCCAGAGAGACCTCCATATTACCACCCTCCTCCAGGCCAGGGATTGCCTTTTAATGAAGGGCAACAGTTACCACAGTTCCATTTCCACGTGGCTTCAGCTGTTGGGAAACCTCCACAACCTCCTAGTTTAAGTACAACTTTACCTCAGGTTGTTTCTGGATTACCTCCACCCTCTGCAAGTGTACCTCCATTGTCTGTACCTCAAGGATTACCTCCTCCCTCTGTTAGTGTGCCTCCAATGTCAGTTGCTATGCCTCCTCCTCCTGTAGCTCCTCCTCTGTCTGCAGCCAATCCTTGGTCGAAACCAGTGAGTGTTCCGCATGCTTTTCAAATTCATCTTCCTCCCTCAGTGTTTGTTTCTTCATCTAGTTCTCTTCCTCCTACATTGACTCAGGTTACATCATCTGCACAGCCTGCAGTTACAACAACTAGTCATTCACAGTTGAAGGATTTGTTGCAGACACCTCCAGTATCAAGGACTATCACTTTTGGACAGCCCGTCAGTGTATCTCAATCAGCAGCTTCATCTACACCTCCTTCACTTTTCTCTGGTTTGAATAAAACTCCAGATACACCTAAAGAGCGTACTCGTTATGATAGTGAAACTGCTACAAGTCCAGACATTGATGGACATGATTTAGAAAAAGAAGTAATGGGAGATTTTAAACCTCTGATACCTCTGCCAGCTGAAATTGTCGTTGAAACTGGTGAAGAAAATGAAGTTGTAAGTAATTTTTATGACTTTCAAATTGCCCTTTTTTTACTAGGCAATTGCACTTTTCACTTTTTTAAACAAAAGCTTTGAGCTTTGATATTCATTTAAAAATTTTCAGGTTTTAATGAATCTCTGAATTGTATGAAAATACAATATATATTTATATATGTATGTATACCAGGGGTTACTTAATGGCAGGCCAAAGTTAGGAAATTGCTGAACTTACCTACATTAACTTGCTTATTCATGCATAATTTTCTCAGAATGACAGATTTAAAAAAAAAAAAAAAAAAAAAAAAAAAAAAAAAAAATTCATGTGTGATGGCTCAACAATGCAAATCAATAGGGTGTTATGTCTATGGGAATCACTATCATCTAATTTTGATACCATTTGTACCATGCCCACTGTCACTGTGCCAAATTCGGTCAAGATCGCACAAGCAATCTCGGAGGAATTAGCAAACAAACATTGCAAGATTCAACCATTAAGTTTTGGCTGTGTTTAGAAATAATTGAAGTGCTGTTTTACTTATGCAAGCTCGAAGAAATGTTTTTCACTAAAGATAAGTAATGATACTTTTGAATTTCCCCCTTCAAATCAAAATAGCGTACTTGGCCAGGATATGGCCTTCTTCTTACCTGACATGCCCAGGGCATGTAAATATTACCATGAGGCATGTATTTCTAACATGGGAGTATGCTACTCTGCAACATTCCTGTGTAAAGGGGGGGGGGAGCTATTTTTTTTTTTTCAGTGTAGTTGTAAGTTATTACTCTATTAAGAGCACTAAAGTGAACTAAGATATGTATACTTTGCAATTCTAAACAGCTCCTCGAATTACACAGTTTGACATTTTTCGCAAGATTAACAAAGTGGATGTTAATTACTTTCCAGAAACAACAAAATGTTATATATTTACTTTAAATATTATTATCAATACCCCACTTATTAATTTGATCCCTGTTTTAATTTTTTGTTAAAGTTTTCAAAACTATAAATGTAATATTTCAGTTGTATTTATCTAAGTGGGCCTTTGATCACAAACTTCATTAAGTCAATTTCAAAGCAGTCGTCCATGCCATTTTCATTTTTATGTCCAAGTCACCCAGTTAATGCAGCATATTGATCAGCAAGAAAAATTCTGTCAGTGAATCGTTGTTTTGTATTTATACTCCTTCACTAGTGCTGTAAAAGTAACGACAAAATGAGTATCCGTATGTATTTGTTTCTTAGATGTTCGCTATTCGTTACTAAGTACTCGTTACTTTCGTTACTACTAATAGAATCGGTAATAGGGTGTTATATAGTGCCCCATAACAACACATCCGAGACAGTGTTGTTATGGGTATATGCCGCCCATACATAAACCCATAACAAAACCTAACCAAAAAGAATTTTTTTTAGCGAAGTTGTACAAAGTTGTATTTAGAGCTTATTTTCTCTGATTTACAGATTGTTTTTATACACATTTATGGTTTTATACAATGCTAAATTATCCGAATTACTGAGTGCACATAGAAATCTTCCAAAGACATATGCCACTCTTTTCTTTTCTCAACCCCCCCCTTTTTTTAATTCTGAACGCTGGTTTAACCTGTTCATTCTTATCATAAAAAGTGTAAAGGAAAGCTTGTGACTCGTGTTTTTTCTGGGTTGCGGGTTCTCGAATACTGAGATCCAGGGATTGGGCCACATATATAAAATTCACAGGGCAGGGGATCTCAGTATGATATCAACTACTTTGCGTCTCTACAAGCATAATATCTTTATTATTTATGAGTTCTTATTTCATATCAAAAACTTCTTTTGCTGGATCATTTTTCGAAGTAAATTAAAAATTACCATATTTTAATTTAAAATTGTTTAATTCAGTGAGAATTATCTATTTTTAAGATATTTCCAGTTCTATTTCTGCACTTTTGGGATGAAAGGGGTTAGCCCCTTCTGTGAGTGCATATATGAGAGCATTCTTTAAACAAAAATTATCACTCCTTTCATACAGAAAGAATGGTTGCACCGGATTATGCGTATTCCATGAGTTCATGGAATAAAATGTACCATAAAATAGGGCAGATGACCCCCTAAACACCGACATTTTAGAAACATACTGAACTCCCAATTTTTTATATATTTTTTAAACAATTACTTAAAAAATGTGTTTAGGTTTCCATGCTAAATATCTTTTTTAGTTCCAAATAATATTTTAAATAATGAAAATGTGTGAATTCGTTTACTTTATAAAAATATTTTTTTAAAAGGTGTATTTAAATAATTTCTTATTTATTACTCATTTCGATTCTAGCTAAAAAAAAAAGAAAAAGTTAAGTTCGCAATCCTGCTTCGGAACCACCCTGAAAGAAAGAATTCTGATTGCACCACTATTTAGTACTAAAATGTTAGAAAGCCCGAAATTAGCACCCCTTACTAACATGCTTCTCTTATATGTATTGCTCCTCTACAATTATAAGAACACCCCCTTTGCGTCTCTACAAGCATAATATCTTTATTATTTATGAGTTCTTATTTCATATCAAAAACTTTTGCTGGATCATTTTTCAAAGTAAATTAAAAATTACCATATTTTAATTTAAAATTGTTTAATTCAGTGAGAATTATCTATTTTTAAGATATTTCCAGTTCTATTTCTGCACTTTTGGGATGAAAGGGGTTAGCCCCTTCTGTGAGTGCATATATGAGAGCATTCTTTAAACAAAAATTATCACTCCTTTCATACAGAAAGAATGGTTGCACCGGATTATGCGTATTCCATGAGTTCATGGAATAAAATGTACCATAAAATAGGGCAGATGACCCCCTAAACACCGACATTTTAGAAACATACTGAACTCCCAATTTTTTATATATTTTTTAAACAATTACTTAAAAAATGTGTTTAGGTTTCCATGCTAAATATCTTTTTTAGTTCCAAATAATATTTTAAATAATAAAAATGTGTGAATTCGTTTACTTTATAAAAATATTTTTTTAAAAGGTGTATTTAAATAATTTCTTATTTATTACTCATTTCGATTCTAGCTAAAAAAAAAAGAAAAAGTTAAATTCGCAATCCTGCTTCGGAACCACCCTGAAAGAAAGAATTCTGATTGCACCACTATTTAGTACTAAAATGTTAGAAAGCCCGAAATTAGCACCCCTTACTAACATGCTTCTCTTATATGTATTGCTCCTCTACAATTATAAGAACACCCCCCCCCCCCCCCCGCAAAAAAAGTTCAACTGCGCATAATAACATACTATACACCGGATCGTATCCCCCCATTGTGCGACCCATATCAATAGAGCAGCAGATACTATATCCATCTCCATAACTGTAACAAAACATACGGATTCTTCCAAACCTCATCAAAACGATACCATTCGGCGCGGCACAAACGAATTGCAACCAGAACATACTACTACTCAAATACCGAAACTGATTTTTCCCTCCCAGCAGGGTTGGGCGGTATTTACCGTCTGATGGTATTTACCGGTTTTTACTACGGTTTTTACCGTCTTTGGAAAAACATGTTTTTACCAGGGTTTTTACCACCTTTGAGAAAAACTTATTAGTTTGACTATTTTTTGTCACTTTTTTGAAGATTTATCTCTCCACCAATGGCTGAGAGGTTCTGCTCTCGAAACTGGATGGTGGGAGGTGCCAGGTTCATACTCCGGTCCTGCCTGTTGATCTGGCTGTTTCCGTGTGTTTGGGTTTTTTTTTTTTTTCAGAAACTGTGCATAAATACTGGCTAGGATCCTTTAGAAATAGGAAGGTATTCCCCTATAGGACTGGGACCCTAGTGCAGTCAATCGGCCTTAATCCACAAGCAAACAATGAAGATTTATCTGCTATTTTTTCATTTTCTCAGGGATAAAAGTTCAGGACATTTAATATCACTATTTCCATTTCCATATAACAATATTCACCTAATTCAGTGTCTGATTTGGTAAGTAAAAGAATGCTATATGAAAATAGTTCATTTTGAGGAATATAATAAACACAGAAAACTTTCATCCATGTTTTCATCTTACAAGAATTCAAATTTATAGATAATGTACATTTATCATTATGAAACTTATTAAAACTATTATTATGAGAAGGCACATTACAATATTTATTACAATTATGTAATGCAGGCTAGTTAAATAATTTTTACTTAAAGGACTTGTAAATATACTTTTATTACACTGAACTTATCTTAACCATTAACCTTGAACTTATGAAAACCAAATGCTTACAAATATTACTTATTACATAATGTAGTTTGCACAATCACATAATGTAGTTTGCATCATCAGTATGTCCTGATGATGATATATCCACATCAATTACATGAAAATACAGTTTTATAAATAGCATTAATGTACAGTTTGACTCAGGGAGTTTTTTGTATCATTAGGTTTTTACCCCTTTTTCCCAGGTTTTTACCGGTAAAAACCTAGTTTTTACCATGCCCTGGTAAAAACCAGTTTTTACCGGTAAAAAGCCAACCCTGCCTCCCAGCAGCGAGAATCCATAATACTTCCGGTATCTAGTAACGGAACGGAACATACTATTACTCAAATACCGAAATTCATTTTCTCCCTCCCGCAGTCTTGTATTCGAAGTTCGAACCTGGTCGATCCGAAATGCAAACTCGAAAGTCATTTTCCCCCTTGAAACTGCGATCCGATATCCAGTAACCCCAGTAACAAATAACAGAAGATATTAGTACTCGATTACTGGAACCCGTTTCCCCTCTAGTTCGAAGCTGCTCGATCCGAAACATCCTCGGATCGAGTAACGATATCAACCGAAAAGTAACAATTCGTTACTTCGAGTCTGAGTGATTATCCGTATCTTAGTACCGAATACATGCGGTTTGCTTCAGCTCTATCCTTCACCTAGCACATGTTCATCTGCTCGATAAGTATTTCAGTGTTGAAGGACTCACTGCCTACGTGAAACAAACAATTCAATTTAAAGTTCAATGATTAGCCTTGTGTTATTGATAAAGGTCTTTGCAAATATTGTCGTTCTGAAACATTTAATTTATTATAATTATAAAATCTTCATGGTTTATCAAAACTATCCTCATGTAACCCTGTGTGGTGAGACACTTCATCATCAATATCGATATTTTGTGAATCAAAGTTAAAAGTAAGGCTAAAATTAAAATAGAAAAGGAAACTTAGTGAAATATAATAAAGTAAAAATCGCTGAAAGATGAGGAATGAAAATTTATTAAAATGTGAAAATTACATTGAAATTTCCAAAATTACCAGCTACTGGTTTTACTAAAATGTATCGATAGTCCTTAAAGTAAAAAAAAAAAAAAAAAAAAAAAAAGTCAGCTCTTAAAATCATTTTGTCTCTTCAAGGATAAAATAAATACCTTAAAATTAATATTTCAAATGATTGATTAAAATTATTAGTTTTTAATTTATTATACAGAGGGTTTTTTTTTCATTCATTATGGACATTCGTTAGTACTAAATGAACATCATTTATTTGGGGACAAGTGGCATTTAACACAAAGAAAAAATATTCAACCATGAAAAAAGTGTGAAAAAATGAAATAAACCAATTACAAAATTCTACAGTATAAGGGTTTACTTACAAAATGTACAATATTGTTGTCTCCATTAATGCCGTTATAAAATATCATATATAATATGCATTTTGAAAATATTTAATCTTTTGTTTAATATAATTTTATTATATTCTGTCTTTACATGTTCATACTTTTAAAAATTTTGCATTTTCTTTTATAATTATTTCAATTTACTCTCATTTATTTTATAATTAAGAGTGAATGTGTCAAGATGGTACAACTAAATTTATTGAAATCATTGAGAATGGCATGTGTTTTTAATGAAACCTGATAACCATATCATCTCTTATCCAAAAAAGCACTGTTGTGGACAGATTTTAAAAAATATATTGTTTTAATTAAGTAAATTTTGTTTTTAAGGTCTTATTTGAAGATAGAGCTAAACTCTACAGATATATTGATCAAGAATGGAAAGAAAGAGGCATTGGGGTTGTTAAAATTTTGCATCATGAAGGTAGTGACAGAGTTCGATTATTGATGAGACGAGATCAGGTAAAGTATTTATTGAACATTAAAAGAATTCAGGTTTTCCATCACAAGAAAAAAATCTGTCTTTAAAGGGGAGGCTCAGATGTTGGGATCCCCGGTTTTGATGAAATGTTGATGAGTTATAGGGGACCCATAGTATAGTAAAATGGCAAAGAATTAGCTGCCAACTCTCGTGCATTTTTGAAAAAATTTCATTTAAACATTTGATACATTGTTATATACCAATTATTTCGAAAGTTGTTTGACATACTCGGTGGTATCATGGTTTCGCTTTCATCCAGATATCAAAAGGTCCCTGGTTCAAATCCGGGTGGAAAATGTGTTTTCAGTGATGCTTGGTTAGAAAAGGTATTTATGTATACTCCTGGAAAAATTATATTTTCTCCTGGAAAACTCTTTAAAAACTCATACATCTGGAAAAATCTTGATAAATGTGACAGCAATATAATGTCATTCTACTTGAAATAGCTAATTTTGTCACGCAAATGATTACTTTTACTCTGAAATAAAATGGAGCTGAAAATAATGAAAAATCGCTTACAAATTAAGGAATGGGTGGATTTTCAGATTTTTAAAGTAGCGCAGATTGTTTTCTATATTTCTATACATATTTATGAAAATTTTCAAGCGGATCGCACAAACGATGTAGATGTTATTAGGCTTTTTAGTGCTTAATTTCATAATCGTTTTGAAGTAATGGTGGAAATGAGTTTTATCTTGGAGTCAGGGATCCGCGTAACTATATAGTAGGATGATACACTTTAAAGAATAACTTCCCATAGCACGCAATATATTGGGAATATTTTGAGTGCTCCTGTAGAAAAACTATAAATGCTACATAGACCATTCCTAGGTACATGGTACATTACCTAGGAACAACATATATCAATTTTATAGGAATTTATGCATATTTACTAGAGTATGTATGGACAGACAGACAAACCAAAATCATAAACATTTTTCAATATCATTGGAAAGTGTTAAAAAGAAGAAACTGATAAAGAAAATTAAATGTGAATATAAAGTTAAATTTCTAAAGTATAGTAAAAATTTCATACTGCATTCTAACTGGCTCTGCTAACATATGTATGTTTTTTTTTTTTTTTTTTTTTTACTGTGTGTATATGTTTTTCATCTATAATAGTTTTTTATATGAACAGTTTCGTTTATAATGCATACATTTCATAGGATGCTGCTCTAAGATTTTAAGATAAAAAAGAGATGTATAATATTTTACACTAAATCTGTTTTATAGGATATCACTCTATAAATAGAACGACAAACTTTAAAGGAAGGTAGGTCACATATCTAAAGGATTCAGAATTACTTTGCAATGGGGGTCGAAACTTTGTTTTCAAACATCAGTTTAATACTAATTATAAGTATTGGAGTGTTATAGTCAATTTCCCTTATTAAGTTTTATGACAAAAGTTGATTCTCAGAAAGTCGTGTCCTTTAAAATGAAATATGATTTATAAGAATTTTATTCCAAAGCAAAGAAAGCATGGTAGGAAATTCCCATAATAATTCAGTACCTTAGAAAAAGTTGGAATGTTTTGGTTGATCAACCTAAACACAATTGGTTGATCAACACCAATTCTTCCAAATTTAATTAAAAATTGATAAAATTTGTGAGGTTTCTCACTTTTTAAAAATAGTTCAGTACCTTTTTAAAAGTCATTATTAGCAACTGCGAAGATGATGTTTTTGCCCCTGCATTTCCATACAATTATCTTTTTGATATACCTTGAATCTCTGTAGAGTTTGTTGTTCTATTTATCGGATACATTGTATATAAAAATTTAAATGATTTATTTGAACCTTCTCTTGAATAATCACGTTTCAATTAATTTCTGTGGGAAGAAGTGGTTTGAGATAGAATATTTTGACTAAAAAGCTTTGTTAAGGAATGAATTAAACTTGTGTTAGTATTACAAGTTAATATGTCATAATATCAATTTTATGTAATGCCATATTTAAATTTTCTTTTAGGTTCTAAAAGTCTGTGCAAATCATTATATTAATTCAAGTATGGAGATACGGCCATTAAAAAATTCTGATAAAGCATGGACATGGGTTGCTCAAGATTTTGCCGATGAAGAGCTTCGACCTGAGCACTTTTGTATTCGTTTTAAAACACCGGAGGTAGCTTCTGCTTTTAAAACTGCTTTTGATAAGGCAATAAGTATATCAAAAGAATCTGTAACAAAAAATTCACCTAGTCCAAAAGCAACAGCTTCTGTTACTTCTCCATTATCATCAAAATCATTTGGTTCAAAATTTTCACCAAAACCAGGCTCATGGACTTGTCCTACTTGTTATGGAAGTAATCCAGGAGATAAATTATTATGTTCCGCTTGTGAAACTAAGAAACCTGGTTCTCTTATTTCAACAGCAGCACCTTCAAATTTAACTAACACCACAACATCTGTGACATCGGACTTTGGTGCAAAGTTTTTACCAAAACCTGGCTCTTGGACATGTTCTACTTGTTATGTAAATAACTCTGGTGATAAGTTGTCTTGTGTTGCTTGTGAAACTAAGAAACCCGGTTCTCTTATTTCAACAGCAGCACCTTCAAATTTAACTAACACCACAACATCTGTGACATCGGACTTTGGTGCAAAGTTTTTACCAAAACCTGGCTCTTGGACATGTTCTACTTGTTATGTAAATAACTCTGGTGATAAGTTGTCTTGTGTTGCTTGTGAAACTAAAAAACCTGGTTCAATCATTTCAACATCGATATCCTCAAATTCAACTGTTGTTCCAACTTCAGTAACATCAGGATTTGGTGCAGAATTTTTACCAAAACCTGGTTCTTGGACATGTACTACTTGTTATGTAAATAATACTGCTGATAAAATGTCTTGTGTTGCTTGTGAAACCAAAAAACCTGGATCTCAAACTTCAACTGCTACAACTGCATCGTCTGATTTTTCTGCTCCAAAGTTATACTCAGTTTTAGGTACTGGTTTTCCCTCTGATTTTAATTCAAAATCTTTCCAAGGTCCTTCCCCATTTTTATTTGGAAATCAAACTGAGACATCTGATGCTGCTACTTCTGTTGCAAACTCTTCAAAAAGGAATGAGTTCGGTGGTTTTACATTTACATCCAATCCTGTAATCCAAGAGCCAGAAACTTCTGAAGTTAAAGATAGAGAAATACTTTTAGTTTCAACCAAAGCAAAAAATGGTCCACAAGTAACGAAGATCAATACTCCTAAAACTAGTCCGTTTACTGGCTTCTCCTTCAAGACTTCCTCTTTTACTACTGCTGCAGCTACTACCCAATCTACAGTTACTAGCAGCCCTTTTTCTGGATTTTCCTGGAAATCTCCTGAAGTTTTAAGACCTGTTACTTCTGTTGTATCATCTTCTGATGTCACTTCTACAACTTCATCTAACATTAGCATTTCAAGCATTCAGAGTTCAATGCAAAATGTGACACCTGCTTTCGTTTTCTCTAAAAATCTTGATAACACCACCTCAACAAATGTCGAAAAGAGTTCTGCCACTTCGTCCGACCCTTCTAAATCTGATAATGAATTTGTATTTGGGGTAAAGTCAAGTACGCAACCAACTACTTTCACTTTTGGACTCACAGGACTCTCCAATAAGTCAAATGAGACAGTTGGATTTAAGCCTACATTTTCTACTACAACAAATGCGCCTGCAGTCTTTGGAGGAGCCACTCAGACTGTTGACTCATCAAAACTTTCCTCAGTTTTTGGAGGATCTATGAAAATAGAACCAACCCAAATATCATCTATTTTTGGAGGAACAGCCAAAAAATCAGATTCCGCTCCAGTTGTTTCGTCAGTCTTTGGAAATGCCACACAGCAGAGTGAGTCCGCAGCTTCTGTTTTTGGTAAATCAGCTTCTTCAGAAAGTATTCAAAGTAAACCAGTATTTGGTGGATCTTCTGAGAAATCAGAAGTGTCTTCAACATTGGGTTCTTCAGAGCCTGTATTTAATTTTGGATCGGCTGGTAGTTCAAAAAGTGAGACAATTCCTTTGGAGTTTAGATTTGGCAGTCCCCAGAAGTATGAGTTTAATTTTAGTGGAGTAAGACCCCGAAGTCCGACCAAAACACCCAAATCTCCTGCTACTCCCTCAGATGTTGAAGAAGAAGAAGAAAATGAATCATTTGATGCTGATAATATTTACTTCCAGCCAGTAATCCCATTACCACCAAAAGTAAGTTCATAGTACCTTCTTTAAAAATTTGAATTATTTTAGTGATAAATTCAATTCTTTTGCTTCATCTGTAAGCAGGGATGTATCCTAAAAACTATATATATATAATATATATATATATATATATTGAAGGGGTTCCAAATGGTAAAAACATGCAAACATTTTTCACAAAAGAGCTTCATTATAATTTTGGTAAGATACAGTGAAATCCCTCTATAACGATATTTTGGGGATCAAAATAATATATCGTTGTAAAGAAAATTATAGTTATAGAAAGAATCGATATTGGAACGAAAAGATTTTTTTTTTTTCATATATCGCATACCCTGCGGTGTCACCAGAAAGTGTTCTGTTTTCATTCAGCACACCCTCGCAAGTAATATATAATAAATGAAAGGAGAAAAACATGTTTATAGTTTTCAGTAATTTTCACAACACTCACAAATTTTAGTTAAATACCCTTGCCGCCTCACCAGGGATTCTAGCGGCGATATAGCTTATAAATATTTATAGCATATTTGAATAACAAATACATAATGTCTAAATAAATAATACCTGAATGCTGCAAAAGCGTTTTTTAAAATGTATTAGATATTAATTGAAAATACGTACCCATTAATTTATCCTTATTTATTTTGAATTGTGTGTAAAGAAATCGGAAATTGGCAACAGTCGGCTGTGAAAGTCCATATTTTCTGCAAACCTCAGCTTGCTTCATGCCTTTATCAAAATCTTTTATGATATTGAATTTCACTTCGATAGATATTTGTTTTCTTTTAGCCATTTACTTTCGATTTTCACTAAACAAACTTCAAAGTAAACAAAACTCATAAATAATTTAAAATATCCTCGTGCAATAATCGACCTCGATAGGCTTTATCGGAGGTTAAAATTCTTACTCAAGTTCAGACAAAAGAACATATCGTTTTCTATATCAGTTCCGGTGAAATGAATGCTTGCCTATTTTTTAAAGCGGGGTAATAGGAATCAAAGATGTGTCATCCAGGAAATGCCAACTGTCCTTCCACCTTACGAGAAATGCACTTTCTCATTACCATAGTGTTACATCAGCAAAACGAAACTTAGAAGACGTTCTTTGGCAGAGGCGTGGTCCAACCCGTTCCAACCACATTTTACCTCGACTTTCTTTGTGTAGCTTTCAATGTGTGTGCATGAGTTGGGCTTCTGATGCATCGTAGGGAAAAAAAATATATCGTTGTAGAGAGAGTTATTGTGATGTAAGGGATAATTATTACCATCGTTGTAGAGAGAATTATCGTTTTAAAGGATATCGTAATACAGAGAACTGTTTTACATTAATCTATAGGGAATTCAGCCAGGACTATGAAAAAATATCGTAATAGAGAGAATTATCATTATAGAAGATATTGTTGTAGCGAGATTCTACTGTATGAGCATTAGAACTAAGATAAATAGATTTCAAGCAAACAGAAGCATTCATAAGAAAGGAAGAGGGTTAACACACTCCTCCCTCTATAAACAAGTAGACTGAAAAGAGGCCATACCTTTTTAATTCTTAACTTAAACTTTTTGTCTTTGCATTAAAGTTGATATCTTGATTGACTTAATAGAAATAAAAAGTACAGAAGATCAAACCATAAGTAAAAATTGTTAACCCATTTCAACTTAAGGCAATACAAAAAGAAAGCCTTTTCTAACCAAATTTAATCAGATCGACAAAGTTGAGCATTTGCATACAGCTCTGGTGACAGTAACCAAAAAAATTGAGTGTACATTAATACTTTGGTAACAGTGATGAACAAATTTGAGCTCAAATGATGCAAATGGGTTTAAAAGCACCTTCATCTGTAAAAGATATATACCTAAATCAAGCATTTTCGCCTTGACGTTTAGTTTTTCTCAACTGCTAGAGTCTTTCTTCCGGCAAAAAACTCCTAAAATTTGTAAAAATGCCATCATCTATAAAAAATATATATCTAAAATGAACCCTTTTGGCACAGCGTTTCCTATCCATCATCAGGTTTTCTATGCTGGAAGGAAAACTCTGCAGTTGAAAATCTGATGTTGGCTGAGAAATGCCATGAAGGCATACATATTTTTTCTGGATGAAGGTGTTAAAATAATTTTTAACTTGATTGACTTTCCTATACATTAAAATATTGTATTTTATTGTTTTAAAAATTAAAATCAATAAACTTAATGAAAGCAGGTCTGAATTTTACATATTTTTAATTGCTTCTTTTACTTAATTAATAGGTTGATGTAAAAACTGGTGAAGAAAATGAGATAACCCTTTTCTGTAAACGAGCTAAATTATTTAGATTTTGCTCTGGTGAATGGAAAGAGCGTGGAATTGGTGATATTAAAATTTTGCATGATGAAACTGTCAATAAAATTAGACTACTCATGCGTAGAGATCAGGTATAGTTTTCTTCTTTTTCTTTCTTTCTTTCTTTTTTTTAAATCAGGGTGACCACTGGTAACTAAAAGATGATTACAGGGTGTCCACCAGTGACTAAAAAGGTGACTTGGGACACTTTTTTGAATAAAAAATGGCATTTTCATACTATTTTCAAGTGTTTGGCTACTTGTACCCTACTACAGGCGACTAATTTGGATTCGGTTTTTGTCTTCTTTTCAAAGTTGCGATAGGTCATTCATCACAGTTGCAGCTAGTGGGTTATCTAAATGGAGGTTCACAAAACAAATTTTGAAAATTAAATATGCAGATTAGATGCAACTTACACATTGAAATATATTTGCTTTCTTAGAAGTGAAAGAAAAACAATGCATGCAACTTAAAAAAAAAAAAAATAATAATAATAATTTCTAGTCTTACATTTCCCCATCTGGCTAAGTTTTAGCAAATGTGTTGGCTTGAGTAATTTTATTTCTTTTTTTCTTTCCAAAGACGATGTTGAAAAATGTAATTGCTTTAGCTCCGAAATACTTATTTTACTGACATATTAATTATTTATACTAGTTCTTAAAAATTTTATACTCTCCTATGAGATTCTTTAGACTTCTGTCTGATTTTCAGGCTTTTTCAATGTTTCAAAAAATTCAGTTTTTCTAATTTTTCAAAAATTTTCTGAATTTTCTATTTTTTATTAAGGCTTGGTTGTATATAAGTAGAATAGATTCAATATTAGTAGAAATTACATCATTACTTATGTATGGGAGTTTTTTGCAAAGTTCTGTCAAAATCTATAGTAAATTCTCTGTCACTAGCCGGACAGTGTTGTTGCCCCAAGCAAATTTGTTTTTAAAAAGTAACCAGAAAGTCGACCAGTAATGTAACCTTTGTGAACTGTATCTTTCTAATGACTATGTTTATGGCTTTATTTTAATTGGTGTCATGTTTCAACAACTGAACTCTGAACTCTAAAATTTCTTTTGCTTAAATCTAATTCTTAAAAAAACAGAAAGAAATTCTGGAGTTCAGAGTTGAGTTTGCTGAAACACATCTCCAATTTTTAAAAAGTAAACTCGTAGTCATTAAAATGACACAGAGGCACGAAGGTTACTTCCTGGGAACTTCAAAATAGTAAAGGAACTGGCCATCAAACATAGTTTCGAATGAAAATGCGGAGCATGACGCGTCCCTTATCAAAGCATTTGTTAAGACTATTACAAAGAACAAAAAGCAGAAACAGTGTTTTCTTCAAGTGGTCCAGGAACACAAAAAAAAGTACCAAGGTTGCAAGAAAAGTACCCTTTTCAAAATTTTATACCTAATGAGTATGCTATTTTCTGTATTTGATTAGTTTCTCATTTTCTCCATATTTGATTCGTTTTCCTCATTTTTCTGTATTCAGTTTATTTTTCCTCTATTTGATTTGTTTTTCTTTTTCTTTTATTTTGTTATCGCATATTTTCTTTTTTCATGGATATACATTTTTCATAGAATATGCATCCTTCCACATTTTGTCAATTTCACGAAATTTGAATATGTCTGCGCAACCTCTAAATATAAATATATTTTACCGAAATTTTACACAAAATATCATCATACGTAGTGGCACAAAATAAGAGGCTGAGATCAGCAAAATAGAAAGTTTTTTTCCATAAGATTTCTGAAGGACCCTAGTGTATATACAACTTTTTGAAACTCATACACAGTTATTTTAAGCACCTCTAAACAGCCCTCAATCAATTTTAAACCATTCTGTAGCTATATATTAGCATTTCTCATATGTAGTAATGAATAAGCGCATTTTGGCACTTCTGATTGTTGGCATAAAATCACGTGTTGCAGGTGAGGAGTTCATTTTATTTTTAAGATATGTACTTGGGAAGAACTCGCGTAAATCAAATCTCATTGTAGTGCAAGTCCACTGTATCAATTGTGTAATGTACATATGGGCAACCCCTTGGGCCAGAAGTGGCCCACCATGGCTTTTAATCCGGCCCGTGGAACATTTCAAAATCCCGTAGACAATCCATATAAACCAAATCAAAATCCCATGTAAATGTCACTTATATGGCCCACGACTTTACTAACATCCTAAATTTTGTCCCGCTACTTTCCAAAGGCTGCCTATACCTGGTGTAATGCTATGTGGAAAAGCAAACATTACTGGCTTTTAAAAAATTGCATCGGATGTCACCAGTCTTCGAGAGTTTTTGGCAAAATATTGCCAAAATTGGCCCAAAGAAACATAATTTACAAAACTTAACTGCACCAATATCGGCAATGTTTGACTTGAGTGTTATCCTATGTCAAAATTAATGTTCCTATCTTGCATTCTAGTTAACTTATTTACATCAAGTAAAATGCAAAACTTAATTATTTGGTACATAAAACATGAATTTTAAGCCCCATAAAAGCAGATCACCCTGAAATTTTTTTCTCCACATTATTTTTATCTTAATCATTACATTTTACTTAAAAAATAATAGTATTGATTTAGTTATTAGTATTTTATGTATTAATTTTATTTATTTATTCTAAATACATTTGTTTCCTATAAATCAAATTGCTGACAAGGAAACCTCCCTCAAGCTCACTCACCAAATAGAACGAATTTAACACAATCACATGTACACACTAAATGGAACCTACTGTGTGAAAATTAGCTGCCATCTCATAGAATTTGAGAAATTAAAGGTAAAAAATTAGTTAAAATTGCGGCAATTTTAACCCTTTGGCTAGTATTTGGCGACAGAGCTAATTGGTCGAAAAGTTAAAATGCTCATGGGAGTACGTACTCGAAGTATTTATAAACCAGTGTTTGCTACACCGTATTATATTTCAACATACTGGATTTTTAAGTAGCTTAATCTTGTTTTCTATTAGTTAAACTAAGTTCTCTAACCTTTTAATTTTAATTCTGAAAGTCACAGCAGAAAGTAATTTCTTTTTATTTGTGTTAACACACTGCAAGCTGCAAATTCAGTTTACGCATAAGAAAGGCATTTATTTTAATTCTAAAAATTCTATTCCTTTTTTTCCACGTGATACTATGAAGCAAACAATAAATATATTTAATGTTGTTTTTATGCTTTGCGAGGAATTTTCTTCAAAAAATATGACATTGTCTCCATACACAGACAAAGAAATAAGTTTGAAAAATCAAATTGTTGATAGTTTGCAAAATTATCAGAAAGTAAATGCAACAGATTTAGTGGCAAATGAGCAATGCTTATTACTCGATACCCCTGAAGAGCCTATATTTTCTAGTTTAGATCACGAAAGCATTGACTTAACGCCCAGTGAGGATATCGTCCAAAATAAGCAATTTATTTCTTAACACAATAATGCCCATTATAAGTGAAAGCGGTAGCTTGTTATCGCCTTTACTTATTGTATATCCTGAAAAAACTGGGAAACTCTGTATAAATGTCAAAGAAGAAAATGTTTCACTCAAGTATCATTTATACCATGGCTTCTAAATCTGAAAAGATGGTTAAAAAAGAATTTGCCGAATGGTTTTCTGAAGTATATTCAAAAGAAACACTAACGAAACACTTCTCCTTCTCGACTCATGGGGAACGCATAAGAATTCAGAATTAATAGAGGCAATTACTCCTCCAGATAAAAACGTGCGTATACTTTATATGTTGCCACCAAATACTACCCCTTTTACCAAGCCTTTAGATAGATATGGTTTTTGCATATGAAAAAATTACGCGTGACAGTTTTCTGACATTGTGTTAAGGAAACAATTTCAAATAAAAAGAGTGATAAGATTTTTAAATTGCAAGCTATAATACATAACAAATTAAGTTCGTCCCTTTATAGAAATATGTGGAAATAGTCATGGTATACTTGTTCCTACACGCACGCATCCAGGACATTTTGACAATCCAGTAGAGTTTGCTTTTCGTAATAAAGGGCCAGCAACTTGCACATAACCTAATTGCAGTTCTACTGATTCATTTGCTGTTTGTATTTGGTGCAAAGCAGATATTTGTTTTGTACATTTTTTCACCATCCCACATTTATGTTATGTATATATACCTTAAAAAACAACAATTTATGACAATTTTTGTGAAACGTCACAATTCTACTTGCTTGAAAAAAATAATTTGTCACATTTTATTCTTGCGATTTTTAGTTGGGTGCCAGATTATAGAGTGAACCTCCACCTCCCCCACACACAAAAAAATTTACCGTACAATTTTTAAAAATTATTTTTTAATACCATTGTTTATCTCAACTCTTATTTTGCTAAAAAGCTAAGTTTCTTCTAAAAAGCTACATTTAACCTCTTATGTTGCATAGAATTTATGTTTAAAAAATATTTTTATCCAACTCCCCCAACCCTTTTCCCAAAGCGGAACTAGTTACGAGCTTATTTTTTCCCACCATATGTTCTGCGGGGTATCCAGTGAATCATTGCTGTAGATGAATCCTGTCTGTGCTTACTTAAAATGCTTATTAAATAAGCATCTTTTTGTAAAAGCATTTATAAAAGAAAATATAAAGTGCCAAGTGGCGATAAAGGCTCTGTTCTGTCAGTTCATACTCAGTTTTTATTCATTAATTTTAGCTTTAATTTGAGGAGATAACAGCTAATTTTTACACATTAGGTTTCTTTTAGTATGTATTTATGACTGCATTAAATTCGTTACATTTGGTGAGTGAGCTTCGGGGAGGTTTCCTTGTGAGTTATTTCTGTTCTACTGTTTTTAGCAATTTTATCTGAAAACTTAAACCTGTATAAATATTAGGGAATTTGCAAATACTAATTTGCTGACCATCCTGATTATTTCTGTTTAGTTAGTCTTTTTTGTATTAATTCTGTGATGTGTTTGATTCAATTCTGAAATAATTTGAATACCGAATTCAGTTCCAATAGAGGGGCATAGCCAAGGGGGAGGGGGGATCAGGAAGTTCATAACCACACACACACCTCTCATGAGGAATTTTTTGCTATACAAAATGTATATCTTCACACCCTCATGACACACATAAATGTATGTATGTGAGTTGCAGTGGTCGTAACCCCCCCCCCCCCCTCCCCATGAAAAATTTCTGGCTACGCCACTAGTTCAATATGTATATTTATTTATTTAGATATACTTTTGTATTTTAATTTCACATTCTTTTTCTAAATTTAATATGTTCACCATAGTTTTTAAGAAATGTTGATAAGTTATTCTTAGTAGTTGTTAATATGCTGTTTATAATCTCATCTGTGCCGTTTTATATATTTTATTTTTTATATGCAGGTGTTGAAGGTATGCTTGAATCATTATCTCACAAGTGATATAACTTTTGAAAAGCGTGGTGATAAAACACTGTCATGGGCAGCAACAGATTTTTCAGAAAATGAGCCGTGTCCTGAACTTTTTGCACTGAGGTTCAAAACAGCTGAGTTTGCAGATGAATTTTTGACAGCTATAGAAAGTGCCCGCAAAATTTCTACCAATGAGAATGTAAAGAAAGCTGCTGCTGAATTTTCCTTTAAGATTGATAATACCCCTAAGACAGAGTCATTATTTACACCTGGTAGTTTATCATCTAGATTTGGTACATCAGTACAATCTTCAAACAGTAGTGTACCATCTACATTAGAAGGTAAATCTTGCTTTGGGGACTTCTCATTTTCTCTCAAAGACACAGCTGTTTCCAGCACTTTCTTTAAAGGCAACTCTAATCTTGCTGCAAATGAACAGAAATCAACTTTCTCTTTTGGAGCAGGTATGTCTCATTATCTTACATATGTTTTCTCATCACCCTCCAGTTATCCTAGTTATGCTGTTCTTAGAAAATTGTGAATGTTTTGTTTACAATCTTACTTGTATATTCCAACTTACCAACTTCTAAATACAGTTGAAACAGCTTACAGTCAAATCACTTTGTTGCACATACATGAAATTGGATAGAATATAAATTCCCCATAAAATTAGCTTTATTTTAAAAGTTGTTATCTCCATAAATGCAGGAAGCCAATAATTTTTGGGACATATTCTGAAGCTAAGTTTTAAGAATCGGTTCATGTAGAGTATGTTAATGTGATATTGCATGTATATCACTTAAGTTACAGCTGACTGTACATCCTTCTGAAGAGATTCTGCCATTCTGTATGTTCAAAATTAAATTTCTTCCATTTGAAATACACTGCAAGCAAATTGTTCGTCGCTCAGATGTTGCTAGGTTCGTTGATAGCTTATGAATAATGGGTTCTGAAATTTGAGTAAAATTTTAGAAGAAACAAACTATGCATCTCATATTTAAAAATTACAATCCACCCTTTCGCATCAATAACTGCCAGTTTTTTACTTTGTACCAGAAATTTTTAGGGAGCGCCCCCCCCCCCCCTTATTACTTCCTTGTACAGAGTATAAGGAAGGAATGTGATCCCGGAAAATGTCGAATGTCAGATGTCCAGGGGGTCTCGACCACCCTCCTGGGCACGTCCTTGATCATTTACAAAGTTTCACTATTGCATCCTGAAGAACTTTTTAAAAAATTTTATTAAATAATAAAAGGCACATTTTGGCCTTCATTCAAAGTTAAACAACAAGGAAATATTAATTAGTAGACTTTTTTCAAATGGTAAAGTTATAAACAACACTTTGAATTTAATCAGCTGATTCATGAAGTTTTTAATAACATTGCAAATATTTTTTTTTGTTTGTGGTTTCTTAGCAATGAAAGGATTGTAAAATTCTGCAGTAAAAGAAAAGATAAATTAAAATTAAAAGACAAGTACCATGTAGAAGACTAAAAGTTCATTGCATCTGCTATGAGTAAGAGAATAATACGCATGTGCAGTTTCAAGTAAGTTGAAATATCTGTTAGCTATCTAGCTAGCTAAATAACTGCAAAAGCATTAAGAATCTGGGAATTTTTAAAATTCCTGTGAAATAATATCTATTTGTTTCATAATATGCATTTTCCTAAATTAAGAACTCTAAAAAGTAACTTAATTTTCATTTCATTGTTGAATTTGACAACTTAAGTGGCAGTAATACACTGGGCTATACTGAGGAAAAAAATTTCAGAAAGCATCCAACTGGTGGAAAAGGCAGAATTTTTCACAAAAATATTTTGTTAATAAATATTTTTGGGAAGGGTGAGGGTGACCGTGGAACCTCCCCTCTTTAACTATGTCCTTGATAATGCAATCTATTACTTTGGCAACAATAATGATGAATATAAAATTAATTTTTTATTTTGGATTCATTCGTAAGTGAATTTGACAACATTTTGATGTCACGAATTTCAAATTCCACCAAAAACTCGAACAGGTACAAAGAACAGGTATGCAGCTAGTATTATAATAGTTTTTGTAATTTAGTATTAAAGTGGTTAGTTGATTGATAAAAAAACCCTTCTTGCCCACTGAATGTATTTAAGTACCAATGGTTGTATTGTGTTTTGAAGATTTTGTATTCTTTTTACAGCTTCTTCTAAGGAAGAACCAAAAGCAATCCAATCTGATGATGATGGTGAGAATTTTCAAATGTTTAATTTTTTGTAATTTAAAATTAGGGTTGTTTACAAAAAGAAAATTTTATGAAGAAATTCTCTAGTAACCCATGTTTGTTTATTGCTCCAGCCAATTTCCCAAGTTCTGTTAAAATAGTATTTTTTAAAAATTGGTTACCATTCAAAACCCAGTATTGAGGCTTTAAAGAAATTACCATATACCACAAATGTGTGTATGCAAGAAAAATTTTAACTCTCTTCTCTTGCTGATTTATTTAAAAATTTATCCCGCAGAGTACAGTTGCTTGTGTTTCAAATTTCAGCATGAAAAAAAAAAGAAGGCTTGCCACCTTATATTTAAAAAAAAATATATATATATTTTACAAACACTATACATTTACTAAATGTGGTTTAACTAGGATTAGGTTCATAGAAATGATACAATTAAAGAGTTTAGATGCAAAACTCACACTCAGTTCTTAGAAAAATGCAAAAAACTGAACTGAAAATTTGGGGGAAGAAAAGTAAGTTTTTTTTTTTAAGTTCATTTCCACTTATGGAAATTTTGAAATTTCATTTATGAAATATTATATTGAAAGTTTAATAAAACTCACTGTATTACATTTTTATTTAATTATTTGTTTTTTAAATATACAGGGATGTGCCAACTGTTCCAATTGCACCAAATCAATGATAATGTGCGAATCTGCTACAAAAAGATCATTTTTATGCCAACTGCTGAATTTTTAAATTTTTTTCCATTTTTATAAAGATCCCAAATATTTACAAAAATCATTGCACATTCTAAGCATTCAAATTTCATTTGTTTTCCATCAATTTTAAAAATGAATATTTTCCACGTTAACATTCCTTTATTCAGGTTTCACACTAGACTGCAGGATTGCGCGAATCCCACTATACCACACTAAATCACACTCACAAAATAACTACACTCGTGGGCTTTTCCCCCGCATGCTGAGTTCAAACTTGATGAAGCAACTAAAATATTAAATGGGATAAAGAATCTTTAAATTGTACTGTTATCAAATTCATTTGTATATTATATTGCTAATTTTGATATTTATAATCTTAGTTGCACTGCATTTTTGTAATGATATTAATTTTGCTTGTAAAATGTAAAATATATATATATATATATTTTTTGAAAATTTTAATTCTCACTCAGATTTTTAAAAATCCCACTTAATTTTGAAGCGTCAGTGGGTGAATCTCACCCAATTTTTTTTTCCTAGTGTGAACCCTGTTTGTTTAAACCTCCAATGCCTTAAGAGTAAGAATACACCCCTATTTCAATTTAATAATTTTATTTAAGTTGGCTACGTTATTGATTAAAAAAAATTAATTATCAACTCTGTGTCTCAGTAATATTTTTTTAGATTGGCATTTTTTAATGACTTCTCCCCAAAAATGACATTTTTGTGCTCCAAATTGCTGCTGAAATCTCATTGAATAAAATGGAGCTATGTTCATGCTATTAAAATGTCATAATTTAAATGTCAAAAATGATGAAATTGATGGTTTTACAATAGAATTTTAGTAAATGCAACATTTGCTGATGCTTACTTTTGGTACTTATTTAAACAGAGGAGCTTGGAGAGTTTTATTATTTTGATTTTGGGATAACAAGACTTGATATTTTTTTCTTTTTAAGTTAAAGGATTATTATTATAATTTTAGTAATGGGATTAAATAATATGTTATGCATCCCCGATGCAGTGTTTAAAAAAATTTTCACATATGTAGCCTGATCTTTTTAAAATTCATATTTACTTTATGCATTAATGGTTTTGAAAATAGGACTGGACAGATTAGATTAACAAAAATTGGCTTTTTATATATAATGTGGTCACTGCTTATTTCGGTCTGTTTTTTATCTGGTGAGCCATTTATTCCGATGAAAATCGGCATGAACAGAACAAAATGGCCAGATTGCACTGGTTTTCCAGTCAAGTAATCTTTGGAAATGAGATAAAATTTTGATGTAATTAGCTTTTAGGGCAAAGTGAAAGCCAGTCAAAGATGACTCATATTTGTGTGGAAGTGTTATGGTAACAATCAAAACAATTGTTAATACACCTAACAGAATTTTAATAAAAATAATGATCAATCCTACCCCCGAAACCAATCAGATACCTAATGACGACGATGATGTGCACTGGAACCATTTACATGTTACAAAAGTAGATTTGCTGAAAGCTATATACTTTTTTGTGTAGAGCATTTGATTTGAGGAGAACAATGTAAATGATCACGACGCCTCTTTTCAACATCAAGTGAGATTAACTTTGGTATACTCCTAAAACAGCCTTTAATTTCGGATTCCTCACCACCCCACCAAAGTTGTTTTTTTTTTTTTTTTTTTTTTTTTAAATAAATGTATATATGCATTTTTTCACTTGTTCACTTCTTTAATAAGTATGTGCATACGTTAAAGTATCGACTAATATACCTCATACTTTTAATTTATTTAATTATTTTTTTTCTTAAATTTTCTCACTTTTACTTTGGTCCCACCGTTTATTTCGGATATTGGTTATTCCGGTCAATTTCAATCCATCCTGAATATATATATATATATATAATATATCATAGCCAGGGGGATGGGAATATCAAGATATTCCCCCCCCCCTCGAAATATTTTCCAGGCTCATATCCCCTCCCCCCTAGTATTAAATAGCTAATATTAAATAAAAACAACCATTAAAAACTAAATTTCAAATTTTTTACTTGGATTTTTAAAATTGTGTAATAAATTATTTAAATTACAATTCTGTTCAAAAAAATTCTATATAAGCAAAAGCATTATCAGGGTTTCTACAGACCTGGGAAGTCAGAGAAATGAATTTTGGTCAGAGAAAGTCAGTCAAATGGGAAAATCAGGGAAAATGAAGAAAACTCACTGAAAGAAAAAATCTAATTTCGTGGTGAAATTCAACTTAGGTACAGTTTGGGCCAAAAGGTAACTTATCTTTAAAAAAAAAAAAAAAAAAAAAAAAAAAAAAAAAAAAATGAAATGAAAGAGCTGGACCCAAAAAGGATGCAATTAAAACTTGAAGCAGAATTCTTGGATACTGAAATTAACATTAAAATGCGAAAACTGCAAAAATCTTAAATGTACCATACCTAGAATTTTTGAATTGCCTGGAGAAAAAAAACCATCTCTTTAAAATTATTTCATTAAGTTTATTATTTTACCAGTTTTAGTACTGAATTTAAGTGAAGATTTTAAAATGTTATATTTAAAGGAAATAAACAGATTTTCTTTGACTTGTAATATATTTTTTAAACAAATTATTTCTTGAAATCTAAACTTTATTATTATTTTATATCACTCAACTTATTTCACAACTCAAATTTTTTGTAAGAATTAAAACTGCACAATTTAAACACAAGTCCACTTTTGTTTCATAAAATTATTTCTTATTGAGTATGTTTTTAAAGATGTTGCTGTAAAAGTGTATTTCTTTATATGATCTCAAAATACTTTTATTTTGATGTTTTAGAAATTAATTTTTCATTTTTTTTTTCTAAATTTAGAATTTATTTTAAAATTTGTTATGTGTCAAATATGAATGTATCTTTTCTATTTGAAATATTGGGGTTCGATACAGACGAAATTTAGGTCTGTTTTACGGTCCCTCCACAAAATTACAATCTATTAAAATGGCCCCTTCACAAAAATACAATCGATTAAAATAGCTCTTTCACAAAAATACAACCGATTAAACAAACCTTCATTGTCATATTATCTTATATTTTAATTTGTTTTGTAAATTATTTTATGAAAAGAATTGACTTTAACGAAAGTTATTTTGAAAATTCATAAAAATAGATATTGAAATTTTACAAAATAAACGGTTTTTGCAAAAAAGGGACACTGGAAAAAATTCCTGGAACGACCCTTGAATATTCTTAATCTTTAAATTATTATAAAACATACTTATTGTAGTGTTGTAAAATATTTTTAATATATTTATCATTGGGTTTTTAAAAAAAGTTAAAATGTATAAATTTTAAAAGAAACAAATTAATACTAGTAACAAAGGGATTATGAAGTCCACAAAAGCGTGTGAAATAAAGGTTAGAGGAAAATATGGTAGAAGTCGGGGAAACAGAAGCCTTGAAATCTGTAGAAACCCTGACTATACAAGTTATGCAAATGAAACAAATAAGGAAAAGTTGGGAGAGGGGGGGGGGTTATATGTGAATTTAGTTGTTTTGGTGTTAATTTGTGAACTCTGACTTTTATTAAATGTCTAAAATTCTTTTTCAGAAATCCAGATAGTGTATGAAGCTATGCCATCCCCTGAAGACCAGGCTTTAGCTGTAAAGCTTCAATTACCACGAACTTTCTTTTTGTACAAAAACAAACCTCCTTGTCCTGGTTGCATTGGTTGTGAAGATTTCATACCTCCACCTAAAAATAATAGTTCAGGTAATAATTTTAATCCTTCTTTTGTAAAAGGGGAAAGGAAGTTAAAAATCTTAAAATTTATACCTAAGTACAGCAATTATGACTTCTGAATCCTTGATTTGAACAAAATTTTGTGTGAGTGTATTTTTTAATGTCGTAATTGATACAATCATTGGCATAAATGTAAAACCTAATATATATAGGCACTCTTAAATAATTAGTTATCAAACATTTGCGAATCAATGTTGGCATTTTCAGTAATATTTTTAAGCTTTATACCAGGGTTCGTTGATTTAAAAAGTTTTTTTTTTTTTTTAAATCATTGATTTAAATAATGTTTCAGTAAATATATTTTGCAGTTTTAGAATGTGTTCTGAATATGTTTCATTTACAACCTCAGCTTCATTTAGCAAAGTTACATAAGTCTGTCTCTGTCACTCTCTCTGTATGTATGTTACGGACTTTGGTACTTAAGAACAAATGACTTTTTAAAATATTGCATTATGATATACTCTTTTAATCTGTGGAATTGAAATAAAGAAGAAAATAAAAATATGCAGTTATTTTACACACTAACATAGCTTTTAAAAATAATTATTCCACATGGGATTTTGAACCTATATGGAATAATATGGAACTAAAATCATAAAAAAAAAATAACTTTAAACATTATCTTAACCCCTAGCACAATAGGAGTGTATGCTTTTATTCTCATACATAATACCATGGGCATACCAACTGTATGCATTAGGGTGGTTTCAAAAAAAAAATTTTTTTTAATGTTGAACTCTCACCCCCCACTTTGGTGACATTATGTGAGTTAATGTGCCTGTTAAAATATTAGATCATTTAAAGGTTATTTAGAGGTAGCTCAAAGACTTTGAAGTGTGCCAATTTTAGTGTCAAACTTTGTATTATAACGATAGTCAATACAGTAAATAAATATCAGTAAATCAAGGGTAATAACTAATAGATTTTTAATGAATAGTAGTTTAGTTTTATTATATTTAATCATGAAACATTACCTATAAAAATACAACCAAGATAATGTCAAGTAATGTTGCCCATCTGTAAAACTAAAATACTGAACAAATTAAAATGCACATTAGGATGGAATAGAAATTCATTGCTTTGGGTTTAAGAAGTACTGGTATTAGCAGTCTGCATGGTAGCACCCAACTTCATCAGTGTAGTCTTTTCAGAGGTTTTGAATTGCTTCCTTTGGGTCTCAACCACTTGCAAAAGATATTGTTTCTGCTCATCACTTTTGGTTAATTTGTCACTGAACTGAGTAAGAAGAGCGACACCTCTTTCAGCACAGTCATTAACCACTTTAGTACCTTTCACTATATCTCTGGATTTCTTGTAAGAATCTAATCCCTTCCATTCTGAGGGATCTACTTCTAAAAATGAAGTATGAAGTTGCATTGAATTGAACAGCGTCAGAGACTTCACTGTCACACAATCTTCTAAAGATTTTAGGTGAATGTAATTTGTTTTGTCATCAAGTTGTTTTAATTGCTTTTGTGTCATTTCTTTTTTTAAACCTTGAACCATTCTCACTTTTGTTTCTGCAGACACATTGTTAGAAAACAAACTGAGCCCAACCAGTTCTTCTCCTAGGTACCAAAGATGCCGTTTTATTGCGGTTGTTACCTTGCTTGCAATGTTTTTGTTGAATTCTGCATATTTGTGAAGTTTTACCAAAAACTGCAGATCATGAACAGGAGCTTCTGTTGCAATAGTAGCAATAAACCAGTGCTTCGTATATAAAAGTGCTACAAACAGGTTAAACTCTATCAAAGCGTTCTTCTGTCTTGGTGTTAGTTTAAACTGTTGATGAAATAGCTATATCTTCAAAGAGTAAATAATCTTCGAAGATATCCATCGTGCATGATGGAAGGCCCCCGGAGCTCTGATGTGAATACCTTTAGGAGGAGTTTCGCCCAAAAAGATCAATACTAATTCAAGAAATTCTCTGTAGTCATCGTGGGGTGTCAATGTGCTTTTCATTTCGTAAAGTTGTAAAGGCAAATTCTATAACATTTTTCTTCAGCTCTTGTAGTTCAGCAGCAACCGTTCTTCGACCAATCTTATTAGTTTTATATGTTTCAAACTTTTGTTGATCAATGAAGTTCCAATATTCTTTAAACCTTTTAAAAAGAAGAACATTTGGTCCAGATAATGGCCCAAAACACAGAGTGAATACATCTGCAAGAATAATTTCATGGATATAATGTTGGACATGCAAAGTACAGCAGGTTTCTTCCTATATGTTTTTCAATGAGATTGCAAGCTCCAGAAATTATGCCAGTGTTGCTTGATGTAGTACCAAAGCATAATCATTTGACTTGCTTAGTTAATTTCCATTCTTCTAAGGTTTTCACTGTAACTGCTGCTATTGCTTCACCTGTGCCATTTGGGATTTTAGGGACTCCAAGTAACTTTTCTAATCCACTTCCTGTAACTAAGATTAAAAGCCTATCTATTTTCTCTGTACCACTGCAAGAAATCCCTGGAAGAAATTTCCCATCCCAGTGTACCACAAAACTTATCAGGATTTGATGCACTAAAATCATCTTTAACATTTTCCGCCACTTCCTTTTGGTAAGATATTCTTGCTTTCCTTACACTGCTTCTTGATATATTGTAGTGATCAACTTTAAGGCCTAAACTGTTTACAGTTGCTGCAATAACATTATTTTGAGTAGAAGTTATTATTTGGAGTTGGAGTAAAAATTATTTAGAGTTCGAGAAGTTGTTATGTAAGTTCCAGACAAGGACTAATCCTTGTCAGAACCTTAAATTATACTAAACTTGTTGTCACTGAAACAAATATCTGTTTTATAAACACATATTATTGCTATACCAATTGAAATGTAAATTCTTATACAGAAAACATGTTGTTTTCCATATACACTAAAGGCTAAAACTTTAAAGCCTTTGAGCTACCTCTAAATAACCTTTAAATGATCTAATATTTTAACAGGGGCATTAACTCGCATAATGTCACCAAATTAGAGGGTGAGAGTTTAACTTTTGAAAAAAAAAAAAAAAAAAATTCTCCATAGGCAGCAAAACCACCCTAGTATGCATTTGTGGTATTATTGCATAGTCTTAATATTTTCTACCTGTTACTGCAGGGTTGCCAACTACTCTGGAAGTTCCGGAGTAATTCCGGAAAAATTCGTACAAGCCGCAGCTCTGTGCATTGTATCGTTTGCTCCGGAAAAACTTCTATTTTAGTCACTAGTGTGCCGCACTGTTGAGGGGAATTTGTTTTTCTGTCTTCCTTCCTTGCTGCTAAGTATAGGGTAAAAAGTTTTCCCTCCGCACAGCACAGGGATGGAAAGGGAGAATTTGTGCGAAGGAGGAAGGGTTTTCCCTAGTTGCGATGTCTGACGCACATCGCACTTCAACCAATAAAAACTAAAGATTAAACACTTAACAAGTGAACTGAAGTAAAGTGTTTGCACCAAAGCGTATTTAGCGGCGTATGCTGTTCTCACTTTTTCCCACTGCTCTGTTAGGTTATGTGGAGATCATCTTTTGATTTAATTAATTAAAATGGATCAAAAAAGAAAGCATTCGCAGTGCTTTAGGCCTGAGTACGGTACATTATGGCCTGTTTTAAAACGTTCTAAAAAATCGGAAAGCCATGTATTTTGTTCCTCATGCAATGTTGATTTTTCGATTGCGCATGGAGGTAGGAATGATTGCCATCGTCACGCGGAAGGTTCTCGTCACGTAGCGAATGCAAAATTGAAAGCTTCAAATTTGCTCAAAAAGCTCAAAATTCCATTTCCGCTGCTATATCAATGAACGTGACTCGAGCTGAGTCTCTATTTACGAAGTTTTTGATTGAGCATAATTGTCCTCTGTCAATTTCTGATCATGCCACTCGACTTTTTAAAGTCATGTTTCCGGATTCAGAAATTGCAAAGAACTATTTTTGTGCTAGAACGAAGACAACAGCTGTGGTAAAACATTTTACTTCAACTACCCAAGAAATGCTGGTGGATACCTTAAAGAAAAATAAATTTTCTTTAGCTACAGATGGAAGCAATACAAGTCAATCGGATAAGTTGTATCCAATTGTTGTCACATATTGTGACAAAAATTTGCGTGAAATTGTAACTTGTGTTTTGTCGCTGCCTCGGCTGGAAAAAGATTCAACTGGTAAGAACATTTTTGATCTCTTGGACTATGAATTAAACAAACATAACTTAACTTGGCAAAATTGTGTGTCATTTTGTGCAGACAATGCGTCAGTTATGCTTGGACAGCATAAAGGAGTAAGTGCCTTTATTAAATCTACAAACTCTAATGTATTTATAAACGGATGTGTATGTCATTTAGTTCATTTAGTGGCCCAGCATTCTGCCCATGAACTAGACTATGATGTTGAAGATTTTTTAGTTAAAGTCTATTATTATCTGAAAAAGAGTACCAAACGATTACATTTATTTAAAATGTGTCAAGAAATGTGCAGTATTGAAAAGCACAAAATTACAAAATATGGAGCTACTCGATGGCTTTCCTTGGGAGATGTGATTTCACGTTTCTTAGAACAATGGGATCCTCTTTATAAATTTTTCTGTGAAGAAGAAAACGGTACTTCGCAAAGCTTCTTAGATATCAAACAACATTTTGAAATGCCTGAAATGAAGCTGTATTTATTATTTTTGGAGTGTACTATCCCTGTGTTTAAGAGGGCCAATCTCTTAATGCAAAAGGAAGCTCCTATGGTGCATAAAATCCTCCGAGAAATTAACGAATTGTATAAAGAATTGCTAGCACGATTCATAAAGCCATCTGCCATAGCTAAAGCTGAAAGTATTTTCAAATTAAAATTATGAAATGAAAAGGTTCAAAAATCAGATGATGAATTGGTGATTGGTGCCAAAGCTCGGCAATATTTAAAAAGTACCAGTATCAGGGATAAGGAGACAAAGAAATTTTATTGTAATGTTAGAGAATATTTCGTGAAAGCATGTACATACATGATAGAAAAATTTCCATTTGAAGAAGAGTTATTTAAGCATGCTGAAATAACTGACGTTAATCTCAGGATTTCTTCAAAACTCACATCTGTGCAGTTTTTCTTAGATTTATTTCAGTATTCTACTAGTGAAAGGGACATCATTGAAAGGGAATTTTGCAACTATCAAATGGATGAATTGAATGAAGATATTACTAAATGTGACAGAGAAGATGTTGCATGGTTTAAGACAAAAGAATTGTGTGACTATAATGGTTGTGTTAAATATAATTTGCTTCCTGACTTAATGCACAATATTCTATTAATTCCGCATAGCAATGCATCGTGTGAACGAGTATTCAGTATTGTGTCACAAAATCTTACAGATAATCGTTGTAATTTAGGGCATGAAACAAACATTACAGGCATTAATAATTGAGAAATGTAAGCCAGGTAAAAATGTTTGTTATGAATCAGTTTTCACAACAAATGACTTAAAAAAAGCAAAAGCAGCCACTTCATTGTCACTTAAAAATACATGAAATGTTTGTAAGTATTTTGTATTAGGTTTTGTAATATTTTGTATTGATTCATCACAAATAAAATTAATGCTTTTTGTTATCAGTTTTATGATTTTAAATATGTTTTCGCATTGCTCCTGAAAAAGTCCAAAAACTCCTGAAATTTTAATAATGTGCTCCTGAAGCAGCCCGAGAAGGGTTGGCAACCCTGTTACTGTGTATAGATTAAAAACACAGTGCAAAATTGTTATGATATTCTAAGCTGTGATTTTTTTCACATCTTGATATTTATTGCCTCTAATTTCACTAACTGTACTTAAATAGCCATAACAGGTGAACAAATTTATAAAACAAAATTTAATAATCTGGTATTATGATCCCTTTATAGATAAATTGGCCTAGTGTACAAGGGGTTAACATCACAACACATTCATATACCTTAAAATATTTAGAGAAATCATCCTAATTTTAATAATAAATTCCATGGCTATGCTAATTCATTTTATTTCTTTCATATGATTTTTTCCAATTGTCTGTTGTTTTTCAGTAGCCAACAACTACAAAAGGAAAAAAATCTTTTTCCACAACTATCCCTTGTTAGTAATTTCAAAAGCTTTACTTTCCAAGTTAAAGCTACGGTTCATAATAATCAGCCTGGAAAAAAAAAAAAAAAAAAAAAAAAAGAATACATCAGAAGTTTTATTAAATATTTGCAATCTTAAGTATTATGTCTCATCTATACATGAGACTGCAAATGCTAAATAAAGTTCTCTTTCATTATTAACTTAAACTGATTGTGCAGCTGCAGTGAAATATGAACAATCTTTAAGTAGCATTTCCTGTTACTTTATTTTCAGGCGATACCACTATAAATCCAGTCGCTGAAAGTAATACTTCAGCATCATTGACCACCATCACAGTGCCTGCTTCTACCGCAGGCACTGTTCCTGCTAACACAAATTCATCCAAAGAATCTGAAAATGCGATGTTTAATGTCTCAAGCAGTCTCAGTTTTGCAGATTTAGCATCCAAAACTGGGTTTGGAGGATTGTCTGGTTCTGTTCAGAAAAAGACATTTGAAGGGGCTGGAACTCCCTTGTTTGCTAACTTAAATTGTTCAGCAGAAGGCGATGGAGGTGAGACCAATTTTTGATGATTGTTTAGGTTAAAATATATATAAAGTGTTTTACTATTATTATGATAAACACCATATTTTAATATATATTTGTTCTCAGTTCAAAAGAGGTACAAATTAAAATGATAGCTACATACTAATTTTTGAAGTATAGGCAATTTTTTAATGAAGTTTATATTCATACCAGATTTACTGCAGAAAATTCTAATGAATTCATTTTGTTATTTTTTATGCAATATGTTATTTTAATACTTAACGTATTTCAAAATTTTTGTAGATCAATTTATTTTAAATCAAGTAGCTCTAAAATACATATTTTTTACCAGGTTATCTTTTAATTTATAGCACACACACATACATATATATATATATACAGTGTATAATGGCCAAGTTTAATCCAAGTTTTTTTGGCTATGTTAAATTCAGTTTCAATTTTTACAAAAAAAAAAAAAAAAAATAAATAAATAAATAAAAAAAATGTTTGGAATTCTTTTTTTCTTAATTTTATTCCAGAACCCAAAATTTTACATGTAATATTATTCAAAGCCATAATTAAAGGTTTTGCTGCAAAAAGGAAGTAGCTTCAACTATTCAAGTTTTGAGGAAAACTAAAAAATATTTCCAACCCATACTAATAAGAGAGGTTGCATCCTATCTTGAGTAATACACGAACTAACAATTAGAGCTACATTCTTTTAATATGAAATGAAATGTATCTACATATCTATAAATATATATATAAAACAGCAAAACTTCCGTAGTATGGATATCCTATTAATCCTTCAAGCAATTGATAGCACATAACAAAACAAAAAAAAAATTTAATAAAAATAGAAACAATAGGCCACAGATGTCAGTGGCGGCCCGTGGTCAAAACTGTTGGTGCAGCCGGAAGCATACGAGCTTCCCCCCTCTTCCTCCCCACAGGAATGGAAAATCTTTGTTACTGAATTCGAAAACTGGCGGATTAAGCCCTCACCGAGGAAAAAGAAATTACATAAAAAATGCAAGAGATCATATTTTACTTCCATAAAATTTACATAAATTTCAACCAGCCGCTCTTATCCTCAAAATTGCATTAATCCGTGTTTGATTCGAAGTTTCCTAAGTCAAATCAATCCTACTATCTTTTAAACTTGCGAATCGGTCAGTGATGTCCTCATAAAAAGGCGTTTTAATTCAGATATCAATAATTTTAAAAGCTCTTTAAAATTTCCCATGTTTAAAGAATTTTCTCGCTCGCCATGTCCTCTAAATGCCAGTTTTTGCTTACTTAAAAACAATACTGATTTGATGGGTAATTGTCCATTCATAAGCGTCTATCCAGGCTTACCTTCTTGATAAATTCAGCAATATAAAGTTGAGAGTTTTCCGAACATATATTCTCCGTACCCCTCCCTCACTTCTCGAGCCAATCAGTCAGTCGAATTCACTGCAGCCGTCGTTTGAAAGTCTTTCATCAGCTGTACTTAGCTACTAACTCCCTATGCCGGAAAGACTGCTTACAAACTCGTTGTCATGGCAACGGTGCTGCCAATTTCTTGATCGGCTATGAGGGCTGTACCGAGGCCTCCGAGAGAGGAGAAAGATTCTTTCTCCTCTCTCGAAGGCCTCGGCTGTACCAAGACTCACAGTTGAATTGCAGGAAGATTAAAGGGCTTTTTTCTGAATGAGCGATCTGGCAGTTACTACAACACGTTGTTTTTTGTTTTAGATTTTTTTTAAATTTATCAGAGAAATTCCATAAGTCTAATCTGAATTTAAGAAAGTTAGTAGAATAAATTATTTTAAAGTATGTGTTGATAATTTCAAGTGTAGCCCGGCTGTACTTGCTGTATCCCATGTGCCGCCACTGACAGATGTTGTAAGAGAACAGAGCTATTAAAGTTTTAAAAGTTTGGATCTATGTAACTAGTGATATCTCGTGGGACTAAGCCTTACGACAAGAGCCCATACAAATCAAAGATGTGGAAGTTGGAATGGAAAATTGAATTAGAACACCCCTTATCAAGTGCCACTGCGTTCATATTTCAATTTAATGGAATAAAATATCTAGGTTTCTGCAGGTTACGTGACAAAGGGCCGTATTCACCAAACTTAAACCCTGGAGTTAACCCAGCAAAGCGAGCCACTTCAAGGGTTAGTGAGAAAATGGTATTCGCGATGCCATAACCAAGGGTTAACCCAACATTTGACCCTGACTCCAGGTGCAAATTCTAACCCCGCAATATCGGAGGGTTGACTCGGGTTTGTAACATGGCAGATTCGAGGGTAGTTTTTATATATTTGAAAAATCTCGAAAATTTGCAAATACTTGAATATTTTGTGCTTTGAGAGACGGAAACTGCTATGGAAACCAACCAGCAAGCTATAAAAGTAGGCAAAAGTGAAAAGAAATCTTTGTACAATGGCTTCAAAAACTCTCTGTAGAATGAATATATATATATATATATATATATATTTTTTTCTGTTGAAACTGCAGGCGCCACCTATCGGATTTCTTGGTTTGCTTGTTTGACGTTACTTTGTCCAATCCCTCTTTTTTTCTGATTTAATGCTTATTTTTTTATTTAATTATTTTTTATGTTGAAAAAAAAAAAGTAAATTCTGATCTTTCCTATTTATTTTCTTTTCTCTATTTATTCCACAGATGACGGGCAATTTGGGCAGAGCACTGTTGATCTTTTTTTTTTTTTTTTTTTTTTTTTTTTTTTTTTTTTTGTAAGAAGAGATGGGAGAAAAATATTTTTAGGTGTAAAAGATTGAAAAAATAATAAAAATCTTGTTAAGAGGTTAAACATTTTTGCTTCGTATTTGTCTGTTATAAAAATATGAAAATTCCTAAATTTGAAAAGAGTATAACAGACATGAAATTTTATTTATAAAAAATATTGGATGTAATTTTGTATTAAATATTTAATCTTTTACAATAAAGGTAAATTAATTTTCAAATTTTAATGCGCATTTTGCATAAAAACAAATTAAATATGAAGGAAGTGTGTGTGGTGGGAGCTGGGTTTGATCTCCCGGACATTAAACCTAGTTCACCCCCTTCATGGAATCATTACTCTGACCAATCACAGACGAGCTTTCAAAGCTGGCTGAGACAACTCCAGAGTCAAGTAACCCTGGGTGGAAGTAAGTTGGTGAATACAGTTTCCGAGTTGTCTCTGAGACAAACCGGAAATGCAGGTTTCCCAACTCTCGGATCATGGCGGGCTACTCACAGTTTAGTAAATACGGCCCAAAAAGAGTCATAAAAGTAACCTAGGGGCACGACCACAGCTAATTAAGAAATTAACAAATATAGTAAAGATCCAAACATGGAGGAAAAAGCTCAGAGATTATGCCAACACTAAAAGAAAAAGGTGATGCCAACATAGAATTTTAAGTGACAAAAAATAAGCAGCAAGATACAAAGGGGTAAAAAAGAGAGAAAAATTAAACAACCAGATGATATTGTAGTCAGAAACAATGTAATTGAAAAGAGAGAAGATATAACGAAAACAGTAAATGTGTGTATGTGGGGGGGGGGGGGAGGAAGTGTAAAGTACAAAAAATCTAGTACAGCAAATCAATGAGCCACAAGTTACAAGCTTAAATAGCTACAGAGTACAAAAGGAAAATAATATATATAAACTACACACACACACTGCAAGATAGTACATATGTATCTCCAAACCCCCCATAAAATCGAGTTGTCTTTTGCAGCAAAACCCTTCAATTGTTAGTAGCAATTTTTCATTCCATTGAAATTGAGACTTTCTTGTTTGCTTATTTAAAATCTTATTTCTTTTAAAAGTAGCTATAAATCTTATTGTATTGTTATCTGCAGGACTGTTTTTGTTCACTAGTATAAATCAGTAAAATGGTGGATACATGTAAAAGAGTGTCTTTAGTATGTTTTATATAATATTTTATCAGTAATTTTATGATGTACTGTATCAAAATTGTTAACTTTTTCCTCTTCAAAATATACAGCAAGAAATGTTTAGAATTTTTGGGAAGTGACAGGAGATGTACCTTGAACGGTGTTGAAATTTTGTTACAGAAATCGAATAAGAAGCCTGATTAAAATTTTCATTACATAGAAATTAAGAATGGTTTGATTATCCTCTTCATTCATACATATGCTAACTTGAGTCTCTAATCAGAAGAAAAAAAAAAAATCTACTTGGATTGATACGAACCTGAAAAAATAGCAAAGGCATTAACTTTCAAAAATATCTGTCAATGTTTCTCAACCTTTTTTGATTGATGGCACTCTGAAAAAAATCTAGAGTTATTTGCAGCACACTTGAATATAAAAATTGCAAAATACAAAATTTTTTCTATCAATTTTTTTTTTTTTTGTATCGTGCAAAACTGCATGATACAAAAAAAAAATTGATAAATATAAATAACTATAAAAAATTACTTATTTAAAAAAAAGAAAGAAAAAGGGCTGAGACTTTTTGCATGGGTCTTGCTGCAAACAACTCCCAAAAATTGGCAGAACAGTTTTCCATGCTATGAAATAAAATTTTTGCACTTCATGCACTTCTGTATAAGCTCATTGAAAATGAACACGACAGCTTAGAAAATGTCATATCCCTACTATGAGGTGAAAGGCATATGATATCTTAGATTAGCTATAAATAAAGAATGATCTGACCTAGGTGCTGTTTTTCAGGTCCCTTCTCACTCTCGGGCACCCCTCTCATTTTTGTACATTATTGTTTCTCGTCCCTTCATCAGTTTGAGATGCATAGTATATATACTGTTTTTTTGTAAAATTGATGACATTATAATCTAATATATTCCTAGATGAAGACACTGTTGCTCAAGGTCCAGATATTCATTTTGAGCCAGTCATTCCTCTTCCTGAACTTATCACTGTTACTACTGGTGAAGAAGATGAGACTCCAATTTTTGTAAACCGTGCCAAACTTTTCCGATATGATGCTTCAAAGAAGGAGTGGAAAGAAAGAGGTGTAGGGGATTTGAAGATCTTAAAACACAACGAAAAGCGTAAGTTTGCTCATGTAGCAGAATAATACTTTTAAGAATTGGTAATTTATAATGTTCTAGATGGCTTAGTTTCCTTTTGTTTACTATGTCTTTTTTATTATTATTAATAACTTTATTAATTAAAAATAAAAACATGTTTTGTACAAAATTTTTTATATGTCATAACATTTTTTTACATATGAGCTACGACAGAAATGACTGACACAAAAACTCTAAAAATTAATGAGAACAGCAGATCCATGATGCTTCTTTTCGATGATTTTATTTCACACACACTGATGGCTGTACAATGAGTAGTTCTCTCTGTGCAAAAGTGCCCTCTGTGAATGGCGTTACATTTTAAACGTATGAACTGAACTTACCTTAACCTTCCAGCGGGCGTGCGAATTTTTTTGCAGGAGCAGGCACGTGTCGTATTTTTTACGACAGAATACTTTTCTCCGTTTACACTGTTACAAATGAGATATATTTCACAATAATAATATGAGATCAATTAGAAAATAATTTATACATATCAGCGGAAAAAAATCCACTTTAATAAACAGAAATAATATATAGAAACAATAAGAGAAACAATGAAACTTCATAAAAAAACATCGAGGTAATAAATGAAAGAAATCTAAACAGAACTTAGATAGAAAAAATAAAACGTATCTTCTTGCCGGTCTCTAATCACCATCATCACTCTCGTTACATTCAAGGCATCGAATTTTTGAAAGGGAATGTTTCTTGCATGTATACCTGTTGCACATATAACATTTCATTGATGCTGATGATCATCTTCTTTCTTTTACACACAAACCGCAAGTTCCACGTTTCAATGCTTGCTGCTCGTTTGTGTCTTTTGAAGGCAAAGCATAATTAGCACTTAGAAATGCTGTGATATCACGTGGTAATGAAGTAATTTTGGCTCGAGCTGTAAGGTGTTCTTTCATAAGCTCCAGTGCCAAGTTTTTCAAAAGAATCCTTCGACTTGGTGGATTATTAGCAGGCTGTAGTAGCATATATAAAATTTGTGCATTTATTCCGGCAATGTTCAAAAGACTGTAAAATATAGCACAGGGCCATCTCCTTGTAATACGTGAAACAGAGTACGTAGCGCACATTTTGTCAACAGTGTCAACTCCACCTTTTGTAATGTTATAATCCGAAATAATTTCCGGTTTACCGGTATCAGTGTCAATATCTGGTGTGTCATGCATTGTAGACAGGAGTATAACAGCTTTGTTCTTTCGAGGGACATAGGAAACAATTGATTTATCTTTTTGAAAACCGAATATTGCCAATCTAACCATCCTTTTTTTACATGGTTAAAACTCTGGTGGAATTTCTTTCTTATTTTTCTTCAGAGTACCCACAAGTGTCAGCTTCTTTTGCAGTAAATGATCTGCGAGTGGAATACTTGTATAATAATTATCAGTTGTTACATTTCTGCACGAATTTTCAATTGGAGTAATCAATCTTTTCACAACATCCAAAGGAGAGTTTGGAACTGCATATGGACCATTAGGTTGTAATTCACAATAAATTTCGAGATTGTAGGTATAAAAAGTCTTTGAATCACACAAAGCGTACATTTTTATTCCATATTTCGCAGGTTTACTTGGAATATATTGAATCCACTGGCAACGACCACGAAAGGGATGCAACATTTCATCAATTGTAGCGAATTCACTCATATTATAACAGTTATAGCAATTTCTTAGAAAAGAATCAAAAATTGTTCGTATGGCAGCCAGTTTATCTATTTTACGTCTGTCCTTTCGTGTTGTTCTGTCATCAAATCGAAGACATCTTGTTAGAAATAAAAATCTTTTATAGTTCATGACGGCCCTTGCTATTTCTATTCCTGTACCATCGTTTGAAAATATTTCCATAACATTAGCATGATGTGCTTTCTTTATTCCTATCAAATACAGCAGTCCAAAATAAGCCAATATTTCACATCTTGTAGTATCTTGGCAGTCTCTTTCTCTCGAGTAGTTATTCTTTGCTCTCAACAGATTTATATGTTGGTTTGTATATTTCGAAATATCATCTATCATATTTGGATCTATAATTTTCATAAATGATCCAACTTCGTCCTTTATATCTTTAGCAAAATTTTTGACTCCAGGAAAAACTTTCACAATGTTCAGTTTCTTTGTCTTTGAGCATTTCGCATAATGTATTTTATGCCATTTGGTTATTTTATCTTTACCAATGTAAAATTCTGCATCTTCAAATGAATTTTGTGTATCATTCTCTGATATACTTTGCTCAGAATCACTACTGATACAATTTACTTCGATATTCTCGTCAGAAAGATCACTGTCGCTTTCATGAAATGTGTCCGCATTAGGACTTTCTTTTTCTTCATCAGATAATTCTTGAAGAATTCGCGGAATATCTTCATATTTTACCCATTTTGAGGCCATATTGCAAAAATTCTACTAAAAATATAGTTTAAAATTTCATAAAATCAACCAATAACACAATCCAACAAATATTAAATATAGAATTACCAAAATAAAGCAAGAAAAAGACATGAAAACGTTAAATATTTTTCTACTCGCAAGAGCGGGCGCGTGTCGTACATTTTACGAACATAGCACACACCTGTATGAAATCAACAGCTGAAGCGAAATTTAACCTTAAAAGTCGAACTAGCCGATTTCATCTCGCAGGGGGGATAAGCATTGAAGAGTAGCAATGACCTTCAAACACTTTTGATACAGTTTGTGAGAGCAGTGTAAATATTATTCCGTTTGTCGTAAAATTTGCGCAGGCGCGCCCGGTGAAAGGTTAAACAAACATTAATTCACATTATTAATAAGAAATAGCTGGAAACACAAAACTGCAAAAATAAAAATATTGAAAAATATTTAACAAAAATAATAAAAAATCAAGAACAAAGTCCTTTCAGTTCTGTGTATCACTGTTAATTGGCAGCACACAAAGTTTATGTATTGGTCTTTAGATTTTGCCCAACGCAGTTTCTAATTGAACCACTCCAATCTACTGACCAACTTTTCCAAAATGCTTGAGACATTTGCCTCACACATTTCCATCTGTCACTTAAATTCAACATTTCACTGCTCATATCTGGCTCTGGACAGGGTTGCCACTGGTCAGGGAAAACCTGGAAAAGTCAGGGAATTTCATTTTGGCAAAAAAAAGTCAGGGAGAAGTCAGGGAAAATTGCAAATTTTAGCCCAAAACCTGGGAAATCATGTAATTTGGACTGGAAAATCACTGTTTGTAAACAAACAACGTTTAACCTTACTTTGGGAAGCTAAAAATATCAAAGAAAATATACAAAGTTGACATCATAAACATAAAAAATAGTCTGGATTTTTACCACATGATGGTCTGGAAAACCTGGAAAAGTCAGGGAATTTTTTTTCAGAAATTGAGTGGCAACCCTGCTGGAATTCCCCGAAAAGTTGTTCCAATCAAAAAGTGAGCTGGTGTAATCCCAGAATAATCATTTGGATCGTTCGACGCTGGAACTAATGGACGAGAAATCAAACACGCCTCTTTTTCTTCAAGATATGTTAGCAGGCCTCGCAGTTGTCCTATATTTCCTTTTTTCCTATATTTTTTAAAAAATGCTTAAAAATGTCCTATTTTTGTCCTATATTTAAAAAATCTTTAATTTGTCCTATATTTTATAATTTTAACGAAGTTTCAGATTCGACACGGCCATTTTTGAGATGCGAAAATCGGCACTAGAAAAGCGCGCACATGGCTGAAAGCAGATGTTTTTAGGCACCTAGCAACGATACGTGACTACTGCATTCTCTGCCCCTCCCTCCCCTCACGTGAAGTGGAAGGGAATTTGAGCGGGAGTAAATGCGCTGTTCTGAGACTCTACCGGTTGCGTTGTTTGTAAGGTGACCAGATTTTTGTAGTCAGAATCGGGGACATGTCCCCGATTCTGACAACAAAACTGGGGACATTTATAATTAATGCAATAATTAACAGTAATTTAATTGAAAAACAATGCAATAATTAAAAATTGTCCCCAGTTCCATTTTTAATTTCTGGGGACAATTTGAAAAACGTCCTGAAAATGGGGACTGTGCCCGGAAAACGGGGACGCTTGGTCACCTTAGTTGTTTGTTATCATTCAGTACTGGAACTCTCTTTCTCGTTGATCTTCCGCGTGTTCGTATCTGATTATTTGAGGGTGATTTGAGGTAAAGTCGACTGGTGTGGTTGTGACACACGTTGCTCACAACTTAGTAGCGGTAACGTAAATTTAATTCCGCGTGTTCGTGATGCTCCAGAAAATGTGGTGTGTGTCTCCATCTGCGCGACAGTTTGGGCGATGTGATCAGCCATCAACATAATGGTAGAATTTTAAACGTATAGTTTTGGATAGTTTCCATGAAAGCCATCTTTAAAAATGCCTCGAAACACAAAATTTAATGAAAAGTGGTTAGATGAAGATGATGGATCAGGAAACGACATTAAGTTGTGGTGCGCACGTGGTAAAGATGATTTTCACGTTTATTGCAATTTCTGCAAAAAGGACATTTCTATTAGCAATAGTGGTAAAATACAGCCTCTGCAAAATATCCTAATTTAAGGCTTCTTGTGAAAGGAGCTCTGAGTCTTTCACATGGACAAGCCTCTGTGGAAAGGGGTTTTTCAGTAAATAAGAGAATGCTGTCTTCTGAGCGTGCAAGCATGAATCTCGCCACAATTATTGGTTTGAGGTTTATTAAAGACAACATTAAAGGAAAAGTTAGTGAAATGGTCATTACTAGAGAAATGATAAGATTTTATAAGGATGCATATTCCAAATACAAAGAGGAACTTAAAGCTCACCAAACAGCTGAAAAGAAAATAGAAAATAAAAGTAGCACTAGTACAACTTCAAAATGTACACCCACAGAAAAGTTACAAAATTTAAAAGAAAATGTAGGTGTAGCACAGCAACTTATTGAGGAAGGGAATAAACGTTTGGAAACAGCATTGAAAAGAAAATCATTTAAAGAAATTGCTGCAGCACAGGCGCTTATTGAAGCAGGAAACGATAAATTAAACAACTGCTTGAAATAACTGTTTTATAAATTGTGTGTAAATAAGTGAAATAACATTCATTGCATGTATATTTAATGAAGATCTTTTTTTAATAAATCCTGGATATATCAGCAACACAATGTCCTTTTTTGGTAACCAGTTCTTATTACTATTTGGTTGTTTAAGCTTGTACTTCATTTTCATAACTTCAGTAAAAATATTTCAAAAAAATGTATTCAAAAGGTAAGTTTTTCTTTAAAAATTTTTTTTAGGAGGATTTTGATATAAACAAACTTTATTTATGTGTATTAAAATTAAAATTGCTAACTAGGAAAAGTGGGTCACAAAGGCCCATTATCTTGAGAAATAAGGGTTTTTGCATATACAAAATCCACTATGTGTGTACTTTTTTGCATCATAGTCAACAAAGTTTGGGTAAATTACTCAAAAATCTGAGTAAATGCAAATCCTGTATCTTAAAAGCAAAATCCATATTCTACACTTATTATTATACCATTAAAATTTGTTAGTTAATTCAAATCTATCATGCAATTTGCATTCTATTCTTGTTATTAATCAAAATGCACTGCTTTTCATCCCCTCCCACACGAAAGAATTAATTGTGCTTTGTATAACTATTTACATAAAATAGTTTGATCAATCAGCAAATTTAAGACAGAGCTTGAGTGCAATGCCTGAAGATTTGAATTTATTATTTGTGATTCTAAAAATAAATTTCAAATTGCAGTAATTGTCACAGAAAAGGAGGGGGAAATTATTTCTTTTCTTCAATCCTATTATATATTTATTGCTATAATTTATTGTGTGGATGTATATATATGTTCAATATGTTTTTAAATATGTTGTACGTTAAAATCCTGCAGAATATTTGCAGCGTATGACATACAAGAGGTTGTCCTATATTTTTGAAACACAAATCCTATATTTTTTTATGTTCCTGCTGCTACCACTGATGTTAGGAAATCTTCATAAGTGCTTATCTGTGATCTAATTACTTGTTTCATGTGATACTTAAAGGATTTTACAGCAGCTTCACAGCTGAACAGTATATTAACTTGAAGAAAAGTTTTTTTTTTTTTATTATCACTCGTTTGCTACCTAGAAAAAAGAAATGGTGGTTAGTACAGAATATAGCAATGTTTTATCCCTTGCTTTATTATTTCGGAAAAATGTTTTACTGCAGCACAATTTCATACAGAAAATAATTTGACGGAATTGCCCTTACTATGCATACTATTTATAATTATATTCTTCTGTTATTGTATTATAACTTAATAGTGTGCTGCAGAAGGTTTTCTTTGACAAAAATACTTCCTGGTCCATTGAATATTTCTTCAGGGTAGCGACATATCATGGAAATCAGGGAAGTCATGGAAAAGTCAAGATACTTTAGCGATCTATAAGAATCATGGGAATATCAAGGAATTTTCTAAAAATATAAAAAAATCAGGGAACTTTCATTTTTGCCTTGTGAACGAGACTGTTTTTAGTTGTTGGTCAGCGCCTGATTCGCGGATCATAGGTCTGTTCCAGATCATACAATACCCAACTGATGTAGATACTTTACAAATTTGAAACCAAGATATGGATCATGCTAGAACCTAGAAATACGTTAGCGAATCTGAGACTCTAATAATGATGTAGACACTATTCTGATCCAAAACACATGCATTCGGACTCATACCAGACATGTGAATCAATCTGATGTACAAATGTGAATGTGTTTCTGTAGGGTGCACGAAGATCAGTGAAAAACCAGGGAACTTTTTTTTTCTCAATTTCTGTTACGATCCCGTATCTTCATTTAATGCATGCGTATCTGCCTTTGAGAAGAAAGAAAAAAAATGTTTCTCCTTTTCAATTTTGTCTAAGTCAGATTTTCCTATTATTTATTGTGTTTGATAACTTCTCTTTAAAATGTTGTTTAATTGTAATATTTATGTTATGTATCTTCTGTAGTAAGGTTCAGAATAATTTTGAGACGTGATCAAGTGCACAAAATTGCTTGCAATCATTGTATATCTGAGAATATGGAATTATCTCCACTTGCAACTAGTGAAACTGCATTGTGTTGGAATGCTTTAGATTATTCAGAGGGGCAACCAGAAGCTTCTCAGTTTGCTGTAAGATTCAAGGTAATTTATTTTATTTATTTTTAATACCAGCAATTTTTTAGTTTTTACAAATTTTAATATCTATGGAAGAAGAAGTAATATTAATAAATCACTGAGATATCACAATTCTCTTTACTCCCAAAAGAAAAGAAACAATTAATTCAAAAATAGAAATAATTTGCTCTAATCAATAGTATATTATTTTTTGTGATAGTTTATTTTTTAACCAGTTACAAAATATTATCTTGAGAGTAAATGAGTTAAATTTCTCTGTCTTTTTTAATTTGGGAAGAAAGCCAAATTTTGTGAGATATTCAACTCTTAGTATAGTTTTGTTAGAAGAAAAAAGCAACATATCCTGTGTTTACTTAGTTTAAATAATGTTGGTTATTCTTCTAAAATGCTGACAGTATAGTACCAGTTGCTGTGTTGTAATCTCCTTTAGAAATTTAGCCTACACAGAGTTTTCATGCTAATTTTTAAACTCCACAAAAGCCAAAATTTATCCGTATGGCAAATTTGGAAGGTGTATAGGGTTTATCATTAGCCTTTTCAATCCGACACTTTGATTTTCTTTATTTTGTGGTACAACTGTTGTACAAGCTGGTCATAAAAGGTTAATGTTTTCTTTTTTTTTCTTTAAGCACTAGGGTGCTATTTTGTTTAGTCCCAGGTTTTTGTCTACATGACTTTATAGAAAAGCTTTGTAGACATGAACTGTCATGGTGAAGGTCTTTTCAAATGTGTTTGCCGGATAACACAGAGGTAGGGGGTAGATTAAAATCTTCAAAGACTCACATGGTTTAAAATTTTTGATAATTGCTCACCAAGTTTGCTGCCAAAAAATAACTTCAAAACCGAACCAAGCTTGGTGATATCTTCCGAATTTAGCTAGAAACTAGATCACACTGAAGTTTTAAAAAATTGGGTCACCATAACAGGGTCAAAACATACAGTGTTTTAGATAAATTTTTTAGTTTCAATAAATTTCTTAAGTATATTAAATTAAATGTATTTTAAACCAAAAAATTAAATAAAATAAAAAGTTTATGAAAATTAAAGTACATAAAATTTAATTTCTGTATAGTTAAAATATAGTATAGTTAAGTTAAAAGTATAGTTAAAATATGTCTGGCAAAGATTGTGTGTTAGTAGGCGATTTTAATATAGATTTCAATTTCAAATATGTATTTTATGGAACAAAGAGACAAACATGACACACTCTTGGATTGATGCCCATTCCAAACAGCAGTTAAAATGGTGAAGTATTGTTGGAATATACTTGGGGAAGATTGTAAAACAGTTTCAATAGCCAATTTTAAGATAGATTTCATTTCCAAAGATGTGTTTTGTGGAACTAGAAAGAGTTTCCTATTTTAACTCTCCCACTCTCGCCAACAAAAATAACCGCACTTTGGGGAGCTTTGCAGTCATGGGTCTCTAGGAGTTATGCACAAGCTTTAACACTCGCAAAAGAACTAGATGAAAACTAAAGTGAACAAATTAACGATAAACACACTAGTTAAAGAATTTGAAGACAATTAATAAAACTACTTTATTTGGCAACCCAAAATAAATAAATAAATAATGGAATGCTGTACATACATATTGTTCCAAATCACTATTTTAATTCTAAATTAAGGTTGCAATATAAATACAAAAAACCGCCGTGTTTAATTATCGTCACTGTGGAAGGAATCGTGGCGTTATAGTCAGGGTTAGAAATAAGCGGTCGTTAGTCGTATTTTGCACCCAGAAATTTAAGTTTGACGACCATGAAATAATACCTGGTTGTCATTTTTTATGCCTAATTAAAAAAAATATATATAAAATTGTCCTAACATACTTTTTTGAGATATGAGCTATCATTGGGTCAATTTTTTGACTTGAGATGCTTATAAAAATTAGAGACTATATGGCACTGAGTTTGATGAAATTTAATCATTAAATGTAACAAGTGGAAGAAAATTTTACTTACTCATGGCTCTGCCAGTGTATGTTTGATTTTTCTTTTGGACTCTATTGTTTTTTCAATAATAATAATAATAATATAGTTTTTTATTCCTGAATTCTGTTCTTTCATGTTCAGATAATTAAAACTTGAAAGATAAACCTTTACACTCATCCTTATAAAATGTTTTTAAAATATAATGAATAAAAAATTTCTCTTCCCTCCTAAAAATAAATAAATAAAAGCAATGCATTGTAATGTTAACAGTTAAATCATGCATGGTTCAAATGTAAGTTTGCACCATTCAGCAGTTTTAGTATGCTTTTCATTTGAGAGGATGTATATTACTTTGTTTATAAACCATTACTTATTACATGCTTGCTTTCTTAAATAGAATAAAGATTTGCTTCAGCAGTTTAAGGAAAAATTCAATGAATGTAAAGAACTTTTGAGAAAAGGAGATGTTTCATCCAATGGTAACTGTTTTTATTTTAAATGTATTTTATTAAATTTTACTTTACTGTCATATATATATATTTAGGGTAATGGTTTGAACTTTAACCCTTTGGGTACAGATTTATTTGACGAAATTCTCGCAATTAGAACAAACATCATTGCTAAATTGGCAATCCTGACTGGAAGAAATGTCCTCCTACAACTGTTACAAATTATGCCATGCACAAGAATGTGCATGCTTAATTTTGTCCTCATTTTGAGTTTGTGTTATGACAAGCCTACACAAGGGGTATCTGTCTACAGAGGGAGTGTCTTGGGCAAAGGACTTTTTAAGGGATTCTAAGGTTTACCTGCATTACATCTGGCGAAAACTGTTTCAAAACTCCTGAAATTTAGATCAACAACTGCACATAAGCCTGATTCTGAGACCTTCACACTTCAGCCATCTATAATATTCAGTGGCTTATCCAAGTTGGCCATGATGGAGCCTTGTCCTTGTTTGAGTGACAAAACATGCTTGTCATCTGTTACGTAGGGAAAGCAAGTGCATGCGCAACACAGTTTTCAAATATCCAAGGGGTTAAAAGCACTTTAAGCCTCTCTGTCAATCAAAATGCTGATACAGTATTATATAAATGAAATCTTGTATGTTCTTTGTATTTTGCGTTAATGGTGTTTTCTTGTCTGTTTTTAATTTATTATTATTATTTTTTGTTTATTTGTCCTTGTGAGTGCCCCCCTTTTTTTAATACCACTGTTACTTTTGCTATTATTTCTTGAGTATATTAATTTTAGCACTTTGTTTATGTATCTTCTAGTACAAAATTCTGCTCAAAGTGTTACCACAAATGAGTCTCCCAAGAAGGAAACCCCACCAAAAGATGTTGTGAAGACTGAAAATGATTATGAAAGCTCAGAATCTGAAACAAATGAAGATGATGAAGAAAGTGATGAGGATTCTACACTGTTTGAGAAAAGAGTTTCTTTTGAAATATCAGATGGACATGATAATGAATTTAAGGTAATGCCCCTTTTCTTTTTTCCCTAAATGAACTAATAGCGCACAGTTTATTGTAAGTAATGAAGTTCGAAAGGAATTCTTGTTGTAATTTTTTGTTAAATTACAGCTTTCACAACAAAATGTTTTATTTTAATGGAAACACTCTTTTAATGTATCTACTTGTGTGTTTGTTCATTTTTATGTGTTTCAAACTGTTTGATCAGTGTGTCATTTTATAAACTATTGACATTAGCATTATACTTCTAAATACAATTTTTTTAACAATATGCAGTTACCTTTTATGCCATAAATTTTACAATTGGTCATATATCTTATATATAATAAGATCCGAGAGTAAACATTGTATGTAGCTATGTAGGTAGGTTTGTGACCACCAATCTTTTTGCGCCCGTCGCTCGATCGCATTGCGCTGAGACGGTTGGTCGCAGACCTACCGAATTTTGCATACGGCTTCACTAGGATAGATCCTAACACGCCTCGGAGCGATTTTTTTCGAAATTCGAATTAGAAAAGGTTTTATTTTATGTTTTGTCCGATTTTTAGCGATTTTTCTTGCATAATACGTAATAACACCGGTCATTGCACTCGCAGTAAAAAGATGTTTGCATCATCGGATAGAGGAGAAAATTTTCTTTCGAAAACAGTTTGTTTTGACTATGTAACATATTTTGCCGATTTTTGGGGAATTTTTAAAAATAATTTCTCTTTTGGCAAAGTTTGCGTAAAATAATTTTAAAACCGTTGCATCTTTAATTCTATCCGTCATAACTTTTTTATATTGTGGATAAAGACGAAGCATACAATTCGCCCACTTTTAAAAGAAGAACGGAGGAAAAATATAAATTAGGAGATTTTTTACGAATTTTTATGTAAAGAAGGATTTTTATTTCAGAAAAAGCTGCTTCAAGTTTTCGGTATGATATCTTCCGCTATGGTTGTCTTGGGAACAGTAACAATGAATAAAATTGCCAGTTGGAAAAAATAAATAAAATTACTTTAAAATAACTGAATTTTCGCATGCGAAATCTACGTCATTTTCATGTAACGAGTTTAAAACCCCTTTCGAAACTCAATCAGAATAACAGAGTCACACACACCTACGAAATAATTCCATGTTTTATATTACGTTGCCAGAAAAAGAAATGAATGCTGTTTTTTAAACAATGAATTACCCAGCATTATTTTCGATTGAGTTTTTAAACGGGACACATTTTCGAATTGCAAGAAATATTTTGCGGAGCTAAATACATCAATCTGACAAGAATTGGGCATAAAAATGTATGGAAAGCTGTTTTAATGGCAACGATAAAGTGAAACGATTATCGTTTATGCTAATGGGTAAATTGCAAAGAATCGCCAAACAATAAAAGACTACATTCGTATCAAATATCTAAACCATTTCTTTGAATTAAGCATTAAAGATGGAAAAACGAAAATATATTGGTATCAGTAAAAGAAAATATAAGTAATAGTAGATATGCTAGGGCAATATTGATCAAAGCACAATATACTGCATTAATAAATACTTCGTGAAACTATTCGTTTCTATTCGTTTTTCAACAGCCGTCTTACATCACAGCTAACTAAACATTAAATAATTTTAAGTCGCGTTAATATATCCCGCGGTAGTTTCCACAGAAAAGACAGTATCTGAACTTTTTTTTTTCTTGGAGATTCTGTTTTGTCACAAGTAGTTATGGTCACATTTTAGGAAACTTTTCTCCTCTTGCTTTGCGAAGAGCGGGTACACAACTATTTAATTATAAAATAAAACGGTTCTCCATATCATGTAGTATCTATCTAAAAAAGAGTATGATGCAGAAATGAGACATTTTGAAAATTAGGAATTTTCACTGCAAACCGTAACGCTTTTTTCTTTTATGATCGTGAATGACACCGACATAGTTTTTTCCGTCATAATATTAACAATGGTCACAGGTCAGTACTTATACTAACTTTACGAATAACTAATGAGTAGTTTTATGCCAAGAGTCAAGTCATTTTGCTTATTTTTAGATTCCAAACCATTGGAATCAATTCGAATTATACATGTAAGAAATATTTTCGTTCCCTGCCGTGCGGAGAACGGGCACGCAGCTAGTTTAATAATAATTTTTAGAGTGATCCCATATAAAATAACAGATTTTGGCTGAAAAGGGGCCCCAATCCAGTGAATTTCTTAAAAAGTAAAATGAAATACTATTTTGGTTTTTGTTATCTCCCTTTTCTTTTCAAATTCACTCTAACGGTCATTCATCAAACATTTTAATTTATTTTTTTATTGTGCTACAAAAATAAATGTACTATGTGCTCTGTTGATATAACACATGAAGTTTTATAATTTATCATTTTATTCATTCCTTATTAAATGACGCTAAATGGCATATTTTTTTTTTTTTTTTAATTACCAAACTGGCTACTTTTTTATGTCTGTAAAGTTATTAATAATACTATTTTTGCCTTCTGACATTGGACACCCTGTATGTTTAACTCATATATTTTATAAAAACACTGTTAGGAATTATGTATGAGATGTTTAATAATGTATTCTGTATTTTATTTTTTTGTTTCTAGTCAGTTGGTATGGGATTGCTGAAAGTAGTATATGACGATAATGTTTATGGCTATCATGTGTATATGACATCTGATTCTGGTGTTTGCTTGTGTGATCACATCATAGCAATTCAGACTGCTTTGAGAATCGAAAAGAAAAGAGCCACTTGGGCAGCCATAGATCTCAGTCTTGATCCTCCCAGGCGTAGACGATTCCGTGCAACATTCAGTTCCGTTGATGCTGTAAAAGAATTTGGCAGTGTATTTGAAGATGTAAGCATATAGGATTTTTGTTGTCTTATTTCCAAATTTTTTGTGCAGCATTATATTTATTTATTGTATTTATGTATGTGCGGAGATCACACTGAAGTTTTAAAAAATTGGGTCACCATAACTGGGTCAAAACATACAGTGTGTTAGATAAAAATTTTTAGTTTCAATAAATTTCTTAAGTATATTAAATTAAATGTATTTTAAACCAAAAAATTAAATAAAATAAAAAGTTTATGAAAATTAAAGTACATAAAATTTAATCTCTGTTTATTATTAATTTCAAAATTTTACCGTGCAATTTTCAAAACTTTGAAAATTGTCATGAAATGTTTCAAGTATAGGTGTCATAAGGAAAGACATTAAATTATTTAGGACAAAGAAGGTTGTCTTGGTGTGTGTGTGGGGGGGGGGGCGGGGGGGGGGTGTCTTAAGTCCATATAATCAACCTATTGTAAAATGTTGCAGTGTCAATTTTTCAAGTTCCTAGTAAATGCAAAAAATGAACAAACATGATGAATTAGCATAATTTTGTGGAAGTGTGATATATATATTTTACTATAACAACTTCTTGCACATTGTCATAAACCTGTAATAATTGCGGTTAAGCTCGAATTTAAATGTATGTATAGAAAATGCAAGTTTTGCAGCAAACTTTTATGGATTAATGTTAGTTGTAAACCAGGGTTGGGGGGGGGGGGAAAACTTGGTTTTTTAAAATCCTTTTACATGTATATATATTTGTAAATAAAATTATTCATAAAATGTTCGATTAACAATTAATATTCCTTCTAAAAATAATTAAATCTAAGTAAATAAAAACTAAGTAAAAACTTGGTTTTTTAAAATCCTTTTACATGTATATATATTTGTAAATAAAATTATTCATAAAATGTTCGATTAACAATTAATATTCCTTCTAAAAATAATTAAATCGAAGTAAATAAACAGTTGTTAAACTACTAATGTGGATATTGAAATCATTAAATTTTAATATTTTATTTAAATATATTATTTTTTAAATTTATAGTACATAATGTAATACAATAGTAATTGTTTATTACATAATGCATGGAATATTGCTCTTAGATTCATCTGTGGTAATGGGGATAAGTTGTTGCAACACAAAACCTCTATTTTAAAAAGAAATTTAAAATGCAACCTATAATTTAAATTTAATTAGTAATTTTTAATATTTAAGCATTAAGCTATTAGATTAATATAAAAACTTATTATTGCTACTTATAACATGCTTCGGATGGGCTTAAAAAGTACTTAATTTTTTACCCATAACCTTAAAGTTTCAATATGGCATTTTATTTAATCATTTTCACTCAGTACTCCATATAGTAATTTGAGCTGTTAAATTGATCAGCTTTTACCTGTGCATTATGCTTCTGTCATTGTTTAATGTGCAGCCTTTTGAATCACTTTTTATTATAAAATATCGTAAACCAACCAGGTGGTGATATCATGGAATTAGAAAAAGAAAGTAAACATAAGTTAGCACTTAATGCAAACTTTCATCAGATTTAAATAAATCCTGCACCACAAAACATATAATATGACACCATGCTTCTCAAAACAGTCTATTGAGGATATTATTCAAAAAGGCAGTTGGAAAAGAGTTAACCTCTGAACCTAACAGCAAAGCTAAACAATCAAAAATTACTTTTTATTTTTTACAAAAATGATGCAAATTATTTTTCTGTCTAACATTTAGTAAAGCTATTATAAAATTAAATGCAAGGCATTTACATTTTTTCTAAAAAATTATTTAAATACCAGAATATACTTTCTAATGCAATTTTTATTCAGTTGAAGTGTATAAATTTCATAATAAATGCAATTTCTCTCACTCCTCCCCTACCCCCTTTTAAATACATGTTTACTAACTGGAGTTTTTTAAGTAATCGTGCAATTTTGTTTCTCACCAGCCAAGTTACTTTATTTATTGGGAGACTGCAAGATATTTTAATGTTTTCTAGTTTTCTAACACTTTAATAACCTTACTTTTTCTACTCTTAGTGAAATTTTGAATGCTTGTTTAAATAAATGTTGAGATTTCACTTATTTCATGTTTGAAAATTCTGCCATTTCTACTGTTTTAAAATTTTTAAAATTATAACATTAAGGGCTTTTTGTGAATTTGAAACTCTGTAGACTTATAAAAATACTATTAATTTAAAAACAGTATAATTTACTGTGTACAAGAGTATAATATCTGCAAAAGGGGACAAGTGTGTTATCCCAAAAATCCATTGGAATTTTTGTGTGTGTGTGTGTGTGTGCGCGCGCGCGAGAGAGAGAGAGCTACTGGTTTTTCTTTCCTGGGTGTTGACAGGTATGCAGAACAGTGATTAAACTGTTTTTTAATAGCACTATGCTAGTGAAACAGTTTCATAAGAGAGATCTAGAGATCAAATTTCTCTCTATTAAAAAAAAAAAAAAAATTGCCTCACTGCAGTCGAAATCTTGTTTTTCTATCTCCTCTGAAGCTGTGGAGATTTGAGTTTCGACTAAGGTGTCCACAGATTCAGAAAATTTCGGGGAAGCCAATAAGCGGACTTTAATTTCAAAATTCCAATTATTTTAGGAGATATTAATAAAAAACTGAAAATATAAGCATAATGGTTACCAGGTTTGGCAATTTTCACCAGCATAATATTATTCATGCCTTTGCATCAAAGCAATTTCTGCGTAAAATTAACAAACATAAAGTAGAGTTTCACCATTTTTGTACCAAATTAAAAAGTAAGTGAAATAAATAAGTCAAAGTGTGTTACACAAAGTTCACAGTTTTCAAATAGTAAATTCTCTTAGATAACAGGAGTTTAAAATTGATGCCAATTCGTTTTTCTAATAATAATTGTAATTGATTTAAAAAGTGCCATTTTGGCATCAGGTACGATCTGGAAAAACCCTATCTCAAGCAGAGTGAATCTAAATACTGCTTGTGTTCCAAAATGCTAGCACCTAGCATTTTGAAAATGTCAATTATGCCTTTTTTACGAATAAACCTTATTAGGCATTTGGTTTAAACCATGCCAGCCGTGTTCTAAATGAAAATAGTTATAAATTTAAAACTAAAAGGGACCCCCCCCAAAAAAATAAAAATCAAAATAAATATCTAAACATTAGTTTTCATTATGTTATTTTAGAGGGTAATAAGCAATTAAAATCAACAAAAAAATCTATATATATTAAAAAGGTTTCCTAATTTTTTTTTAAAACATTGACAGATGCAAAGAAAACATTTACATAATGTTTTGCATGATTAATATTGGGATGCATTTATTAGGTTAATTTTATACAATAAAGAAACGAACAAAAATAGCTGCTACATAAGTGTTACGAAAAGAAAAATGAACGAACATGGAAGTGGGCATCCTAACAATATGAAATATGAAAAGTTCAGCCCTGCTTCATCTAGACTTGCACAAGAAAAGTTCTTGTGAATCACTAGTTTTTCTTAAGCATTCTTTTATTTAAATCTGCAATGCTGTAAGTTTAAAGTTGACCCCCATTTTTTTACACTTATGTTTTTTTAACAAGGAGTTTCTTTTTAAGATTATATCGACATTTAAAAAAAATCTGCATGAGAGAAATAAGTTTGAGAGATTAATTCACAATAGCTGATAAAAGCTATTAATTATAATTAACTTAAATTTTGGGCTTGGACAGGGTCACTTCATAAGCGAGCAAACTTATCTCTAGTCCAAATGTCATGGTACTTTAAAATACAGACGAGACCACTTAATAGAACAGCCAATTTGCTACGAAAAATTATTTTAATAAACGGGATATTCCATTATCCAGGACCACACTGACAATTTACTACTGTTTGGTGCCAGGAAAAGTTATTACATTTAGTGGTATATTCTATTAAGTAGGCTCAACTGTACATGGCTATGAAGTGTAAGAATTATTTCTTGTGTTTAATTGTTTTCTGACTTTTTTCTTGAAGGGTAAAGATGTGGCTCTTAATTCAGAAATAGTGGAAAAAACGGATTGTTATTTTACACCTCCAGGTTAGTTATAACTTATTGAAATTGTATAAAGTGTTATAAATCTATATTTTATGTACAGTCTTCATTACAAGTTATATTTTTCTTATCAGGTCAACATTCATAATTCCTTGCCTTAATCATTAGGAAAAATGTGAGTATGAAGATAATTTCTATGAATTAATTTTGTTTACTATTAAAATAATTAGTATAATTTAATATAGAAGTCAAAATATACTGCAGCTTCAATTAGAAACGTCACTTTGTGTATTAATAGCTGGAATTTCAAAACAAGCATTTATTAGTCATTTTTGTACTGCAAAGCTATGCCTTTCACATTTCCAATGTAACTAAGAAATACTTATTTATGTCAGAGCAGATTGTTGACCGATGGGCAAAGCAGTCTGGTTTAAACTTTCTTTTTTTAGCTATACAAAACCCTCTCAAGATGCATGAAGGTTTTATGAAGTTGATAATTTTTAATACTTTCTCTTTTTAAAATAAAGTGGTTGAAACACTCAGTTTTGCAGCAAGTATAAATCTGTTAAAATATATGAAGTACAATTTTTCGTAATTTTTCTTTTTTGATTTATTAGTATATTCTTGTGTATTTTAGACAAGTTTGTATTATAATTTGTCTACATAAATGACAAATTAATTTCATATAGCTCTAAAACTTAAAATCAAGAATAAACTTGTGGCTGCTCAATTTAAACTATAGACACCAATTTTTAAAAATACTTTGATTAGATTTTGAAATTTTGCAAAAAATGTTTCAAAATGAGTAAATTTTTGTTTGAGCATCACGTTATAAAGACTATAGGGAATGAAAGGAAATTTGGTGGCATGATAGTTGGTCAATCAACTTAACTATAGGCGTTGAATTTTTGAAATTTTTTTTTATAAGATTTTGAGAAAATTATTTTTAAATGCATAAATATTCGTACGGCCATAACATAATAATGACTAAAGCGAATGAAATAAAATTTGGTGACATGATAGGTGGTCACTTAACTAAAACTACAGGTGTCGAAACATTAAAAATTTTTATTAGATTTTGAAATTTTGTAAAATTAATCAAAATGTAAAAATAAGTACCGATTACGTATAAACCACTGAAGCGAATGAAATAAAATTTAGTATTGCCTCTGGTGGTGACTTAAACTCTAGGCATCTTTTTTTTTTTTTTTTTTTTTTTTTTAAATAGATTTTGAGATAATTCAGCACATGTTTGCTCCATTCCTGAAAAATGGGAATGGAGTAGAATAAAATTTGGAATTATATTATATGCAAGTTAATTTTAACTCTAGATGTCAAAAAAGTTTTAATTATTTCATAGATTTGGAGTTTTTTGAAAATTGTTTTAATTTTTGTTCTCGTATACTTTAAAAATGGATTAAGAGATTATGATTAGCAATGGCTAAAACAACAAATGTCATAATTTTTTGAAATATTTTAAAATGTTATTTGGTTTTTTTAGATTTTGTGAAAATTGTACACAATTTTTTTGAGGAATAATGGTAAAATATTTACAGAGAATGAAACAAAATTTACTTATTGGTTAGGAATGACCTCTGGACTTGAAAAAATTACTCAACCGGAATGAAACTTGATTTTTTAAAAGAAAGAAGTTCTCTTTATTCAAATTTACTGATCACTTTGTCATACTTGCCGACTTAAACAGATCTTCCGTAAAATTTACGGATTCTCCTAGTTTTTTAAGCGTTTACTGAAGAGGGCTATTTTTTTACGCATTTCAAGCAGTCTGACGTCACGCTTAGAGATCGGCTAGAAAATCTTTCCTCTGCACATAAGCCGCTGTGTCAGTTTTTCCCCTGTACTCTTTTCCCGAGGGGGGGAAAACCCTCGAGACAGAGGGAGACTGGTTTTTTTCTCACTAGAGAGAGAAGGGGGGAGGGTGGTGGCTGCAAATGTAATCTTTTTTTTTTTCCCCTCTTAAGGAGGGAAAGAAAGGCCCTCTCCTCTTTCTGCCTGGTGACGTCATGGCCGATATCCCTCCATTTTCTCCCTGTCAAAGGGAAGCGTGAGCGTATGTCAGTGGTGGTATTCTCAGTCTCTATAGTCTGTTGACGGAAACGAGAGAACGAAAGTAAACAAACGGGTTATCAAAGAATTACATTTTTTGGCACCAATCTCTAGTTTGGAGTTAAGAAAGGTTAAATTCGCCTAACAGCGTAAATGGAAGAAAGCAGAAATTCATACTGTGTTTGGCGCTTTGGCAAAATGCCAGGTGTTAACTCTTCGCCAGTTTCCATGTGCAATTGTTTTGTTTCGTTCTCTCGACTCGGCAAACAGACTATAGTCATTGGATTTTTCGGTCGTAGTGAGGAGTAAACTTGTTTTGTTAGCTTTTTTTTTCTGTGCACGTGTTAGCTGATAGATAATGTCTTTAAGCAAACCATCTAAAAGTTATTTTCAAACTTATAAAGTTTCGTACACAAATGAATTTCCCTGTATTAAAAAGTCGTCAAAAGGGATAAAATTTGTTTTTTTTGTGAGGTATGTACGTGACTTTAATATATCCGATGGTGGTCGCAATGATATATTGCGGCATGTTAATGAGGCAATGCACCAGAATAACGTAACTTGTTTAGAAAACAGCAAAAGCATATCCTCGGCCACAACAGCTGTCTTAAACTCTGATGCTTCCTCATAGTTCTCCTCACAAATACTTAGCTTTTTTTCCCTCTATACCAGCAGAATAACTTTCTACTACTGATTTCTCCCTCTTCTCCTTTTTCAATTATAAATTTTAACTTTTTTTGGACAACATGTGGACCAGGGACCGCAGTGCTCTTTTTTTTCCCTGTTTTTCCTATTTTTTTTCAATTGGCTCCTTTTTTCCTATTTTTTTCTTTAAATACAGTTTCCCCTCCTATTTTCAGCCTTTTATTCCTTTTTCCCTCTCGCTTTCCCACAGTTCTCTTTGATTTTTTTTTTTTTTTTCCCTTTCTTTCGGAATGACGGCGCCGATAGTACGGCCAATCATAAATATCACTCGCGTGAAGAAGTCCAGTTTCCATAGGGATAATGTAAGAGCAGAAACGCGCGCATACGCGGCGTTGGCGGAAACCGTGGTGGTGAAAAAAAAAAAAGCTTTACAAAGCTCAAACGCAGATCCAAAACTATTTGAGTTAGCTGAGAGTTTCCCCCCCCCCTTCTTTAATGAAGAAACGCCGTTTAAAATTCTTCCAATCATAGTCAGATAATGTAGACGCACGCCGGACACGGATACATTCAAAGGTCTTGCAAGATAGTTTTCCAGTAATTCCAAGTTGTTTTTTCTTTAAATGGATAGTTACCTAAAATCTTTTTTAAGTCATTATAACCCAAGCAGAGCTCATTCTAGGCTGGGTCAGCGGGCCGCTGCGGCACCGTTGATTAAAAATTAGACATTCTGTTTTGCCCGCGAAGTTTTTTGTATTTTTTTAAGCCAATGCAAATGCACGCCTGTCTCTGTGGTGAAAAGGGGGATGGAAATCAACTGTGTAAAAATTCATTAATCTACAATTTTTTTATTAATAGACCGATTTGTTTGAAATTTTGGGAATTACTTTTAAATGCAAAAATTGATTCAGTGTCCAAATTTTAAAAAGACATCTTAATTTGAACAAAAGTTAGAAATTTATTGTCCGAACATTTTTTTTTTTTTTTTTTGTGGTTTTCTTTCCGAGCTAGACTGGGGGAGAAAGATGAGGTTGAGGTTCTTATCTCCTTTCAGGCTGTTTCAAAACTGCCACTTATATAGGTGACCAGCTGATTGTTAAAATCAACAGAACACTTGTAATGGCTGCAGATAATCCTGAAAAAAATTTTAGCTATTGTTGTCCATTTTCAAAAAAATTAATAAATTACTGGAATTTGTAGTGGAATATGTATTGAATAACTGGAATAGATATTATACCATTATATGGTAATTTTGAACAGAAGTGTTATTACTAATTTCATGCATTAACTATATTTTAATTGTTTGTACTATTGGATTAATTCTTACAAAGACAAGTGAATGATGAAAAATTGAATGAATTATTTTTAGAAATGTAATAACTTGAAAACTGAAAAAAATTAATAAAAATGAAAATTTAGGTTTAGAACAACTTAACTTTATTAAGTGTTTCTTAATTTAGTTAAACTTTTATTGATGATTCTTAACAAGGTGATCCAATAAATAGTTTATTAAAATGTGCTTCTTATTCAAAATGCTTACTTAATTAAGCATTTTCTTGTCTATTAGGTATACTTGAGTGATTATTTTTATTATAAAAAGAAAAAACCTTAAAAATCTTCTAAAGAAATATTCTTATTAACTTAACTATTTATAATTTATTTTAATAAGTTAATTAACAAAGTTACTTAAAATATAATTCTTTTACATTACTTAGCTTTATCAACTTAATTAATTTTATCAAATTTTTAATAAAGACTAGTAATAAATTTATTAATAATTACTAATTAATTATTATTAATCAATAAAGCATTGGCTTACTCAATTTTTAGGGGATTTTTGTAAATTAGAATCAGGATATGTACTGCCCTTTTAAAATAATGATGCCCTTTTTTAAAACCTTTGCACCCTGCCCTTTTTTTCTACTTAGAATGAGCTCTGAGCCCAAGCACGTTGCACAGATGTGTGCGCATATGCATATACACATGTTTATATACGCATTATGTATTTTGTTATCATGAACTATTATGAGTCTGCAGATAATTTTGGATTATGTGGGCAGATAGTTTTTTCTTTTATCTGACTATGTTTCCAATTATAAAATCGGGTAACGATCGGCAAAACAATATTGGTGTAATTAAGTTTGACCATTGTTAAAGTTTACACTTTTGGGAAAAAATTTATTTATGAAACTTAATTTATTTTAATTATTATTTTGCTATGGGAATCTCTGCTTAATCTTGTTTTAAATATAAATTCAGGAAACAATTGATGAAATAATATTGAATATTGGTTTAATCAAAATCCAGTTGTTTGAATTAACACTTTTGGGGGGAATTTTAACTTGGAGCAAGGGTTGCTTTCATTATTATTTTGTAATGAGAATCGCTGTCACAGATTGGGGAAAATGATGCAAAGGCAGCATGAATGGGCATGCAGGCATTTTTAGTAAATATTTTGCAAATTACTGAAACAATCTTTGCCTATAAATCATTCATTTTTGGAGACAGCATCCGCTCTCAGATCCTCAGATGACAGAGCATCATGCATGGAGCACCGTGAAATTTGTCTAATGAAATTATAGACAAAACAGTTTTGAATACCAAGCTTACAGATTAGATGACGAAGTTGATCTAATTGTAAAAAGCTTTAATGAACGTTCTGATGATGACAGACAGCCAATTGATGGGTACTGGAAAGAAGCTTTCAGTCTTGTTGATAAGATGAACGGACAAGAAAAGTATTCAAATTTATCGATTATAATCAAAAATTGCCTTTCTCTGTCGCATGCCAATTCTGATGTTGAAAGAGGTTTTTCTGTAAATCGCAGCATTCTGTCTTATGAATGACATAATCTCTCAGAGGCTGCGATTATTGGAATTCGACAGGTCAAAGATACCATTAGGAGAAATGGTACCATTAGTAATATTACAATTACAAAACAGCTACTTAATGCTGTGACTAAAGCATATGCTGTTTATTCGCAAGAAAAAGCGATAAATAAAGCAACTGAAGACATGAAAAGAAAAAGAAGCCAGCGAAGTAAAAAGGAGAAAAGAAAAGAATGGAAAAAAAAAAAAAAACAGAAAATTGATGAGAGAGTAAAAGGTCTGCAGGAAGATCTCCAAGCAGTCCAAACATACCTTAAAGAAAGCTATACGAAATTACAGGATGCAATTAAGTAAAAAATATTCCGAACATGAAGAACGCTACTACAGCAATTGAAATAGCAACACAAAAAGTTGAAAGTATTACAAAAGAACTAAAAGAAGCTGAAGCTGATAGAAAAATCTTGTAGACGAGACTTTACTTGTGACAACTGTTTCAATTACTATTTGTGATTTTATGTTGAAAAGGATACAAGTTAATGGAATTTAAATATTAATTAAAAATTCTCTAATTAATTTAACAAGAGCTTCATTTTTTAATTCCTGAGTGTCTTGGAAAAACATAACTAAGTAGCAATAGATGTAAACTTATTTATTTATTGTTAGCAATTAAAGAAAAATAACTGACAGAAAGTTTGTTCTTAATAGTTTCTTTTCAATAATAAAACAAAGTCTTTTGTACTATTATTGTCAAGTCTCTTGAACTTGACAATAATAGTACAAATAGTTGCATTCTTATTAATAAAGAGTACCCAGTATTTCTAACTTATGAATGCATGTTCTTAAATTTTTTTAGAAAAGATTCACAGTTAAAATTTTTAATTATATAGTTTGTTTAGCACGCATTTATAGATAGATTGATCTCCCAAAGAACAGTAAAAAGCTCTTTTTTTTTTTTTTTTTTCTCTCTCCTTTTTTTCCTATTTTTTTTCCAAAATTTTTGCTTCTGACCCTGATGTGAACACAATGGACTTAATTTTTATCATTCATTTTTGATATCATACTATAATTTTAAGTTATCCAACAACTGCCTATTTGCTTAAATTTAATTGTACTAAATTAAGTATTTTAGCTCTGTAATAATTTAGTTAAAATGCATAGTTTAATTATGTACACAAAGTATATGTATTAACCTGTATATAAAAGAAAGCACATAGCTATTAATTTGTTGGAAGTGTTAAAATGAAGAGAAGAGGTAAGATGTAATTTTGTCCCCCCCCCCCCAAAAAAAATGACTTTTTAAAACACTTAAATATTTCTATTGTATATTTTCAGTGTGTATGTATAATATATATATGTATGTGTATTATAAAGGGATATATTTATGCCCACACGTTATCAAGTATAAAAATTCGAAAAATGTCGTTCGCACAGAATTTTACTGATGGCCATTTCTAAAAGTTGGCAAGTATTCTTTGTTACTCCCAAACCTGTAATCTTAGCAGTACACAGTAGTTATAATTTTGATTTCTATACAATTGCTAATATACTCATTCCATTCTTTATAAACCTACAATTCTAAAGAAGATTCAAGCTTTTTGGAAATTTGCATTATGTACTAACCCGTCAACGATGTGTACTTCAGTGAGTATTCGCTATAACTATTTCATAGTAATGTTTTGTATATGCAGTCGATAGATCTTGACAAGAGCTGACGATTGAAACGCTAAGAAATGTTCTAGCTTCTCCAAGTCGAAAACTTACGCTAAACTAACACTATGTGATGCAGTGAAGCGATTTCAAAATGGCACCACTTCTTCCTCTGCCACAAGTGATGTGCCAGAGTTCTCACTCAATGTAACAAATTCCTTGATCCTTTAGCTATCAAGTCGTGTAATTAAATTTTAAATGTAGATGATAGATATGTAGCTGCGACACCAAACTGTATCCACTGATTTTATTATCAGTTTTCTCAATTGCCTCCCACTATGGAAGCAAATTTAAAAACGTATTCACATTTAAAAAAAATTCCATATTGTTTTGATGGTGTGTTTAGCTATATACAGAATGTTCCAAAAAAGGTGGTAACAGGCTTTAATTCTTTATCGATTAGAGATAAGTGGGCAGTGTACATTGAAAAATTGTTCAAAATAAGACCTCGGTAAGAAAAACATCCTCTTGTTAATTTTCAAAAAGTTATGTTTTTTTAATTTGTATATACGACCCCCATACAAAAACATTCCCTGTTAGTAAAATGTGCCCCATGCACTAATGAGGTGATCTACAAGATTTGAGCCTTTCATCATACAACGTCACAGATATATCTTTAAAGAAAGTTGATGGGGGACTATACACAATTCTGAATATAAACTTTTCTTGCTGCAGCGGAAAAAAAAAAAAAAATCTTCATAATTTCTGTACGACCCCTGAAATGCTATTATTTCACGTAATTTTTTTCCTCTTCAACAGCCTTTGAAAAGTGGTTTAAGTCAGCCTTATATTTATCTTCATATGTTTGACACTTTTTAAGGTATAATTTCTCAAATTTTGTATGTCACCTCATTAGTGCATAGGGCACATTTTACTAATTGTGTATTGTTTTGTACAGGGGTCGTATACAAATTAAAAAAGTGTCACTTTCAGGGACGTAGCCAAGCCCCCCCCCCCCCCCCCCAGGAATTTTTTGCCATACAAAATGTATATTCTTCACTCCCTTATCACACACATGTATGTATATATGTGAGTTGCAGTAATCGTAATTCTCCCCCCCCCCCTTGTTTAATTTTTTTAGCTAGCGGATACGGATCTTTCGAAAAATATGTGGGTAGTTGGATATACGAGGGTCCTTAAAACTTTAGAGATAATCCTTGAATTCCTTGAAATGTGCTTGAATTTTTACCAACAATTCTGCTGTACACCCTGCCAATTTAAATCTGATTCTACTTTCATTATTTTCTACATAATATTTAACCTTGAACATTCCCAACAGAAAAAAAATTATGTCTCGGGTAGTCTAATAACAAGATCCTGCAGATTACTATAGAAAAGATAAATTGTTAAGTATTTTACTTTCAGAAATAATTTAGATATACTTTATTTGAATGTAATTTGTGAATGTAACTATTTCTAAGGAACATACTGATACCAATTCAAGGGTATAGAAGATGTGCTTGAACATTTAAAATGTGCCAAAATATTTTATTCCTGCTTAATTATTTACACTGTCCTTATTTAGTGAAAACAGGGTGACTACTGGTCAAGAAAATGGAAAATAAGTCAGGAAAGACTGGAAAATGCAAAATGGGTTAAGAAAATTCTTAAAAAAGATTACTAACCCCCCCCCCAAAAAAAAAAAAATAAATAAATAATAATAAGAAGAATAAATTCTTTACAAGTTTTCTCTCTCTCTTCTGGACTCCAGTGAGTGAAAAATGCTAATAAAGGTGATCTGTGTTTAGGTAGAATAAATGAATCGAAATGTTTGTATGGTATGCGAGAGCTCATGCCTGCCATTCTCTGATGGGGTGTTCTTGTGACAGGAGGGTATAAAAGTTATTTATGACTAGCGGTAAAACAGAACTTTTTATTACTATCACTCGGTATTCTTAAAGATTTGAAGTGCAGTGGACCAAAAGATAATTTGTGTTTGAAATTTGGTACCTGCATTAAATTTTGTTAGATGTATCACATAAATATCCCAGAAGCGCAAGCAGTATTGGTCAGCATTGGTTAAATCTGAACCAACCAGTATCTTATGTGAAACTCATAGTAATTTTTATCTAATTTATGTGCATCAGCAATTTCATTGAAAATTTATTTCAAGCAAGTTATAGCAAAATATATAAATTTAAAAGAAGAGAGAGGAATTTCCTAAAGTAAATAATTGCATGTATGGTAGGAAATTTTTTCTGGGCGTTCCCAAAAGTCAGGAAATCTACTTTTAGAAATTTACCCTGGAAAATGTTCTAAACGAATAACGATACTGGGTCATTCCATGTCAAATCAACACACTGATTCAGACTTGATGTCTCAGATTTTCATAATTTTTGGTATTCAGTAATATATCATTGACATATGAAAAAATACGAAATTTCAGTTATGTAGCACAATTATTTTTGAAGTTATTAATTTTTAAAAATTTAAATTTTTATGAAAAAAATCATATTTGGCATTTTTAGTTGCCTATAGGCTGGCAACCAGTGATGGTATAAAGCTGAGAGTGGTCTCATTCTAAAGCTGTTGAATGGGGCTTTAATATGATATGCCACAAAATAGGGGTTACAATTTAAAAAATGAAAATTTTAAATTTAAATTTTAAAATTTAAATTTCTCAAAAGTGACAATTTTCTGCTTTGAATGAAGCAAGCAGTGGCTATTACTTTTACATTATTTTTTGAATGGAGAAAGGTTTCATAAGCACTTACCGTTATTGAAAATCCAATTTAATGTGTAAAGCTAAAGTGTAATAAATCAGTACCTTTAATTATGTTTGTTTTGTCTTCTATTGTTGGAAGAAATCCATACATTTGTTCACTTCAACGTAGAGCCTCCTTCAAGATTGATTTCCCTACCAGTGGCTGAGTGTTTAGCGGAGATGAAGGGTGCCTGGTTTAAATCCAGGTCGCATCCGCCGACCTAGAATGATAGGCTCGAATGATTCGATTGGGAGGGCGTAGGGTTTAAAAAATACTTCCCAGTAGTTTCCAAGGGATTAGGAATTTTGTAATTACGTTTAAAAATAAGCATTTTTCATTATAGTCCTTACATCAAAAAATTTTTTTTTTTTACACATTTTAGAAAATCTGTATAGACGCGCATTCTAGTATCCTAATTTCAAATTAAATAAGTTTAAATGGAGCGCCTCAAAAATGTATATAATTTAATAGACATAAAAGAAGCCATGCGTTTTTTGTATATATATATTTTTTTTAGATTACGGTCGATTACCCACTCGAGGGATCTAGTCCGAAGCAGTGCTCTCCATGGGTCTTTGTAAGTTGTCCTGACTTCTATGTACGCAAAGTTTCGGAGAAAACCACAGGATACACCGAACATCTAGGTCGGCGGATGCGACCTGGATTTAAACCAGGCACCCTTCATCTCCGCTAAACACTCAGCCACTGGTAGGGAAATCAATCTTTTTAACTAACTTCAAAAAAAAAAGAAAGAGGCTCTACGCTGAAGTGAACAAATGTATGGATTTCTTCCAACAATAGAAGACAAAACATAATTAAAGGTACTGATTTATTACACTTTAGCTTTACACATTAGATTGGATTTTCAATAACGGTAAGTGCTTATGAAACCTTTCTCCATTCAAAAAATAAAGTAAAAGTAATAGCCACTGCTTGCTTCATTCAATGCACTTCCTCTTTTTTTTCTACAAATGTGTATTTCTATTAGCCCTGTATCTCCTGATCCCACTGAGATCCCATAATAGAATTTTGCTATGTGTATTTAGACATCACAAACTATTTTTGATAATTTTTTGAAATTTTTAAAATTGTAACCCCTATCTTAAGGCATATCATATTAAAGCCCCATTCAACAGCTTTAGAATGAGACCACTCTCAGCTTTATACCATCTCTGGTTGCCAGCCTATAGGCATCTAACGGTGCCAAAATATGAATTTTTTTCATAAAAATTTATATCTTTAAAAATTAATAACTTCAAAAATAATTGTGCTACATAACTGAAATTTGGTATCTTTTCGTAAGTCTGTGATATATTGCTGCATATCAAAAAATCATGAAAATCTCCCAAAATTGTGTTCATTTGACATGGAATGACCCTACTGGATGTAACTGAATGATAGGTGCACCATCATAATAACGTGATATTTAGTAACTATCACATTATAGATGTGAGTAACTTTTCTTTCTTCACCTCATTTCTGCATGTTTTATTTTAGCTTTCACCACTATCCTGGTTAACATATATTTTTACTGATAAGCTGCTTAACCCTGAAAAACATCTTGGGTTACTAATAAAACTCTTTTAAAGTTACTAATATAAAGTCTTTTAAAGGTTTTCAAAAATTGTTAGTTACTTTTTATTAAGATAAATTTCAATTTACTAATATTCAAAACTTATCATATAGATATAAAATGTATGACATGTTTGATAATGTGAAGAAATAAATATCCTCCTTCTGAAAGTATTACATTTACACAATGTAAATTTCTTAATCCAAAATTACTTTGTGGAGTCAATAATAACAATGGCAACTCTGTTGAAGCTTTAATGAAAAATGATTTCATTGTTCCATTGCATTTTGGGGATTCCAATAATTATCAAAAGAAAAGCATAGATAGTGTGTGTGCATTTAAATTTTGCGGGAAAGTATTTATATTTATATGTTTTATTTTATTTTTTAAGAATATAAACCATGTTTTCATATTAAATAAATAAAAAATAACTCATAATGACTCATTTACAGTTTTAACTCATCACTTTGACTTCTCCCACAAAAGGCTTTCACTCTCATAAAACCTCAATCATCTACAACTTATTGTGTAAAGCTATGCAATTTTATTGCCATTTGAGTGTGTGTGTGAAAAAAAGTTTTCTTAGCTTGATAAAATACTTCAATTCATTGTTCATTTTTGCTTCATTTTTTCAGAACAATGTGAAGAAATCTTCCAAATCATGTGATAAGATCATATTCCTGTACTGATTGCTTATCATCAAGACATCATCTAGAATACTAGAAGTTATCATTCTTCTGAATCAGTTTCAACTTATTCAGAACTTGTAAAGGCATTAATTTCTCTGTAAAGTTTGATTACATGTCATGCAATTAAGTTTGGTCTTGTTTAAAGGATTTTAATCACAGATGTTTGTGTTTTTTGTTCAGTCCTAGTTCACAAAAAAATAATGTACAGTGTCTAGTAATTAAACCATTTAATATTTTATTTTGTTGAATTTTTATTTTTAAATAATCATTCTATGATTTAGTGACTCATTTTATTCAGTTATTTCCTCTTCGATATTTCAAAAACTGTCGTTTCCATGACCTTAAAGTATGATGAACTGCAGTGTATTATCTGGGAATCTTTAAAAGGTAGAGTTAGCAACCTTTTAATTGGCACACAAATGAAAAAGATATCACTTTAGTTACTGTTCTATATTATTGTATGTGGGGGAGGGGGGGGGATTTACATTTTAAAGTAGAATCAAAGGATTTGAAAGTTTAGTATCTTTTCACCAGATGTTTAATTAGACACATCAGTAAACCTATTACGCAAATTTTTATTACATGTAATACAAATCTTAAACATATTCCAAAAGTTTTTTTTTTCTTACACACAAAAAGATAAGCTAATAATTGTAAAGTAAGACTGCTTGTTTCTTTAAGTAAATATATATATTTAGCCTAGTGTCAATGACCAAACACTTCCCATACTTTTAATAAACCAATTACCGTGGTACACACATCGAATATCTATTCCTCCTGTTTATTTCATTACCTCTTACTGATTTTATAATCAAGTAATTACTGCACGACTCCAATAATTAATAAATAAATCATAATAATTATTATTATGTTTGCTTATCTTTGTCATAATAACCATTTACATTCAGTGTATACACGAGAGGCATTAATGGGTATCTTAATACCTAAGATATTGAATAATGATATAGAAAAGTATAATGGATAAAAACCCATCATTAGTTTTTTTTTCTAAAAGGGTTAAAAATGATATGTTTAGTTTAGATTCATGTAAATAACGAGACTAAAAAGAGATTTTGCCAAGTCTTGCTTAGAAATGATTAAATACCATGATCTTACCCCCCAAAAGTAGTAAGGTCATTCATGCTAGGGTTAATTCAAAATGGATATACAAACATAAAATTTAAAAAATCTGATGTGGACAACACGACTTCTTTGCACGTCTATTAAATCAAAAATTTTTGACACACTTCTTCTAAACTTATTTTGTTTTAAAGAGATAAAATATCAGTAATAGTAAGGTTTAGCGATTTCTAGCCAAATATTTCGCTATCGCCAAACTGAGTTCAATTTGAAAGATTTCCTTCTGACACTTTTTGGCGACATTTCACCAAAAGCCGACAAGCTTGAGATAGTTTGTGAGAGTTTTGCGATAGTCAAAGTAATAATTGACAACAGACTTTCAATGAATTGAATGCATCCATAAACCTTAATGTATTTAAAGTCATTTGGCTGACCCTGTAAATAAATTACCCAGTCGATTGCACTCAAAAAAGATATTGAAAACAGTTAGATATTACAAAAGTTCAAAATTGTATGGGTTAAAGTTTTAGAGTTATACAAAATTTGAAATAATTTTTGCTGCCAAATTTGGTGATATTTCGGTGAAACTCGCCAAGGTCGACAACAAGTGGTGACATTTTGAGCATGCACCAAACAGTGACAGACTCGCCAAAACTTGACAAGAACGGTGAAAAATGGCGATATTTTGGGCATGGACCAAATGACTGACTATCGCCAAATTTGGCGATATTTTGGCAAAACTCGCCAAGGTCGACAACAGGCGGCGAGATTTTGCGCATGTACCAAACAATGACTGTCTACAGATGTAATATATTGAAGATGTCCATAGACATTAATGTATTGAAATTCTTTTCGGTGGTCCTGTAAATAAACTCTCCAGTATATACATAATAAACTCTCCAGTAATCTTATATATGAAATTTCAACATTCTACGACTAATAGTTTTTGAGATTTGAGAGTTAAATACATACACATGTATACCAAAAGTTGGCAAGCTTGGCGACTTTTGGTGTAGTTCTTGAGGGAGGCCCGTAACTGTGGTCTGGCCATTACCGAACTTATATGGTAGGACGGTATTGTGCTTGAAATGGATGAATGTCCCTAAAATTGCCACTGACCGTAATGTATTGGAAATCTTTTGAGTGTTCCTGTAGCAGCACTGTAAATGATAAAGACACTTCTATTAATGGAGAAATTCATTTTGTAACTCTTCACAGCATATATCACTTCTGAGTGGTTTGAAATAGCCCAATACCTCTAAAATACGCTTTAATGAATTTCGGCCCATAGAGCGTAATGTATTTCGAATCTTTTGGGCAGTCCTGTATATAAACTATCCAGTCAAATGGAATCGAAAGGGGAGGTACACAACTAGGTGTTATAACAATCCTAAATATAAAGTTACAACTTTCTACGCCTAATAGTTTTTGAGATATGCGTGTTTAGCGAATTTCGGGCCATAGAGTGTAATGTATTTCGAATCTTTTGGGTGGTCCTGTATATAAACTATCCAGTTGATTGAGATCAAAAGGGCAGGTGCACAACTAGATCATAGAACAATCCTAAATATAGAATTTCAACATTCTACAACCAGTAGTTTGCGAGTTACATACATATCTACAAACACGCGTACATACGTACAGATGGCATGGGGAAACTCACCAAAATAGACTCGCTGATGGTCAAAATAAGTTACAGACGAGTTTATAGGATCGTGCATGCTAACTTATGATGAGATGCATCGAAAAAATTCTTAAAAGTAAATTTAGAGGTAGTCAAAACCGGTTTTTTCGTCAAAATTTGGCCCCCGAAATTTTTCGGGATCACATTACTTCCTTATACTCTGTACAAGGAAGTAAAAAGTAAAGGTTCAGGTTTAAAATTATCAAAATAAATAGCATCATAAAATTATTTTTAATAAATTTTATCTGAAATTTTTGATAAATGTCCTTATTTTATTTTATTTTTTTAAGCTTACTTATTATGATATATTTTTTGTTAAATAAATCTATGTTTCTGTTACTACTAAAACAAGTCAATCATAGAAATTTATAAACGTTGAAGATTAGTATGAAAATTTTAAGGACTATATTCTGCAGTTTTAAACCTGTGCTTTTTTTCACTCTTCAAATTTTCAAGAAATTGAGCTTTATTTTATGCGTTTTTACTGGCTAACTAGCTGTAGATTTTCTACAGTGTATTCCTGAATTCATGGGTTGAACTTAAATGGTAGATAAATGCATATAAAGTAATATGTAGGTAAATGCGTAAAAATTAAAAATGTAGGGGTTCCAGCAGGGCTTGAAATAAGTTACGGAAAGCACAGCAAAGTTCGTAAACTTAGCACAAATAGATGCAATCATCAACATTTCTTACCGCAAGTTTTGTTGTGTGTATTTAAAGCTTCATTACTTGAGTGCTTCTTTCTATCTCAGATGTATTTTATGGTTAGATATCATTGTTCGTTCTCCTTGTGCCTTTTTGGCTGGGTGCATCACCCGGCAAGTTTTAGAGACTACCAAGTAAGAAAATCAGAATACCGTTTCAAATGCTTTAATTCGATAAAATTATACATTACAGCTTCATAATACCACCTGGTTGACACAAATTTTTGGGGAGATCACTGCATATGAAATTTCACAATGCTTACAAGAAGAGAAGTCTAATAAATTTCCACTTTCTATTAACATCTTCGTTTATAAACACCCTGTATAGTTCTGTTTTCAGGAATTCAGTGGCTACTAATGTCATCTTGTGAGTGTAAATGAAGGCTAAAAATATCAAGATGTAAAAAAAAAAAACGTGGCTTAGAATATCCGATAACAATTATATACTGTGTTTAAAAATACCAGGTAGGAAAAAAAAATAAGTCTCTGCAATAATACCATGAACATATGCAGGTATTATGTATGTACCATGGTATGAATGCGCGACGTTATAAAAATGTATGCCCAGGCCCGTCGCTAGCGGGTGTGCAGGTTGTGCACTGCTAAAAGGGGCGCAACGACTGAAGAAGAGTTTAGCAAAAAATTAACCTTTTCCAAAAAAAAAAAAAAATTATAATTGAAAAAATAAATATTTTTTTGTCTAAGTTTATATTGCAGACACTTAGGAAAGGGCTTTCCCCTTTGAAATGCCCCATTACAATGTTTTTGCAAGGTTTCATCTTATAAGTTCTTGTATGCAGCACTGCTTTGTTAGCATCCTTCCCCCCCCAGTCCCTTAGGCCAGCATTTCTCAACCTCTGGGGTGCAGAGTGTCTGCAGGGGGCATGAGAAAAACCAAAGAGCAAGTAAGGATGCATGTTTTTAAAAGGTAATCCTATTTATTCTCATTTTTACTAAAAAAATCTATCCATTTTTGCTTAAAATGTTCATTCAAACTTATAACATTATATTTTAGAAAATTCGATTAAATGTTCATTGTTGAAGATTAAAAAACTGAATATATGCTGAAAAATGTGAGGGGAGGGCACCCCCTAAGTTAGCCTTTGTTGGGGGGGGGGGGGTGCAATGTTAAAAGGTTGAGAACTGCTGCCTTAGGCAAAAACCTTCTCTGAGTTTCCCCAAACTTGTCTTTCAGTGTTATCCACAAGATGAAATTTACTGATATGTAATACGAAACTTACTATGGTGATGATATCAATGATCGTTTTCAGATTCCTTCCCATTCATGGGCGTCTGCCCAAGGTCCTAATGCCCCATTTACATTCAGCCCTTCCTTCCCACTTCTCTCGCTCCAGCTTTTTTCCCAGGAAATACTTCTGCATCAGCTCCAAAAGCAGTAAGCATTTACATTCAGCTGTACTCGCAGTCTCCTGTATGTAGTTTTCTACTGTACTTCGGTCTTCCTACCTTAAAAATCCCCTTAATGAAGAGGTATCGTGCCGGGCAAAGAGGTCGGCAAGAAAGGTCATGGCATGAGCAGGAAATTTGTTCCTACACTCCTGTTACTGCTATTTCTCCCGCTCGCTGCCGTGAAAGTGGGCTGAGTGTAAACGAGGGGTGAGATGTTGCAGAGAGAAGCACTGTTGCATTTGTTGATGAGAGGGGCTCATCTTGGGCTTTCCCGCACTTCAGTAGTAAAATAATACAAAAATGTTGAGTACACTAATTCACTATACTGACGGCTTCGGGATAGGCGATCCGGGAGTCCATGATGACAAATGCAAATCTGGGAGTGGACATGGACCCAAAAGTGGCGCAAAGAGAAATACATTTTATATTTGTTTCTAATTGAAGTTGCCTGATGCGTAAATGATTGCTCATATAGAAAGGTAGATCGTGCCCCTTCCTTAGGTGTTTCTGAGATTAATTTTTTTTTTGTTCTATACTGAATTTGTATTGTTTTAATACAAGGACAGTCCGTAGTATTTTACAGCCTGATAAGAGCATTTCCCTCATAGAAACACTAGTATAGGCATTCTTGCATGGGTCTCAAAATTTAAAATGCTTTACCAACCTAACAGAAAAGTAACATGAATTGGCATTTAAGTGTTAATTATTTTCTAAAATACATAAATACAATCTACTTTATTATACATTAATTGAAATCCGAATTATGGGATCCAAGGGAGGGCAATCTCTCTTTCTCTAAGCACATTTAAAAATTTGCAGAGTTGCTGGGGAGTTTAACCCACTTTTTTCTGTCTGCTCTCATCATTGAAGAGATTCAATGGAGAAAGCTCTCCTTCTGTAACAAGTGTTGCTTCCCGGTTTGGGTTATTAAATGCTGCGCCAGAACCCAGACCCAGCAGTTGCAAAATCGTTGACAACGATTCAAAAACTCATGCTAGGAAGTAAAACTGGTCACAGAAGGAGAGACTTCTTCATTGCATCTTTTCAAAGATGAGAGCAGATGGAATAAATCTGGACTCAAGATTGAAAATGAATTGGTCGGGATGACCCAACAGGGGAAAAATTCTTTGTGATACTTATCTCTCCCCTCCTTGGAGCATTTCTGGATCCACTACTGATCAGAAATTTAACAAGTCGAGCCACATTTAAATAACTTTTGATTCAGGTAGTATTTTACATTACATATTCAAACAGTGCTGCACCCCCCCCCCCCCCACACACACACACACCTAAAAATAAATAAATCCTAAAGGGTAACATTTTGTTTTATTATGCATTTTGTATAGGTAAAATCAGCTTTTTTAAAAAATTAGACCAAACTGAAACTGATTACATTGCTTTAGGGTAAAAGTTTTCTTTAATGTACAACTTGTTTACTTTAAATAAGCTTTATCATTAAAATTAGCCCTTTCCACACAAATTTTTTTTTTAATTATTCGTGACTGCACTCAAAATGAATGTAACTACTATTAACTTTAATTTACTTTTCTCCAATCGTATATAGAGTAGTAAATCGTTTTCGTCCTTTTTACAACTAGGGTAGCATAGGTGGATACAATTGTAAAATAAAATAATACTTAATTTTATTGACATTTGAATACACTTTTCACATTTTTTAAACAAACCTATGTATTCGAAACTAAATACGCCTTCTCTTGTGTGAACGATGGCAAAGAAAGGGTTAAACTGACAGTTTCTGTCGCTTTAAACAAAGGAATGGTTGCAATAGGTGATTGAGCAAGATAATTCGAAGGATTATTATTATATATATTCGTCATAAACAATTTTGTTAATTCAACAATTTCATTCGAAATTTTAGAGAAATATAATGATATGTTTTTACTTATATCAGAAATAAACTTGTCTGATTGGGGTGAAAAAGAAATCTTAAAACATTTCAAAGACTTGCATTTAAAATTAATTGATGATTATAGATGGGGAATTTCTTTTCGAGGAACAAATATCGTTTAAATGTTTTTCAAATACCGCAATCTCGTTATGAATATATTTATCACTTCCAGTTACAGTCGCTTCTGAAGAAAGAAGTTTTTCCAAATTAAAAGTTATAAAAAAATTATTTACTATCATCAATGAGCCAAGAACGGGTGCCAAATTTATCAATCATTTCAATAGAATATCAAGAATTATATAAAGTAGACATAAGTAATATAACTGAAAGGTTTGCTAGTGCAAAAGCTAGAAAAGTTTCACTGTAAATAATACTAGTGCTTTTAAGAAAATCTGTAACTAAGCCTGCTTATTCCAAGCAATACCAGACATAATTATCAATTTATTAAATTTGTTGTAATTTTAAGTTTTCTACTCACGAAGAAATATTTTTACTGTGAATATATTTTTCTGACATATTAACACATTTTAGATATGCAGGCAAAATTTTAGTACTCTTTTAAGGATATTAATTTTTTAAAAGAATTTTAGACGTTATAATGTGACTTTCGTGGTTTTCTTTGTGCGAACTGTTTTACAATTTTAGAAAGATCTAATTCAAGAGTTGACCTCCAACGTTTTTTTCATAAATATTAAACGAATTTATTTCGTTTTTATTGATAGAGCCATAATTTTTAATTTACGTATACGTATTTCGATTCCAAAGTTGACGTTTCGTATACGTAATCATACGTATTTTTATTTTGTACCACGCTTTTAAACATTTTATTAATGCATTGTCATGCCTTTGAAAACATTTCGAACAGTGCGCAAATTTTTAAATTATGTAGTAGAAAAGTTTTTTTTTTTCCTTTTTTCCAAGTATTTTACATTCAAAACAAAACTCAGAATTTAATTTAATAAAATACATAATACATGTTCTTTTTACTTTTTTTGTTCCATTTTCCCATATTGTTGCAATAAGGGATACTGCACTTTCCATTTGAGTTGTCAATGTGAAAGTTAAATTAATCAGCCCTTTGAAATGTTTGGCTTTTTATTAAAACATCTACTGTTCTTGAAATTAAATTATACAATAACCATCTGCCATTATCTTCTACGCTGATATCGGTCACTTGAATTTCAAACCTATCTTATGTAAATCTGGATAAACAGAAAGCTATAGTAATCGATGCTTCCAAATAATATGGGCATTTTTGGAATTATTAACTAAGTTAAAACTTGTCGTTTGTAGTTTTCCTTGTGTTATATTGCTTTATTTATAAATAAACAGTGCACATATACAATTAAAATATTTCCATGCTTTTTATTTAGATTTAAGGATTTCTCATTATTTTTGAATCAATGTCATGGTGTCTCTGTGTAAATCGGAAGCATTATACCAAAGTGAGCTTTCTGCTAGTTGTGAAGCGCATTCACTCGTTAAACATTATGGCAGTGTTCTATAATTATTGTTGAAAAAAAATGCACTTTATTTTCAACTCCCCCTTCTTTCGTCCTTTTTTTTTTGGGAGGGGGGAATGTAAAGAACAAGACATTGAAGGATGCCTCCCAAGTCCGCGTCCCTACTGAAAACTAATATGGCACTGTAAAATCATATTTTTGTTTCAAAAACTGAATATTTATAGGGGTGCTACCTCCCGAGACTCTGTTTAATTATGATATTTTCCAACTTAATAAGTACGTCTAATAGTAGAATGATACTTCAGTTTCGAAGACTGAAATTTTTTTTCTGTTGGGGCGCTAAATCGGTGTTTACACAAAGGTGCCTGACATATCCGCGACGGCCCTGTGTATGCCTATACATCCCTGGTGCGCAAGGGGTTAATACCACCTTTGGACCAAATGGACTCATCGGTTGGCCAACTCATCCACCCCCCAGATTTATCAAGTATAAATTTTTTCCTGTGGGGACATCTTGTTCCTTACATATCAGAAATTCCCTCCACAATTTTGATTCCCACCAGAAGATGGAAAACTTCAGGTTATTGGCACCCAGGAGAAACTTCTACAGATTCCTAAGAAAACTTATATAAACATCGATTTAATATACATCTACGTGGTGATCTTCATTCTTATGTTGGAGATCAAGCCATAACCACTAGGCTACCACTGCCTTAAAGCTATCACAGGAGTAAATCTGACAACCCCTTTAAAACTAATATTTTCAAACTTCTTGATATTTTATTTTCTGAGGAACACCATCATTAATGTACTGCCAACAAAGTATTCACATCACCTTTTCTCTTGAGTACCCATTCAAAACATTGCTCTCTTGGAGAATGCCATCTTTTGTCATAATTTGGTACTCACAAGGAGGAGGCACAGCTTAAGGGAAACAGATTTCAATGATTTTTGGCGCAATGGTAGTATACCATGTGAATCTACTACATGTAAAACACTAAGACAATACTCAGATACAATCGAGAAAAATTTATATTTACTTTCGAGCCACTTCACAGAAAGTTTAAAGGTAAGTTACTCACAAAATTGATTGAACACCATGGCATAGTCAGTAAAACTGCGGATCTATTATGACGGATAGAATTCAAGATGCAACAGTTCTAAGATTATTTTATGAAGACTTTCGTCAAAAGTGATCTTTCTTTAAAAAATTACTAAAAATTGTGTTACATAGATGTTGTTGTTGGATTAAGGCCAATTATCTACACGAGGGATCTAGGCCTGTGGGTTGGGTGCCCTCCGTTGGGGGGGTTTCTAAGGGGTCCTAAAGTTTCAGAGAAAACCACGGAAGACCCCGAACGGTTAGGTCGATGGACGCGACTTGGTTCCGAACCAGACACCTTCCGTCCAGTTCAGTACTCAATGAAATGTGCCACTAGTGGGCAGGCACGTATCCAAAAAAACATTTTTTTTTGGGGGGGGGGGGTCTAAACAGTAAAAAAGGCAGAATTTCTCACAAAAATACGTATCATTACCATTTTAGTAACAAAAATCCAAATTTCGAGGGGGGGTTCCGGATCCCCTGGACCTCCCCCCTAAATACGTCCTTGCTGGTGGGGCTGTGTTGCATAGTCAAAACAAACGGTTTTTAAAAGGAAATTTTCTCCTCTATCCGATGATGAAAATATCGTTTTACTGTGAGTGAAAAAAAAAATCTGGGGTTATTACGTATTATGCAAGAAAAAAATGCTAAAAATCGCATAAAACATAAAATAAAAAAAATCTGACTCGAATCTCCAAAAAATTGCTTCGAGGTATGTTAGGACCTGTCCTAATGAAGCCGTATACAAAATTTTTTAGTATACGGCTTTTTTAGTCTACAGCCGTATAGTATCTTTTTTAGTCTACAGCCGCTACAATTTTTTAGTCTACAGCCACCCATTAAGGCACTATGCGATCGAAAGGCACACGTATAAGAAGATCGGAGGTCACAAACCTACAAACTTAGCCAGCGAGCTACTAAGTTTGTTTACTCTCGGATTTTATTAATAAGAGATAAGAAGATATAATAAGATAAGAAGACTAGCTGCGTACCCGTTTTTCATACGGATGGAATCACTGTATTTCTTACTCATGTTAGTGAAATTAGTTCCATCTTTACGAAATTTAAAATATGAAAAATTCTTTTACTCGTGACAAAAGCTTTGCCTAACAGATAGTTACTTAAGATGCTAGCCTAACTGCAAAATGGTAACACAAAATTTAAGTCAGCGTTTTTTGAGATCAAACAGAACGTAAACGGTGTTTTGCAGGCAAATCTGTTCGCTTTCAAAGTGCTTCTGCAGGATAGTTTCGTCTGTTTGGTTTACTTCTAAAATAACGTCACATGGTGTGGACCACTGTTTTATTTTATCTTCCAATTCTTAAAGCGTGAGCGATGTGTAATCTCAGTCATTCTGCAGAACACCATATACTATGGTCTACATGAAAATTTCTGCAGAACACCATATACTATGGTCTACATGAAACAATTAGTTATCCTGTTTTGGAAAAACGAATAGTCGCTAATTCTAAACTCCTGTTGTCTAAGCGAACTTACTATTTGAAAATTGTCAACTGTAGCGCACTTTGAGTTATTTATTTCATATACTTTTTAATTTGGCGTAAAATTTGTGTAATTCTAATTCATGTTTGTGAATTTCACGCGATTCTACATACTTGGAATTGCTTTGTTGCAAAGGAATGAATGATTTTATGCCAAATCTGGAAACCATTATGTCTTATATTTTCAGTTTTTTGTTAATATCTCCTAAAATAATTCGATTTTCGAAATTTAAGTCAGCTTATCAGGTTCCTCGGAATTTTCCGAATCCGTAGACATGTTTCTCGAAGTTCAAATCCCCACGGTTTAGGAGAAGATAGCCCAAAAAGCTCTTGACAGCGGCGGCTGCGGCCGTTACTTTTTTTAGAATAGAGAGAAAATTATTGAAAATATTGTTTAAAATTTGTAGAAACTCTCCTAATTAATATTGTTTTCTTGTTTGTCTTTGAATGTCGGCCTTAATGTGCATTTTATTACTTGACAAGATTAAAAAAAAAAAAAAGTAAGAAAATCTGAAGCCTTTTCAAATTTTAAATACACACTAAAGTTTATATTAAAAGCGTATCATAATTTATGCGTCGTCCCTATTTTTCTCTCATATTCCATTAAGTTGAAAAGTGTATATTATTCATGACTGTGCTGTATTTTTTTTTCTTGTTTCGTAAAACCCATCTTTGGAATCGAAATATATCTTAAAATCGCCTACTAAAACTATTTTACAATCTTCGCCAATATTCCAACTGTACTTCACCGTTTTAAATATTGTTTCGAATGTGCATCATAATCCATGAGTGTGCCGTGTTTGTCTTTCTTGGGTTGATTCCTACGTTAATACCCGACTCTCGCCAAGGTGGCGATAATTAAACATATGCAGACGATATTTTGTGTTTATGTGGAAACCGTAATTTAGAATTAAAATGGCGATTTGGAACAACATGTAAATACAGCATTCCGTTACATTTTTATTTATTTTGGGTTGGCAATTAATGTAGTTTAATAATTAAGTGTCTTCAAATTCCTTAACTGGTGCGTCTATCGCAAATTTGTTCACGCTGAGCTAGTTTTCATCTAGTTCTTTTGGGAGTGTTGAAACTTGTGCATAACTCCTAGAGACTCATGACTGCAAAGGGAGACGATTTTTTAGGTTGGAGAGAGTGGGGGTGTTAAAATAGGAATCAACTCTTTCTTGTTCCATAAAACACATTTTTGGAATCGAAATCTATATTAAAATCGCCTGCTAAAACTGCTTTACAACCTTCGCCAAACATATTCCAACTATCCTCTACCATTTTAAATACTGTTAGGATTGGGAATCTTAATCCATTAGTGTGCCGTGTTTTCCTTCCTTTTTCCACAAAACACCTCTTTGGAATTGAAATCTATACTAAATCGCCTATCAAAACTGTTTAACAATTTTCGCCAGGTACGGTGAATTTATACTTCACCGCTATAAATACCATTTGGAAAGTGTATCATAATCTATGAGTGTACCTTATTTGTCTAACACATCTTCGGAATTGAAATCTATATTAAAATTGCGTACTAAAACTATTTTACAATCTTCGCCTGGCATTTTCTAACTATACTCGTAATATACTATTTATAATAAATTGTCACGTTTTGGCACCAAACTTAGCGATCCATTATCAAAAATTGAAACCTTGTGCGACTTTTAGCATTTTATTAACGCCCCCCCCCACTCCCTTTGACGTTATCTAGAGAACACATTTGAAAAGTTCGTGTCTACAAAACCTGTCGACAAGATCGCGTTGACAAAAACCTGGGATTGTGCAAAATATCACCTTAGTACTAAAAAAAAAAAAAAAAAAAAAAAAAAGGATTATGATTAATAGATTTCAGGATACGTGAGTGAAAATCCAAAAATGATACGGAATCTTAAATTTTAATAAGTGGCTATACTCCTCAATTGATCTGAAACAAGAGAATTTGCGGAATTATTTCGTGTGTGGCGTATTTTTTGCCTGGGATAGTCTGTTATTTTGATGGAGTATCGAAGCGTTCTGAAACTCATTACATCAAAATGACGTAGATCTATCTCCCTTGCGAAAACTCGGAGTTTTGCTTAAGTAGTTTTATTTATTTTTACTACTAATATTACTACTAAATATATTTGCATATATTATATTTGCATATATTATATATTGCATATATAATTACTACTAAAAATATTTGCATAGAAGATGCAAATATTTTTAAATTATTTTACGAAAACTTTCTCAAAAAATATATTTCTTTAAAAAATTCATAATAATCGTCAAATTATGTTACATAATCAAAACAAACTGTTTTCGAAAGGAACTTTTCTCCTCTATCTGATGATACAAACAACATTTTATTGCGATTGTAATTACCGGTAAGTTGTTACGTATTATGCGAGAAAAAATGCCAAAAATCGCAAAAAACAAAGTAAAACATTTTCGGATTCGAATTTCGAAAAAAATCGCCCCGAGATGTGTTAAGATATGTTCTAGTGAAGCCGTATACAAAATTTGGTAGGTCTGTGACAACCTGTTGTGGCGCTATGTGATGGAAAGACAAGACACACATAAGAAGATCGGAGGTCACATACCTACCTACAAACAATTGCGAGACCTACAACCGAGAGAAACTTCGTTTACTCTCGGATTTCATTATATAAGATTCTTCAGGCCTTTTTTTATTGCAAATTAATCAATTAACCCTTTAACGCGCAGTGGTCCCGCTCTGGGAACACAAAACTCTGACGTTTTGATTGTTGCCAGTCACGAAGAATAGATTTGATTTCTATAAAAATAGTTGCGGGTGACATAGCTCCACGAGAATCCTTTACTTTTTAGCATGTCATTTCCCGTAAAAAAATTGTCACGATTATTTTTAACAGCACTGACATCTGCTGAAAAATGGAAGCACGCGAGAACAGCTGGATAGATTGTCCAATGCTGAAAAAAGGGCAGCCGTTGCCATCGCTCGAATTAACTACCAGCTGGCTGTGCGGCACAGCCAGCTGCGTCAAAAAAGGATCTCTATATCTGTGGCACGCGATGAACGTTTCGATCGTCCGCCTTGCGGGTAGTTAAGTCGAGCGATGGCAACGGCTGCCCTTTTTTCAGCATTGGGAAAGGGTTGCGCCTCAAAGGGTTAAATCAGCGTAATTGAGTAAACGCGCAATATCATTTGTTATGGATATTAAATACCGTCTAACCAACCTTTCTTGGGACAAGTTGATCATAAGCATGTTTTAACCACATTAGTTTTGAAAAGCTACTTTCAACATATGCAACAGTCATTGCATTCAGGGCTCGCGCATACTCGCGTTTTATGCTTAAATCAATATTTTTTGAAAAAATTGACTCATTTTTTGAAACTGCTAGTCGAAGTTTGACTCGTATAATTTCGGTCCATTTGCATTGTTAGAAAATTAATGAAAATTGTCATTTCACACTGTAACACTCATCTTCGTGCATAACTAACGTGACCATTTATTTTCTTCCTCAAAACGGGACGTCTACAGTTTTTAAGGTAATAGTGTAGAGAGACTGAATTTCAGGACTGGGTATCTTTTAGTTGTTAAGAAAATGCCCCAAAAAGCTTGTGTTAATGAAAAAAAACCTTTGATAAAACACACATATACTATAAGACTTTCTTTTCGGGTGGTACAAGGGGTAGGCTCTTCGACTTCAAAAACACAATCCGATACAAGGCAGGAAGGTAGGAAAGTGAGAAATGTAAACAGAAGGACACATAGAAAAAAGAAAATTGTCAAATTGTCATTCGGAAGAAAAAAATTTCCTAGAAAACAGGAGTGAAAAGGGAAAATAAAGTGGAGATCGGGGGGGTGTGGAATAAGCAAAAGAGGAACATGACTTTAAAATAAGAAATAAAAATTAAATAATTTGAAGTAGTTCACAAAAAAAGAACATTAAAAGAACAAACAGAAAAACAATACATCCCCCATCGTTTTCTTTGCGTCTCGAGAGGGGAGTTTTTTTTTTTTTTTTTTTTTTTTTTTTACAGACACTGTCGTTGGATAATTTTAGATTTTAGCGGCCTTTATTGAAATCGTTACCTTGGGTTGCTCTCTTTCTAAAAACGGGACATTATGGTGTCCCAAAGCTGTGCTTGGGGACAACGGGACAAGCCACCTAAAAACGGGACGTCTGGTCACCTTATGCATAACAGGTATCATTTCACACAGATAACGCTCGTAAGTTGTACAGGGAAAAGTCTGCACCTGCAGTATTTTGCACATTTTGACTTCCCAGGTTGGCAAATCTGCAACGCTTTTCTGTATGTACGATACACAATGACAATGCTTGAAGTACTGATCTTCAGGATTCGAGTTTAAGATTTGTGTGTTTCTAAACACAATCACTTGTGAATCTCTTCTTACTTTGACCCCAATATTTAGGAGTAAAATTATTAACTATGTGAGGAAAAAATAAATAAAATAACGTTTTTTAACGCTCTATTTTAAAAATAATCATTTTTTAAACTTTTTAAATTGACTAACATTTTCCAAAAAAAGACTCTTTACTTTTATTGATAGTGAGTCAGCCTGACTCACAGATTTTTTAAGTCTAGAGCAAGTACTGGTATTGTTAATAAAATTCTCAGTACAGTCGATTACGGTTAATCGAACCAGCTGCTTATCCGGACCAAATCTTAAATAACTGAACCAAACGCTGTTACTTAAGCATGATACAGTAGAATCTCGCTACAACGATATCCTCTATAACGATAATTCTCTCTATTACAATATTTTTTCATAGTCCTGGCTGAATTCCCATTAGATTAATGTGAAACAGTTCTCTGTATTACGATATCCTTTAAAACGATAATTCTCTCTACAACGATGGTAATAATTATCCCTCACATCACAATAATTCTCTCTACTACGATATATTTTTTTTTTCTACGATGCATCAGAAGCCCAACTCATGCACACACATTGAAAGCTACACAAAGAAAGTCCAGGTAAAATGTGGTTGGACCATGCCTCTGCCAAAGAACGTCTTCTAAGTTTCGTTTTGCTGATGTAACACTATGGTAATGAAAAAGTGCATTTCTCGTAAGGTGGAAGGACAGTTGGAATTTTCTGGATGATACATCTTTGATTCCTATCCCCCCTCTTTAAAAATTGGTCAAGGATTCCTTTCACCGGAACTGATATAGAAAACGATACGTTCTTTTGTCTGAACTTGAGTAAGAATTTTAACCTCCGATAAATCCTATCGAGGTCGATTATTACATAAGGATATTTTAAATTATTTATGATTTTTGTTTACTTTGAAGTTTGTTTAGTGAAAATCGAAAGCAAATGGGTAAAAGAAAAAACAAATATCTATCGAAGTGAAATTCAACATCATAAAAGATTTTGATAAAGGCATGAAGCAAGCTGAGGTTTGCAGAAAATATGGACTTTCACAGTCGACTGTTGCCAATTTCTGATTTCTTTACACAGAATTCAAAATAAATAAGGATAAATTAATGGGTATGTATTTTCAGTTAATATCTAATACATTTAAAAAAACGATTTTGCGGCATTCAGGTATTATTTATTTAGACATACATTTGTTATTCAAATATGCTAAATATTTATAAGCTATATCGCCGCTAGAATCCCTGGCAAGGTGGCAAGTAGGGATGGACGCGAGACGAAAATTAAGCGTCTCGCGTCTCGCAAAATAGCCCAAAAGCTTGTCTCGTCTCGCAAATTTCCCTATATCGTAATGTTAAAAATGTGTGTCTTGTCTCGCAAAAAAGCTGTAAATCTCTGTCTCGTCTCGCGTCCATCCCTAGTGGCAAGGGTATTGAACTAAAATTTGTGAGTGTTGTGAAAATTACTGAAAACTATAAACATGTTTTTCTCCTTTCATTTATTATATATTACTTGCGAGGGTGTGCTGAATGAAAACAAAACACTTTCTTTTGACACCGCAGGGTATGGGATATATGAAGAACAAAATTCTTTTCGTTCCAATATCGATTCTCTCTATAACGATAATTCTCTTTACAACGATATATTATTTTGACCCCCAAAATATCGTTATAGAGGGATTTCACTGTATCATTAGTTTATTTGGATCAAAATTCCGCTTAAATTGGGTCTTAGAATATAAGGAAAGTGATCGTAAGTCTCCTGCATAGAGCAAGTGTAAAGCCTTGAACTTTGTAATAGAACCAATCAACTGAATAGATCGAAAACCACAAGTTCTTTAACAGCTTTTCAAACAGGTGTTATCTATTTTGTGTGTGTTCTGTGTTGGAGATGCTCAGATGCACCGACAACAGAAGAACTAAGTAGAATAATTGCGAAGGATGCAACTTTTTTTTTTTTTTTTTTTTTTTTTCAAGAATTAGTCATTAGCTGGTCTAAAACTGGGAAATGGAAAAAGTGAAAAAAAAAATGCATGTAGATTTTTATTGAATATTATTTGATCTGGGCGGTCGCCTACGTTCGCCAAATGGTAAAGCCGGACCTGACCATGACTTCGATTATAGTCAACTTAAAAAAGTCTGGACGGCAGAAGTGATGTTCGATTCCTACGAAGTGCCTCCTTTGTGTTCGAGTATAGAGAGAAAGAGATTATCAAGCACCTGTTCCGAAATGCAGGTGAATTGTCAGTGTCTAGGTTAACATACTTATGCTAAAATGGGAGGGGGGCCATTTTTTTCTTTGTCTTAATGCATTCTAATCTTTAACCCTTTAAGGTGCGGTGTCCTCGCCATGAGGACACCAAACTCTGACGTTTTGACTGTTGCCAATCACGAGGAATAGATTTGATTTCTATAAAAATAGTTTCAGGGGACATAGCTCCACGAGAATCCTTTACTTTTTAGCACGTCATTTCCCGTCAAAAAATGGTCACGATTATTTTTTAACAGCACTGACATCTGCTGAAAAGTGGAACAACGCGAGAACAGCTGGATGGATTGCCCAATGCTGAAAAAAGGGCAGCCGTTGCCATCGCTCGACTTAACGACCCGCAAGATGGCGGACGATCGAAACGCTCATCGCGTGCCACAGATCTAGAGACCCTTTTTGACGCAGCTGGCTGTGCTCGCGCGCCACTGTTCTTTCCGAATTTCAACTTCCCCCTCGTATCTTTGCCGCTCGCATTGGCGCCTAAAAGCAGTTTTTTGCCAATATCTGCTTTCCGTCTCATTTCACACACACACAAAAAAAATTTACAAAAAAAAAAAAAAAAAAAGAAACTAGGGAAAATTTCCTACAATTTATGTGATTAACTTTTTTTTCGTAAAATTAATAGTTTTGGCGTACGACCGCCGCAAAGTGTAGTTCAGCTTGCGTTTTGGCAAAAAAACTCATTTCCACACCACCTTGTGAGGTAGAGTAAGCGGCGCGTTTTTTTTTTTTTTAAATATTTTTTAAAAATATTTTTTTTTATCGTGGTATCATCCACAGTAGGCCTAATCCACGTGCATTTAACTAATGGAAAATTTAGTGATTTCTCCTTGGCTTCGCTGTTATTGATGGACCAGATGTTGCGAGTTCATCGAGTACCGATCAAAATGTACCGATCACAGCCCGAAATTTCTTCCACATCAGACGCAATTGGAATATCAGTTTCATCGCAATCCTCTTCGTTCACAATTTTGTGATACGTTTGCTCGAAAATAGTCTCCGATTCTTCCTCTTCATCGCTATCTTGTAATGGAACTTGCGAGTTATCACAGGTACCATTACAACTCGTGCATTAAACGGAGCACTTTAACCTAGCCTTTCTGCATCCACAGGCTTTCTGACATCTTTTTCAGCATTTGCAAGAAATAAGTTTCAGATAAAGAGTCAGTGATCCCAAATGTTTCACAAAATAAATTCCTAGGTAATGATGCAAACAACAACAGCCGCATTGGAATGTTGAAGACAAAATTTGAAGCTGTGAACTTCATGGCCAAACAAGCGACCGAAGATGCAGATACGTTCATAATAAATACCGCAATAACCATTTCATCGGCATTTGATTTCGTAATAGTTGTCGGCGAAGATGTAGATCTTATTCTTTTGACGGCTCAATCTACGCGCTCAAACATATATATATTCTCAAACCTGGAAAAGCAAAAATTCCGCAACAGATATATTCAACAAAAAGTATCATAGATAAACCAGCTGCAGATCACATTTTATTTTTCCATGCCTTCAGCGGCTGTGATGCAACATCGGCATTATTTAATCAAGGAAAAATAAAATTTATTTATGTACTCCGAAATAATCTACATTTAAACGAGGTTATCCAGGTATTCAAAAATCCAAATGCTGATCCAGAGATCATTGCTAAAGCTGGAGAACGCTTCCTTCTTACAGTTACAGTAATGTGAAAAGCATGTCTTTAAACAACTATAGATATTCATGCATCACAACATCAGCATATAAAAGTAAATTTAATATTGCGTCGCTACCACCAACAGAAGGAGCAGCAAGACAACATTCGTTCCGAATCTATCATCAGGTTCAGCAGTGGTATGGGAATGAATAAAATGCAGAGCAATGGGGGTGGAAAAGAAACAAGGTCATTCGAGCCTCCAGCTCCGGAAAACTTGTTAAAACTTAATTGTTGCAAATGCAGAAAGAGATCTCAGAAAGCCTGTGGATGCAGAAAGGCTGGGTTAAAGTGTTCCGTTATATGCACGAATTGCAATGGTACCTGTGATAACTCGCAAGTTCCATTACAAGATAGCGACGAAGAGGAAGAATCGGAGACTATATTCGAGCAAACGTATAAAATCGTGAACGAAGAGGATTGCGATGAAACTGATAATCCCATCGCGTCTGATGTGGAAGAAATGTCGGGCTGTGACATTTTGATTGGTACTCGATGAACTCGCAACACCTGGTCCATCAATAACAGCGAAGCGAAAGAGAATGCGCTAAATTTTGCATTAGTTAAATGCACGTGGATTAGGCCTACTGGGATACCACGATTATAAAAATAAAAAAACGCGCCGCTTACTTTACCTCACAAGGTGGTGTGGAAATGAGTTTTTTGGCCAAAACGCATACTGAACTACACTTTGTGGCGATCGTACGAAAAAAAAGGTAATTACATAAACTGTAGGAAATTTTCCCAATTTAAAAAAAAAAATTTTTTTCGTTAAATGAGTCGGAAAGGAGATATTGTCAAAAAACTGCTTTTAGGCGCCATTTTTCGAATATGGCGGCGCGAGCAGCAAAGATACGAGGGGGGCAAAGTTGAAATTCGGAAAGAGCACATCGAAATCTATAAAATTGCCCATTTTCAAAACTCCCAGAAAACTTTCCAGCTAAAACTACCAAATGACTGGACTATAAATGCAAGATCGTTAGGACTTTTTCACAGCTTTCAAATATCGAATTTACTATACTTGACGCATTAATCGCCCATCTAAAAAATGTCACCATGCACTGGGCTATATCACATTTTAGCCATTTGCTGATTCAACATCGACTTTTATGATGACACCCAAAATGTGTAGTAACCCTAACCTAAATAAATTTAATGACAAATACGGGTAAAGAAATATGATTTTCTTTGAAATGAGTCCAAAAATTTAGTAAACACTGCACAGAGTATAAAGAACAGTAAGGTATGGGACGGCCTCGTCAGCTAGTGTACAGTATTTCCATAAATGTGATTAATTGTGTTTATTTTACTTTAAAAATATTTCTATAACCATAAATACGATCAATTATTTACTTAATAAATATTCAATATTTATAAAATAGTACTATTTTCTAGTTGTGTATTAGGTTTATTGTTCAACATGGGGAAACATTAGTTTTAGTGAACTTCGTATATAGTGAACGAAATTTGCCTGTCTCCAGAGGTTTACTATAACCGGAGTTGACCGTATATAAACACCTGTTTATAGTTTATACCCATAAACAAAACAAAATTTTCCGGAACTGCACTTATGTGGAACAACAGTTTGGCAACTGGGGAAAAAAAGGTGCCATTGGCGCCTATATTTTTCTCTTCCCAATTTCTAACTTTGATTGCTCCCCTAAAGTACAGATTTTTTCACCTGAAAATTGTCACCAACGCAGCAGATAAAGTAGTATCGTCAATTTTAACATTAAATATCTCGCTAACTATTTCACTTGGAGACAGACATGGAATTATTTAATTAATATTCTTAGACACAGGCAGTATTTTTCTAAATATTAGTGATAGGGAACAGACTTCGTGCCGATTACAATCGACTGTAATCGACGATTAAAATAATATTTTACAAATTTTTAAAAAATGCTATGATAAAATTGTATTATTGTAGAATTCTTTTGATAGTTGATTTCTTTAGCATCAAGATTACTGTTATTTTACTAAATTAACATTCACTAGTCATAATCTTTTTGGAAATTGTTGGTAATCGTAATCGTAATCCATATTATTTTTTGTAATCGATTACAGATGATCGTGTAATCGCACGAAGTCTGATAGGGAATGAGGTACCGTATAAAAATTTTGTATTTTAATATGTATACAACCCCCAATGAAAAAATTGCGATATCTGAAAGCTACTCTTTATTTGACGAACTTTTCTGATTGTAAGTATTTTTCGATCACTTATGATTTAAAAGATAATCGCTTTAACATCTATTTTGAATCACCTGGTATACACATATATATAAAGTCGAAGTTGTTTGTAATGAAACCTAATTTAACGAGAATCCGGATTTAATGAGGAAATCGGAAATACTTGGTTAGTACAATGTTAAGTCCTCAGTCAACGAAAGCGACGAACTTTTCTGAGAAATATGAAGAATTTCAACCTCACCTGCTCCCAACATACTCCATGGCTTTTGAGTGCATAGAAAAACTTTTTTTTCGGAGACAGGGTTAAAAATGGCAGTTTGGGCCCATGATCTGTTTCAAAGAAAAAAAGAAAGGCGATAAGACAGTTCACCGCTTATTAACGACTTCTCTTGCACGGCACAGAAAAAAAAATATATATTAAAGTATAAGTTGTCAGTAGTAAGTTGTCAATTTTTATGATTTTTTTCAGGAACCCCCTTTTAGCACACGTTTATAACAAGCAAACATCGTGGTCCCTATGCACAAGGGCCTTATTATCGCATGGGCAAATCGGGTCTTTGCCCAGGGCCCCCGGCTCGAAAGAGCCCCTAATTTCAAATGTTGTTCTGAAATATTCTTTTTTATATCAAAATTTTATGAAAAATAAAACAAATTTCGTAGATGGGGATCGCGAAATTCATCAATGCCCGGGACACTTGTTAGTCATAATCAGGTCCTGCTACACACTCGTTATAAACGAGTTCAACTGTATTTATGTAGTATATGTTTATTTTTAAGTTTTTATCAAAAAAAGGGGGGGGATTAGACTTCCTTCTATCATCTGCTGTATATGTCACAATATATATTAATTTAATATGAAGTTTAGTTACAACGTTACACACATTAAACAATTGTTGCACATAAAATGTAATTTATTGGAATGCTCTTGAATGTTTTTGCAAACAAGCTATAATAAATGTTATAATAATCTTGTATAGTCAACCATATTTCCCTCCCCGAGTATAAAGAACAGGCAAATTTTTAAACTAATGTAATAAATACTTTACATTTTTAAAAATTGCTTTTCAAATAGTAGCTACTGTCCATAGTTAATAATGTATTACAATTCCTTTAAAAATTCTGCTTCTAGAAGAGCTACAAATATTATATAAAAAGTTTTCAATAAGAAACATGCTGCAATAAGTTTAAGAGACAGCAGAATGTTTAACGTATATAAATTTTATGTCCGTTATTTAGAAAATGTAAAACATGATAGCCAAAATGTCCTTGTCAGTCTCACGTAGTTTCAGAAAATTTCATATGCACTTCAGAAAACTTCACTAGACTTAACTATCACCTCTGGTTATTGGTCAAAGGTTTCCATCTTAATGTATAAATCATTCATTAGAAAAGTAACTAAAATGTTTTATTACACAGCTTTTATTTTCAGAGTGGTGTGATCTTATATTTAAGGAAGAGATTCCATAGACAATCTGTTTTGTAATCTTGTGACCTGCAGCTTTTTCTAGGTTACAAAGTATCCTTTTAAATACAGTTGGCTCTCTAACGAATTTAAGTAGTCCATGGTAAATCACCCTTGAAAAGAAAGTGTGTGTGTCTTAAAACAGAATTCTTGAAAATATGAAGTCACTGCTGATGTTACCATATGCATGACTTCAAAAATTATAAAATTTCTTGTTTACCTTTGTTTGCCCCCTTTATTTATTTATTTATTTTTAACGAACAATTAAAGATGTTTTATCATGGGCGGCTCCAGACTGATTTCTCGGAGGGGGAAATTTAACTTTTTACGTAGGTCTGTAAATTGTTCAAAATGCAAATTGAACGTGCGAGATGGTGAATTACGCGAATCTATAGTCGTAAAACATAATTTCGGAGGAGGCCATGACCCCCCTCACTGGAGCCGCCCTTGCGTTCTATATTAGGCAGTTACACTGCAAATGAGTCTAATACTACCTGCAACATGCAAGCACAATTAGCTGGTAAGAAACGAAGGATGTGAAGTCCGGTAATGTTTGGAGGACAAACTTACTTTCTTTATAAGAAGGTCCCCTTGATGCTGATAAAATTTTAAATAAGTTACAGAGTGAGTCAGAACTCCTTGGCTAAACTGTTTGGAAGCGTCAGTACACATCTAACAATTATTGTCGGGTTAAAGATGTGTCATAATACTAATGGTAAGCTGCTAGACTTTACTGACATTGCACGGTAAATTCTGATACAGTCATAACTGCTTTCAATTTCAGTGGCATCTAGTGGTTCACCACTTGCTTGTTGCTTTTATGACAAAAATTATTTATGTTTTATCACCCCTAAGAAAAATCCGTCGTTAAACAGAAACATTTATCATCCTTAAATAGGAATTTTTCTACATCTTGGGAGCTGGGACCCAGAAATATCATGTTTGCCGTTTATAATGCCACTAAATAGAGAGCCAACCTTAATAGGTTGCTAATTCTGTTACTGAGATGTGGTTTATTTATATTTCACATGATCTTTCTAGTGTCCGACCATATGATAGTCTTTTCATCAGAAACCAGTCTTCTGATACATGATAGGTTTTATCTAAAGAGAGCTTCACCACAATATATGTGTATCCCAGTGTTATACTATTGTTCCACTTGCATCAGATGTGTCTGACTGATCATTTGTCGATAGACACTGATGACCTCTGTATTTTGTCTTCTGAAGTGGCTCTGAAATAAGAAAGTTTAAGTTTAGCCAATATTTGGTGACCAGTATTTTAGCTAGGGGCTCTTTCGATAATTCATCGGTTGTGCACCGGTGCATGACCAGAGCGTTCGAAAAGGCGGAGCTCTAATAATAACCGCGTTCTAAAACGTTTCGGTCTTGTAGAGGTTGTCTGCTCAGCGTGACCAGAGTGCAACCAGAATGAACCTGCCAGCGAGGTGGGTTATTCCGGTTATTAGAGAAGTGTTGCCAATGTTTATTTATGTTTTCTTGGCGGCATCGGATGTGGTGAGGATGACCACCACTGGTGCATAACCAACCGGTGGATTATCGAACGGGCCCTAGGTGATATCTTATATTTGACAAGAAACCATCAAACCTTAATATTATCGTAGTATCATACTGCAGTTTCAAATTAAACAAGTGAATCAAAAATTTTGCATAATTTAATCAAAGGCTTACAAGCAAGTCATATGATATCTATATTAAGTTTTTTTTTTTAATGCTACTACTACTATAAAAACATGCTACTATTTTGGCTACTTAATTTGAGAAAAAAGAAAATGTTATTTTGGATACTTTTTTACACTGGTGAGGTTGCTAATGTTAGCATTATCACCTCCTGATAGTGGTGAGCACTCTGAACTTTCAGCATTTCAGCAAGAATTTCAGCATTCTGATTTTGCTTACCGATGCAACTTTGTTTATGTGTTTTTATCAATGAACAAATAAATTATGGTTCTGGAACTAGTGAGAATATGTCTAATGACTAAACTATCATACTCGATTAAAGAAGTTTGGGAGTTATAAAAAGGAGGTGGATGGGGGAAGCGTGTGTCTTCCAAAGAGGGGGGGGAGCATTCTTTAATTAGTAAAGATGTCTTACATACAAGTCTGACTTTTTTATAAATTCAGATATGTAAAATGACCAACATTGATCGTCTGTCTGAAATGTCGATAATTGCTTGCAAATTATAAGACTGATGCAAATTTATTGATAGAGGCAAAACATGAAATCAAAGTCTCTCTAATAAAAAAAATATCTAGTGCATTCAAATTACCATCAGCTTTAAAACACATACTGCACATTAGGATGGAGGGTAAAAAAAAATCTATTGTGTTTTTGCCCTACTGCAGAATAATTGGGTATTCATGGATAGGTCACACCTTCAAGTTTCAGGAAAAACAAAAAATATCTTCCGTTTCCATTTCGTCCATGAATTAAGATTTTTACCCTATGGTATAAAATGCAGAAGTAACCCAAAGCTTACCACAGAGAGGTAGTATCTAGTTCTGATCTGATTTCAATATCCAATTACCAGTGGTGTAGCTATGGAGGTGGGGGGGGGGGTTAGGAGGTCATAACCCCTCCCCATGATGAATTCTTTTCAAACAAAATGTATTTTCTTCCCACACACACACAGAATATATATGACTTGCAGTAACCGTAACCCCTCCTCCCCCTACGAAAAATTTCTCGTTTCGCCACTGCCCATTGCAAAATCGTTCTTCAGTTAAGGGGGAGGGGGAGGAGGTGCTTCCGTCGCCGAGCTCCTAGTGCTCTGAACCAAAGTCTTTGCTCTGAACTGGGAGAAGGAAGGTGCCTGGTTCCAAACCAGATCGCATCCGCAGACCTAATCGTTCGGAGTTTTCTTTGGTTTTCTCCGAAACTTAGCGTAAATACGGGTTCGGACCCCTTATAAAGACCCCCAAGGAAGGCATCCTTCCCATCTGCCTAGGTCCCACGGGCAGATAATTGTCCGTAACTCCACAACAGCAACTTCCTATAAGGGGAATTTCCTTCCGTTATATGATTATCCGATGATTTGATTTCCATCTAAATAAAAATTTTGCCCTCGTTAAATCTACCAGGAAGGCTTCATCTTGGTTTGTTACTCGAAGTAGTGATTATTTTATAACTGTATCTGCTAAACTAATTAAGAATCGATAAATAGTAACAACATCACTTGCTTTAGCAAGTATTTTAAGAAAAATGCAAAGTATAAGCAGTGTAGTATGTGGTGCTGAAAAGAGTTAAGTTGCCATGCTTTGCCAACAAATTAAGGCGTGATAAAATATTACTTATCAGTGCGACATGACTATAAAGTGAAATTAAAAAACCATGCATATCAGAAACTACAGATAAAATAGCAGAAAGAATTGAAGAAATTAGGTACACAGAATCTCTCCTTTTTATTTCGCGCTAACTTATAGTACAGATGATCTGCACATACAACGAAAAATACAAAAATGTAAAAAATATTTTGTCATGAAAACATTGTCACGAACAACTTGAGAAAAAAATGTCAAAACTTTTCAGACTCAGGAATTTTTGACATTTCTTCATGTAAGTGTGTTTCTTTTGACAAGTGCTCTAGCCTAAAGTCTAAAAAGATCTCTAAAATAGAAAGAACTTTTCTTATAGACCAACAGAAATTTATACAAATATTTATAATAGGCCTAGTTGACTGAAAGACAACTCAAAAGTTGCGGAAAATAGCCACTAAGAAGGAAGAAAAAGCTAGGAAAGAAAAAGGAAGAAAAGCTGCGTATTAAAAGAACCGTTTCTTCTTCTACTCCAGCATTTCTGCTCACTTTTGCATATCCAGATTCTTTTATGGATCTAAATAACTCCTATAGTGACACATATTATTCGAAGGCTTATACATCGAGGTTGACACAGTCTGAAGGGTAAAAGACGTCGCGATCAAGCCGATACTCAGCAGTAACTTTAGCTTGCAACAAGACTGGAGCTTGAGATCGGGCTGGAGCCATCATTGCAAGTACCGTTTTGGAAGATTTGGGTAATGATTATCGAAACACAGACAGTTAGACTCTTATTTTATCTCTAGTTGAGAGACAATATTGGAAGAGAGGAAAAAAGTTTGGACAGACTATCAACGAGGAAGTGAAAGACAACTGGAACCACTGAAGGGACTAGTTTCGATTGAAGGAAGGACCAAACTCAAATGCCGGAGAGCACTAGAGGAAAGATGTACCAGAAGACAGTACTGGAAGAACACGTTACAATGATTAAGGAATTAGGAAGTAAGTACTTTGGACACATAGCACAAATCTCATAATTAGCTTAGATTATTTCTCAAATGATGTTGCAATCTGTGAAGAATAAAAATATTGGCATTCATCAACTAGTAGCAATAGGTTGTAATAGGACAGTCATTAATACTGGGTGTAAAACCGGCTTAATTTGTTGTTTTGAGGAAGCCATTGAGAAACTTTAACATTGGTTTACCTGCTAGTTGCATGCAAATGAATTGCTACTCCGACATTTAATGCTGAATTTGGATGGTGGAACAAGTGATATTTTCAGATCCAATTGGAAAAGCATCGCACGGATGATCCACAAAATCAATAAAAGTTTTGCGCTATCTTAAAAAGGAAATAAAGACTGTGGTCGGTCACATTATCCAGAGGAACGGAAATTTCGGCCACCCAGAAGCAGTATTCCTATCAATGATCACAGATGGCGGACGACCTATTCGAGAACTTGGACTGGGATTTTACGAGTAAGAAGGGAGAAAAAGGAAGAAATCCAACAGTGCAAAATTATATCACTAAACTTCGAAGCAGCGTCATATATAGACTTTATTGATTGGTAAAAATGTGGCTGGACTCAAAAATAGCATTTCACCTAATAGAAGATGATTTAACCCTTTGAGGCGCAACCCTTTCCCATTGCTGAAAAAAGAGCAGCCGTTGTCATCGTTCGACTCAACTACCAGCAAGATGGCGGACGATCGAAACGTTCATCGCGTGCCACAGATCTAGAGACCCCTTTTTTGACGACAGCTGGTTGTGCCGGGCACAGCCAGCTGTCGTCAAAAAAGGGGTCTCTAGATCTGTGGCACGCGATGAACGTTTCGATCGTCCGCCATCTTGCTGATAGTTGAGTCGAGCGATGACAACGGCTGCTCTTTTTTCAGCAATGGGCAATCTATCCAGCTGTTCTCGCATTCTTCCATTTTTCAGCGGGTCTCAGAGCTGTTAAAAATAATGGTGACATTTTCTTGACGGGAAATGACGTGCTAAAAAGTAAAGGATTCCCGTGGAGCTATGTCACCCGCAACTATTTTCATAGAAATCAAATCTATTTTTCGCGACTGGCAACAGCCAAAACGTCAGAGTTTGGTGTTCCCAGAGCGGGATCACTGCGCGTTAAAGGGTTAACAAATTTGATTTACGGTGAAGAGTCTGCAACTCAACACATAGGGAAACTTAAACATTCCCTGCCACATCCGCATTGTAGAAGGTTTTGTGAAACTAGTAACAGAGGTTTCTGTGGGGAAAATACGCACATGTGGCTGTTTAGTTATAACCTGAACAGAGTCGACGAAACTATGCCATCATTTGAAACCAAACGTGAATACATAGTAAAACCACATCAACTGCAAGGGCAATATGGTTAGGGAGGATGGGTGGACACAGATAGAACTCGAAATGCAGCTACCTCCACATGGTGAGTTTTGAATTGTTTCTGAATTTTATTTCAGGAAAAAAGCGAAAAATCTACATGCCAAACTACTGAAATACGCATTTTAAACTCTGATAAAAATTTTCTAAATTCAAGGACGAAATAGAAACGGAAAACATTTTTTGTTTTTCCTGAACTTTGCTCATGTGCCTCACTAGTATGCAGTGTTTTCGAACTAGGACAAAAAGAACATCGAAAAAAAATTTTTTTTTTTCAAACTCTCCGCCATACTACTGTACATCATCCCGTAATAAATTACAACCTATAACTGGATGTTTCGAATTATGTAATATATTTTATTGTACAAGCTGTTTGGAAATCAAGTAAGCTGTTTGAACATATTTGATTTAAATTAATTAGCAATGTAATAAATTTACTGTCAACTCTGTATTACTTGTAAAAACAAAAATCTAAATATTTTTGCAATTTATTTATTTATTTTGTTAAATCGTTTTAATGTCAGTAAGAGTTTAAGGAGTTTTAAACTCACCTTTGTCTAACTTCTTGAATACTTCTTCAAAATGTGCCATAATTATTATACAAAAGTAAATCTGGAAAGAAAATGAAAACTTCTAAGTTTCTAAAATATTTCAGTCATTGTAATTAAGAATTTTCCCTGTAGAAAATTCATTCATTTTTGACAAATATGGAAAAATTTCTTTCTGAAAATTTTTTCATTAATTTTTACTAAAATATTAAAAGACCAATTAAACATGATTTAAAATTCAGTATCTATGAGTAAAACTGACAATACAAGCCACTTATTTTTATTGGCTTTAAAAGCAATAACCAATCCATGAAATATGGGAAAGGGGGTTTATGAAATTTCTATAAACTGTAAGTAAGTACACTAAAGTTGCATTTTTGAGTTTTATGCTTAAATTTCTTTCTTTTAAATGCATTTTACACTGCTTGCTTTCTTAAAACTAAACTAATCTTGTACATAGCTGCAAAGTATGCCACACAAAATGGCATACTTTTCTGCTGTTTTTACAGCTTAACAAAATGGCTCCAGTTAGTAAATGGCCGTCTCTTTATCGCCACGGAAGAAATAGGACATCTTAGTGAATTGCACTTCAGAAACTTTCAGTACAGGTTTCAAAAGTCAGGGAATCTTCTTTGGCGTACATTTAAATTCGATTAAAAATGATTAATTTTTAGTATTTTTTACTGTAATGAAACCAGAAAGTTGCCTGCTTTTACATATTTTATAGTTTACTCAGTATCGACGGATTTTAAAATTTTATGTATTGTTTTTCTTTTTCAAAAGGTAAAGCCTCTCCACACCGAATAATGAGCCTCCACCTTCTTTTCTTCTGGAGAAGATTTCCTCGTGTCATGTCAATAGAACACAATGACGTGTGGTCCATCCAAATTATATTATTTATTTATTTTCATCTGGGACCATTACCCGACACCTCTGGTCCTTTCAGGTTTGATGATATTTAGCTAAATCTACTCTTTGCTTCTGGACAATGTTCAGGAGCTGTTGTTTCATCTCCAAAAGACTTCAATATACAATGGAGAGGCTTTACATGGTGGTAAACTTAACTTGGCTTTTCCTCAAGGCCACATAAAAGCTGCTGATTATCAAGAAATGCTAGAAACCCATTTACTGGAGGGAAAATTGACGGCCGACATTTGATTTTCCATCAAGTACGATTCACATTGCAAAATCCTTCTGAGAATGTTTTTTTTCCATAATGGGGTGCATGTCATGAAATGGCCTCCCTTTCCACTTGATATCCAAGAAAATGCGTGGAGTATCGTCAGTTGGAAGGATATGCAAATGCCAGACACTTTGAGTCTGTGCCAGAATTGAAGGTCGCCGTCATTGAACACCGGGATAATGTTGATGCTGCTGTCCTCCAAGGATCGGTAAATGATATCCCACATCGACTAATCAAAGTTATATGTAAATCTGGAGAATACATTGTTGATTAACAGTACTGGCTTTATTTTGGGGGCGGGATACTCCCCCCCCCATCTTGTTTTGCACATTTATTTTTTATTCCTGCCCAGGTACGGCAGGAGTGATTTTTTTTCCTTACATATTTGTGTGTATTTAGTCTAAGAGCCAGCGACCGCCAGACCTTCGTCATAGTATAAAAGCTGAAACTTTCTCTGCGCATACCCCCCCCCCCCCCCAACAGAGGTAGGAACAATCGGCCATTATAAAGTTCCGATGATCGTGGCTTTGGCAGGTAACAGGTAGCAAAGGTGTATAAAATTGCAGAAAATTTTCGTCATTTCATAAAGTTTAATTTTTTTATATGTATTTCTTCGCAGTACTAGAAATCCCTTTATCCCTTGCCAGACACTTTTCCATCGTGGCAAACCCCCGCCAGACAACCTCAAAGTCATGGAAAACGTAATTCTATTACGAGCGCGCTGCATCATCGTAAGGAAGTTCAGAAGTAGCAGTATAAAATGTGCTTGGCACATTGTGACACTTGACGTACTTCGTCGCGGGAGTTTACGAACACAATAGTTTTCCATGACTCCCGTTGACTTTGAGGTTGTCTTGCAGGGGTTTGCCACAATGGAAAAGTGTCTGTCAAGGGATAAAGTGATTTCTAGTACTGCGAAGAAGAACATATTAAAAAATTAAGCTTTATGAAATGACGAAAATTTTCTGCAATTTTATACACCTTTGCCACCTGTTACCTGCCAAAGCCACGATCATCCAAACTTTATAGTGGCCGATTGTTCCTACCTCTGTTGGGGGGTATGCGCAGAGAAAGTTTCAGCTTTTATACTATGACGAAGGTCTGGCGGCCGCTGGCTCTTGCTCTAATTCTTTCCTAATAAATTTGATTCGTTAGTTTAGTATCCAGTTACGGCACACAATTACATTGGCTTTAGTTCGGTGGGACACACTGTATGTGGCACACTTTACTAAATGAGAATTTTTACTATGCGAGGTTTGTTTAAAAATTTCGTATTATTCAAACTCCATATATCCCGAAAATTTTGAGTGATTTCATAAAATTCGTAATTTTTTTCGCACAACTTTTTTTGTGTAGGTCTATGATCTATATTTAAGGAATAAAAACTGGGATCATTGATTTTGGGACACTCTGTGTATATACATATATATTAAGCAAGTTGTAATCCATGATCCATCTATGGATACATATTAACTCAGAATGACTTGCATGAATTGCAGTATTCGTAAATTGCTACAGAATATTTTGTCACAAATAACCTGGAATTTCGGAAAAAAGGGTAAATTGGTCAGGGAAATTTCAAATGTTTACTGGGTCATCTTGTAAACATTTTGAAAGTACTTATTCAAATTATATTTTAAGATTTCAAGAAAACTATCAAAACCCATTAATTCTGTAGAATGTAATATCTTAGATTCTTAAAAGTTAATTTACATACATTAGTTAAAAATAAGTATAATTGAATATAAAACATATCTTCATCGCAAAAGCAAAAATGGGTCAAATATACTGAAAATTTATTTTTAAATCCGTTATGTTATTATACAATTTACCAGTATAGGAAGAAAAATGCATCCAATGACCAATCCACTTGTTAGAAAATCCTCATAAGGAAGAGCTTTACCCTGAAAGTGCATATCCATTAGTAATTATAGTACGGAAGTATTCATAATGTTTAAGTTAAACTATTTTTATGATACATATACATAATTTTCATCTATTGGTAGTATTCATATATAAGTAAGTAAAATTTTATCAAAAGAGTTACAAGGGGACATTGGGCTTGAACCTCTACTAAAAATTTTTTGATAGTATCCTTCTAATTGTTTATCCAGTAACAAGTCCGCAGCTGGCTGTGCCGGGCACAGCCAGCTGCGTCAAAAAAGGTTCTCTAGATCTGTGGCACGCGATGAACGTTTCGATTGTCCGCCATCTTGCTGGTAGTTAAGTCGAGCGATGGCCCTTTTTTCAGCATTGGGCAATCTATCCAGCTGTGTCTCGCATTCTTCCATTTTTCAGCAGATGTCATTGCTGTTTAAAAATAATCGTGACAATTTTTTGACGGGAAATGAGGTGCTGAAAAGTAAAGGATTCTCATGGAGCTCTGTCACCCGCAATTATTTTTATAGAAATCGAATGTATTCTTCGTGACTGGCAACAGTCAAAACGTCAGAGTTTGGTGATCCCAGAGCGGGAGCACTGCGCGTTAAAGGGTTAAAACGTCAGGCACCCTCGTAGCCAGATACCCCGCATATATCCACCCCCCCCCCCCAACCAAAAAATAAATATATAAATAAATAAATAAATAAATAAATAATGCCAGCGGAAAGTTTACTCATTTTAAGACAAATTTATTTAAAAAATTGTCAATTTTAAAATCAGTCTTTGGATTTTATCATACGTGATAAGGTTTTATTGACTGTAAAACTGTTTATTCAGCATAAATATGCATGATGCAATGAAATTTACGAGAGAGGGGGGCCACAGTGGGACAATTTTCACGTGCTTTATAATTTCTTCTCTTTAAATAAATAAAAAGTAAATACATAACAATGTTTTGATAACTTTAAGATTTCACTGTAATTTTTTTCAGAATTACCCTTATTCATTACTTTGAAAAAATATCAATTTTCAAAAGGTACTGAAGTTGTCCCTTTGCGGGCACAATAGGACAAGGATTGGGATACAGTGGGACAATGAGTAAGGCACACACAAAGTCAGCTTTATTATGACAACACAATATTATTGTTATTGTTGTTATGCACGTTGAGATAGCCAACACGAAAGATGTGAAAGCAGTGTTCAAATGACAAGACTTAAAAATAGATATTATGATGAAACAAATTGAAAATATTGTTTGATGGATTGAAAATAATAGAATAATATGAAATTAAACAATAAAGGATAGAAAAATGTTTCCAAAAGTTCATTTTATCATGGAATAAGATCGGGTGGTCTATAGTCACTCAACTCCGTTCCCGTAAGAAAACGACAAGTGAAGCAGCATCCGGCTGGGCCACTGCTTGGGAGGGTGAACCCCTCTCTCGGCTCGACTGCTGTGGGACCGTGTACGCTGATGGGAGCCGGGAATAGTAAATAATCTAACTACAGCAGTGGCGTAGCCAGAAATTTTTCATGGGGAGGAGTTACGACTACTGCAACTCACATATATGTATACGTGTGTGTCATAAGTAAGCGAAGAATATACATTTTGTAAGCAAAAAATTCCTCATTGGGGGGTTGTGACCCCCCATCCCCTCCCTTGGCTACGCCACTGAACTACAGTTCAAAGAACGAGCAAACAGCTGAATTTTTTGCCCATGGCAGAGCGAACTCGGATATCATTTGTTCAAAAGCAATCACTGTTTATACTTCACTGCATTATAACACTTCAGAGAGTGAAACTAGTTTTACAGGCAATGAATGATAGCTTATGAAACATTTATATTCCATACAAAGGATAATTCGAATTTCAAGTCTGACTAGCGACAGTTAAATTGTGATTATATCTAGAATTATAATCAAATATATATTAAACGTATAAATGTTTTAATAATGCCCAGTTTATACATGTTCTATAAATAATAAAATAGCCAGCTAATATGATTTGGCAGTGAAAACCATTACATTCCACTGCATTTTTACTCTTTATGCAGAAAAATGACTTATACAAGCAAGTACGAGAACACTTAAGAGTTTAGAAGGTCTGAGGAGGTGGGGATGTCCAGAAAAGTCTCGATATTTTCCGCTGTTTAAAATATTTTCGATATTTACCCCCCCCCCCCCTTTTTTTTTTTCTTTGGTCGAACTTCAGGGATCGAAAATTTTCGGTGTTGCGAAAACATTCTAAAGTGTTTGTGGGCGTTTTATCAGAGAAGGGAAGATAAAATAGTGTTGCTTGTCTTAGTATAAAGAGCTAAAAAGCAACAAATTTAATTTCATGGTTTTACCATTCGTTTATTGTAGTCATCTCAATATGCGAAAAAGAAATTCCAGCTGCTGCTTGAAAAAATACCATTAAAATAGGAATTTTTTCATCCACAGTTAAGGTTATTGAATTTAAAGGTGTTAGTTTTTTTAAACGGTTTGTTTAAAACATTTTTTTCTCACTCCCAATTTTTTTGTAGTGCTGGTTTTGTATGATTCTTGGGTGATATGGTTAACAGATTTTTTTTTTTTTTTTTTTAAGAATGCAGACATTTCTAGGAGCTTTATTAGGTGAATAAGTGCTAAGATTAGTTACGATATTTCTTTAATATACAATTTCTCGCCAAACATAGAAGATATTCCAAATCTGGGTTCAGTTTTAGAGATTTATTTATTTATTTATTTTGGCATCAAACTTGACGGTAAATCCGGATAATTGGCCACGCTTGAAAACTTTTGACATACCACTACCACCACCGCTACCCAGGCGCGTAGCCAGGAAAATTTTTCGGGGGGGGGGATATGCGCCTGGAAAATATTTCGGGGGGAGATATGAACTTATATGTGTATAAATAGACGGAATTTCATCACTAATCCAAACATTTCAGGGGGGGGATATATCCCGATATCCCCCCCCCCTGGCTAAGCCCCTGCCGATACCGGCAACCCTTTATGCATGCTTTAAAAATGTTTTTCTTTTCGATTTTCTGAATGATAGTATCAGAACTTGACGAAAATAATATGGGAACTTCCATTCTAATAAAAACCTCAGTCTATTTTAAAAAGTCCTCTTTATAATAAAAAAAGAATCATTGAAATCGGTGCACACGTTAAAAAAATTATCGTTGAATATACATAAAAAAAATCCGACGAATTGATAACCTCCCCCTTTTTGAAGTCGAGTAACAATGCGAAATAGTAACTAAGTATGGGCTAGTATAATGTCAGCTATGTAAGAATTTGTTGTAATAATGTAAAAAACAATGGACTTGTGGCATGAATTCCACACCAAGGACGAACATTTACAATCGTATTACGAACGCAGTTGTAATCGCTAGTGCAGATGCAATCACAAAGCCAGCTGGCGTCTGAAAGAAGCGGCAAAATTACTTTTTATAACTTAATTATATTTTTAAAATTTTAATTATATTATTTTAATAATAAATTTGTTAACTGTACTATCTTTGAGTTTTACGTATAACACAAATTACGAGTAGAGTTTTGTGCGAGCACGAGCACTTTTAGTGCTCTTTGGCTAGGTGTTCAAACAACCTCCTACAGATTTAAACAATGACAAGCAATGTACTGTAACAATCCCAAACAATAATTAAATTATATTGATAAAACAATGTTCGATAATGCATTTACACAATTTCAAACAATACGTTGTAGCAATATTAAAAATATCAGTTAAATGATACAGGATGACAATTACTGAGCTACATAAAAAAATACCTACATAACTTTTAAACTGTTTGCGAGATTCAGTTTAAACTTGTTGAATGCAGAACACTTTTCTACTTCGGGATAAAGTTCTCGAAACGGTCTCAAAAAATCCGACACCAGAGGACTCTGATTCACGCAAGTGCACATGTGAAGCTCCGAATAATTTGTCTGCGATACAGCAAGTAATAAGCTACGTTTAAATGATGTCACGCATGAGAAGTAAATTAAATGAAAAATATTTAAATCTGCATGAATAGTGTCGAGTATTTACAAAGCACCAATAAATGTTTTTGTTTTTTGATGCATTTTCATTTTCAGTCTATAAACTGTAGAAGTGAGTTCAGTTTAATTTGATTGTTGAATTCAATAGCTTAAGCGGCAACACTGGATTGCGTTACAATTGAAACTATGTTAATGTTAAAAATAGCATCAAGTGGGCAAAAATTAAAAGTATTGAATGTAATTTTCATTGATGCAAATAAGAATTATTTAGCTGGTTGGAGATTGATTTTTACATTCGCAAATCGTAAAATACAGCCGCACTTGCGTTTGGCCCCCTGCGTTAATCAGAGTTCTCTGGAGTCGGATGTTTTGAGACCATTTTTTTTACTGATTCTCTTCCTTAAGTAAGTTTTGATTCGTGTGCAAACAATATTTTGAATTCCCAGAATTCCTTTCTTTCAGCTGTCCACGTACTCCGACTAGGATTGTTTTAGCGGGTTCTTGAATGAAGCCGAACAAGAAGACCAAAAATAAGGGCGAGATTCAAGTGAAGCACAATTCGAACGTTTTCCGTGTCGAACAGGGGAAACTTCGAAATATATCAGTGTTCTTTATTCAACAGAAACAAAACAATCGTGTTTTGATTACGTGACAGAGCGATAGGTTTGTTCATTGGAAGCATTCTGGGAACTGAACCGGGAACTGGGGATTGGAAAACGTTCGATTCAAACTCGATCGCGCACGTTTCACTTGAATCACTTGAATGTTCCAAATCCAATCCAAACCAAATTCTTCCTTTCAGTTGTTCTTTTTTGCTGTTTGTGTTCGTGTTTTTGTCCACAGAGGTCTCCAAACTATGGCCCGAGGGCCAGATGCGGCCAGCGAGACCCTCTCATCCCGCCTGTGTAGACCTTTTAAATCTGACGGGAAAAATAACGGTAATTTACGTGTGTCTTGCCAAGATCAGCCGTCGCTTACGTGGACGTTACGCCTTTTTAAAATTAAAATAAAAGCATTCAATATAGCGGGTTATGTTTTCTAACCGATCACTACATTACAAAACATTATTCGCTGCTTACTTTTTCTACTTTTGTTCACAGTCAGTGAGATAATATAACAAACTTGTCTACGCTAGAAGAAAAGACGTGTGATGATAATCTCAGGCCACTGTTGATTTTAGGGACACCAAACCTAAAGCCAGAAATATCTGATATTACGATATCCAGGAAACATTTTCACCATCCGCGCTAGTACAGGTGTTCATGTGTATGTGTAGTGTGTCAATGTGTTTTTAAATAATAGCTGAATAAAATAATATTAAACAAACAATTAAAAACAACACTTATGATTTGATTCTTTTTTATTTGGACCTCGATTGTGTAATCGGCCCCCAAACTCATAGGCTTAGAGTTATATGGGCCCATGGGGCTCGAGCCCCCCATAAATTGTGAATAGGCTGGCCACCCATAGTTTATCACTGAATACAGAAACTGATTATACTAATATGAAAAAAAATTTCACGCCATTTACAAACTTTAAAAAAGACCGTTAATTGTACTTTAAAAATTTCCTCTTTTAGTTTCAATCACGATTAGTATTCATTGTGACGCCACGTAACACACAATGTTACTATAAGCTGCCCTCGCCAGGTCTGGTAATTAAAATCAGATTATGCAATGTATAGTATGGAAATGAGAAATTCAGATGGTCTAAAATGCACTCTCATCGAAAATGTTTTTTTTTTTTTCTCCTTTGGATTTTTTACTTTTGCTTCATTTAACTTAAACATTGGTAGAGAACATACTAACTTGGAAACTGACATTACATAGGTGCCAATTCTAGAGCACCCTTAGAGCTCGAGCACCTCCAATAATTTACACTTATATCCAAAATGTAAATTCTTCAAAATTGTAACCAGCTCGCGCGCGAGCACAAATAACTTTCGCCATATTTAAGCCAAGAAAATCATGCAGAAAAGTGCCGTTGATTATATTCCTATAGTTGGCAGCTATGAGTAATTTATATGTACACTGAATCAGTGGCGTAGCCAGAAAATTTTCATGGGGGGGGGTTACGAATTCTGCAAATGCACACATATGTAAACGGCGTAATGCAGAAAGAAGTGAAGAACATACAGTGATTGTATGCAAAAATTCTTGAATTGTTGGATAGACCCACCTCCTAAGCAATGCCACTGAAGTGAATTTATATGTAGATATGTGGGCCTCGGCACACCCATCGATTGTGAAAACTTACGCCTACCAAACTGTTGTTTGAGAGTTAATGTGACCCTCGCGCTCAAAAGTTTGGAGACCCTTGGTGTATAGTAATGTAAAGGTTCGTGTTTATTTCTGTATAATAAATATTTTCGTCTTATAAAAATTATAATTCTGCATAAAATACACATAAGATATTCGTATTATTTTTCTTATTATCAAGAACTACTGCATTTACTAAAACCGAGTAAAAATCTTTTCTTCCCATTTCATTTTCAACCTATTACCTTCATTCTTGCCTTTCTAGGAGTGTGCTTTTCAAGGTACTGTTTTTTAAAAAATGAAAAAGTACGCTATAAAATGTACATCGACAATGAGTGGGCACTTGTTTGAAACAATTTTTATATTGTAAAATATTTGAATACTTACTAACTGTGTAGAAATTACAATAATTCCCGTAATGTCCAGTACTATATCCGTAAATAGCATAACAAGATTAGGAATGAAAAACATTTCTCTTGCCTGCAAAATATAATATGAATAAATAAATCAAGGAACTTAGAGCAGAACGACGTACAAAGTTAAAAATATGGTTTAATAATAAAGAAAGCTGAAAATGTTTCTATAAATAAATTAAAATTTAATAAACACAAAAATACAATGATATTATAAGAAAACAAAAGAGTATTATTATTATTTTTATTATTATTATTATTTTGGCAAACTGAAAGTCATTTATTTGCTCAGTTCTCTTTCATTCTCGGTACAGAACAAGGTGGTAAGAACAAACAGTTATATATATATATGAAACTAGAGGAAATGTAGAAAAAAAAAGTTTGCTTTATTTAGTTTTAAATTGATATAAAGGTTAAAACTATTTAAAACTATTTTAACAAAGCCTGTGGTTCTTGATTGTAATGTTACTACGAATTTACAAACAAAAAAATTAGGATGTCTGTTGAGACGTCCATAAAAGTCTTAACCGACGAAACTATTTTGAAATCTATTACCAATGCCAATTCTTACAACCAACAAATAGGCTAACCTACGCAAGTCCTTTATTGTTGCGCCGAATAACCTGGGTTCCATAGTTTCAAAGTAGTTAACGGGCTCCAAGTCCTGCGCTCTTTCGTAAATGCGTTTTTATATGCATTTGCGTAAGTCGCTTTATTAATATTGCAGTCAGGGTTTTCCTTCCTTTTTTAACCTTCAGAATCTTCATATACCCAAATTTTTCGTTCAGAAATAACCGCCTCAGCTACATTGTTCGTTGTTTCGTTGAACTTGGATTGCTCTTTTTTCATTTTGTAATGTAGCAAATATCTGAAATCGAAAAAATTGACTAGGGACTTACTAATAATGAGATGCTTCTTCATTCCGCGTCACTAGTTTTGTCACCAAGGATATGATTCAGACTCGACAAATAAAGCCACTTGAAAAGATACGTAAACAAATTAATAACTACACGAAACTAAGGACAATTAAACCTACTTTAAGCATGTACAAACGATAGTTGTAATGTAAACAGATGTGTGTCTCACTTTGGTTACAAAATCATCACAAGTTGCTATACAAGAGCAATAAATCACGCAACGAATACCTTAAGCACCAGAGCTCAAGCAAAGTAGAGTAACATGGCTGCCGTAGTTGCGTAGTATTAGGTTAGTCTAGTTTTAGTTATTGCTGTTTTCTGGCAGCTCTTCTTTGCCACCGGAAAACGTCGAAACTCATTCGTTCCAACCCGGTATCCCAGTTTTTCTTATGCCTGAATAAATATTCCCTATTAAGAGTTTTTAAATGTAGCTCATTTAGTGAAGCTGCAAAACATTCATTTTAGGGCTTCACTCAAATTTTAGGATTGCATAATCATAATTAAAAATACATAATTTTTTGAGACAATGTTGTAAGAGCAAAAATTAATAATGTACGAAACTGTACTCTTAAAATGAAAACAATAACTTATTTCTCTAAACTTTAGGACTAATTCAACGCATAAAGATGTTAAAAAGCATTTCCCTGAAAACAATTACATATCAATGACAGGTACTTCCATAGAAAAGAGAAACAGCATACAAAAATCCCACTTTACAAACCAAACGCCTTTCAACGAAATTATCTTATAGCTAACTTTGAGTTACAAGACGATCTTACTAATAACACCATACAGGGTGGATTAGTCAGAGAGCTCTTTGGCCAAACTTTGAAAGGTGAAATAAAAAGAACACACCTAAACAAGTTTTTTTTTTTCTAAGCAGAGTTGTAATGCAAACGGAGAACGGCTAGATGTTGCTGATATAAGGGCCATTGCTAAGACTGTTTTTTAACCCTTTGAGGCACAACCCTTTCCCAATGCTCAAAAAAGGGCAGCCGTTGCCATCGCTTGACTTAACTACCAGCAAGATGGCGGACGATAGAAACGTTCATCGCGTGCCACAGATCTAGAGCCCCTTTTTTGACGACAGCGAGCTGCATCAAAAAAGGGTCTCTAGATCTGTGGCACGCGATGAACGTTTCGATCGTCCGCCATCTTGCTGGTAGTTAAGTCGAGCGATGGCAACGGCTGCCCTTTTTTCAGCATTGGGCAATCGATCCAGCTGTTCTCGCGTTCTTCCATTTCACGGCAGATGTCAATGCTGTTAAAAATAATCGTGACAATTTTTTTTTACGGGAAATGATGTGCTAAAAAGTAAAGGATTCTCGTGGAGCTATGTCACCCGAAACTAATTTTATAGAGATCCAATCTATTCTTCGTGACTGGCAACAGTCAGAACGTCAGAGTTTGGTGTTCCCAGAGCGGGCACACTGCGCGTTAAAGGGTTAAGGGGATAGGGGGAAGGTGTCGATAAACTGCCTTGTCAAATATCGTGTTTTACCAACTTATGTATTTTTTATCAACTATATTTCCAGCTTCTTGGTTTTGCCAACTGGGTTTGTGTAATTTTGCCAAGTACAGCAGAAATAGAAAGTAAATTACAGTTTTCGTTAATTTTTTATACGAAGTTTGCCAACTAGGTATCTAATTTTGCCAAGTTTTGCAGAACTTAAGAGTAATAGGGGGAAGGATTGCCCTCCGTCCTTTAGCAAGAGCCCTGGCTGATATTAAATGCTGTGACGGCTGTATCTGAAGTATCTAACAAACCTTACTTGCAAATCTGCTGTTACCCTGTTGAACGGAATAAAATCAATAGTAAGACGCACCAGGAGAAACAAAATACATCTTTATTCCTGAGAGCATCTAGAAATCCGAACGCCATACATTCACATTCGTTACAGCAATATTTCTTACTAAATGTTTATTCTGGAATGGTCCATTTTATTTTGATTGCACCATACTTTTCACCATTCCTGTTGGTTAGAAGAAAGCCTCTCCTATTTTTATAGGAAGAATTGCCGCTGTTACTATAAATGCCAAGATACTGTGTATGTGGCTCTGTTCTAACACATTGGAGCAGTATCCTACACCAAGCATCCGTCATCAGACCGATTAGATTGTTTGGTGGTTAACGCACCGTATTACGGTTTCGGGTTCAACTCCCGGCGATCGGGGTTCGATCCCCAGCTGGGCTTGCCTATCATTGTGTCCGTCCTTTCATAGGTTGTGACGTTGGTCCACCTACTGTCTGTCTGCTAAAAGAACTCCCTCGAACGCTTCGTCGGGCTTCGTATTTCGAGTGAGCTCTTTCCATAGACAGACTACTAGGTGCTCCCATAATAAAGAGTCCAACTCCGGCCTTAGTAATGGCCAATGCCTCCAAGGGGAGAGGCCCGCCATTCGGGAAAAAAATCACCCGTCATCATTTTCTCATTTTACGAGTTATCACCTAGCGGTTCTTCCTTAGCGGTTCACAGCTTGAGTTCTTATCCTGGTTCCTAAGGATCATAAGGTTAGAGCTTCCATCAAATTATAAGATTGGATGATCGTAATCTAGAACTTGATTAGTTTTTTCAAAAAAATATATGAGCAAAACGAATAATGAAGAAAGCAGTACTATTCAAATGACAGTAACATATTATTTCTTCTTTAAAACCTTACAACTGTTTGTTTAGTTGTGTTCGATCACACCTCGAAGTTTGCTTTTGAGTTTTAACTCCCCCTTGTAAGCTTTCTTGATCTTTCTCAAACACTCTATGCAGGAATTTTCACCATCTCGATCTTTTTCCTAAAAATTTTCCATAGGACTTGTAAGGCATAGAAACAAAGATGTTGTTGGTATAAGAAAACTAACTACGGTCATTTGGAAATAAGCTAATCCAAATCTCATCGACAACGATTAGACACTAAACACTATGAGAAGAATTTCCAATAACGTAACTTCAGGTACAAGAAACAGCAGAATAGTTCTAATTCTCAGCTAATTTTCACAATATAGTGATTTTCGTCAAGTACCGAGCTTCTTTATTATTATCATTTATTTATTTATTTACCAGGAGAGGACAGCTCGCGTCACTGAATGTGTCGCTTAGAGCTACATATACATCCTTCCCGGAATTTTCCGCCACAATTTGGAACCTCATCAGAAGGTGGGGGGACTTCTGAATATTGGCACCCCTCGGAAACTGCTAGCGACCGACGAGAGGTCTTTCGGAACCACGGATTTAACCTGCACGTACACCGCATGTACACGGTGGTCTTTAGTGGTACGCCGGTATCGAACCCACCACCTTACGGTTACGAGTCCAACGCCTTAAAGACTGGGCTACCACGGCCCTTTTTTTTATTATTATCATTATTATAGAACTTTCAGACAGGGCAGTGCTCCCTCCAGGAGCTCGAGAGCTGCTAGACAATAGGAAAATTAAGTTTTCTTAGTGCCTCATTTAATATTGAAATCTTAAGGCTGAAAAGAGCACAGAAAAAATATAAAATACACACACACACACATACACAGAGGAGAGCACTTACTTCCTTAACTGCTGGAATCATAGCAAAGGAAGCAATGGTGTGGAAGGCAAAATAAATAGCACTAAATACAAAAAAAAGTGGATTGACTGAAATATAAAAAAATGAAGTATTGTTAATTAATTATATGAAATGTGTTCGCAGAGTTGTCAACTGCTCCGGAAAATAACTAACCACTTTTTGCAAAGAGAGATTTTTGGATTAGAATACAGCGAAATTTAGGAACTTAATGTCTAAGCCGATTACTATTTTCAAAAATATACTGTTTCTAAAAAGTGGTTTGTAATATTCCGGAGAAGTTGGCAACTCTGTATTGAAATTCATGCAGCTTAACGTGTGGTACATAACTTAAATAATTTAGGATCAGTTTATTATAAGAACATAGGAAGAAACCAGTAATTAAGTACTTTGATGATAACTATGGAAACATTAACCTTTATTTATAGAGTGAATATTACTCACAGCTATGTGTTTCTGTGTGTATGTAAAATATTACAAATTTATTTGGGACTTTCATTAGCTTTTCTTAAAAATTTGGGATTATTTCATTTTATTATTTTTTAATTGCTTTCTATACTCTCCGACCAAGCCTCGTTTTTGGTGCAGGCGTCATCTGAGTTTCAATTCTTTGTTGAAACAGTTGACACTCTGGTTTTAGTTGGAGACAGTTTCAACTCTGGGAGCGACACTTTTTCGTTTGACCCCCTGGCAATAAACCCACGACATTTGTTTTTGCTCCTCATGTATCGGTATAGTTCCACTATGTAAATAGTTCTTTCACGCCATTTAATAAATAAATTTAAGATTACTGAAACTAGTTGAATTTTTGTTACATATGCATGCATGTGTGTGCGTTTGTGCGCTCGAGCGCGTGTTATTTAAGAGTCGCAAGTGCTACTGCACTGTTTTTAGGTAGGCATATGCAGCAAATAGGTACTCTGATAAAAGCCGTAAGTTTACTACACCACTGATAGGGATGGACGTGAGACGAGACAGAGATTTTTAACATTATGATATAGGGATTTTGCGAGACGAGACAAAGCTTTTAGATTGTTTTGCGAGACGACGCCAATTTTAAGTCTCACGTCCATCCCTAACCGCTGAACAGTAAAAAAAAAAAAAAATCAAAGTTGAAAAATTTTTAATGGCAACACTATCGCGTTTAGTCCTGATGTCATATGCAAATTTCGCCATTTTTAAAAAATTCTACTAACATGTAGATTTACTTTCATACGATATTCGTGTAGTAGGAAATGACTCTATAAGATGGAGTCTTAAAGTAATGCAGTCTTTTTCGTAAAATTTTCGTTGTTCAAAACATGATTATGACAATAGGCATTCTTATTCGTTGCTCATTTAAGGGAATTCATCACGAGATTTTATTTTAAATGACGAAATTATCAATTTATGTTCAAAGTAAAAGTTAACTTATCATACTTACAAGGAAATTGACCTTGATAGTCATCGTTTTGAAGTACTAATGGCAAACCTACCATCAGTCGTACGATTGAACCGATGCAACATGTTACACTCAATCCCTATGAAAAAAAAAGAAAAAAATATATATATATATGTATTTCACAGAATGTTGCTTTAAACTTTATCTCACTTAACCATGTACAGCTGTAAAAAATGTTTTAGTTTAGTTAAAGAAAAACTCATACTTAAAAAATACGTGTAGGAATATTTTTATTATGTACTAAATCTATTGGATTGGTGAATAATTATCAGGCGTTTGTACATTTTTATTTAATTCATTCATTAATTAAACTATTTGATTAAATAAATAAATAATTCACGTAAGAGAATATGCATAAATTAAAAAAAATATTTAATTAAAATTATTGTAATTTTTCATTAAAATAAAGCACGTCAAAGAAACGCCTGATAATTATGCACCGACCCAATATTTATTTACGTTATTCATGCAATTTACTAGGAGAAATTTGCAGATATATCATGTAGTACGTTAGTAAATGTGTTAAATTTCTGAAGCTTTAGGTTTAAATAATTATTTAACACATTTCAAATTTATACGGGCGAGAAGTAATGTTAAACACAGAAACGCCTCAGTGAACTGATTGAAATGCTTGGAGACTATTATATAAGAGAATAAAGTCTCGTGAAATACATCTAGTAATACTACAATGAGCCATAAATTTTAAAAGTTTGTCTTAACATATGTATATGTGACAGTGATAAAATATAAGCCTGCTTAGGGTAAATCCATTTATCTAAAATAACATTTTACCAAAATGAAAGTTTGCGTAAATGATAATTCATATTTATCTGTCTCGCAGTGACATCACAAACATATGAATTTTAGTAGATAAAAGAAATATATCTACTAATTGAAATTTTTCATTTAGCAAGCATGTTAAAATTCTTGCCGGCGAATATGTGTTACATATCTGTATACATGTATATATTGGGTTGTTTGAAAAGTTTTTTAATTACACAAGGAACCCACACATGTCAAGCTTTGGGGCGTTTCAAATGATCATGAATGGCCGAATTTGATAAATTAAATTTTTCAGCGATCTCACGAGTTGGTATTCACCGGGTTCCATCCATTAACCCTTTGAGGCGCAACCCTTTCCCAATGCTGAAAAAAGGGCAGCCGTTGCCATCACTCGACCAGCCAGCTGTCATCAAAAAAGGATCTCTAGATCTGTGGCACGCGATGAACGTTTCGATCGTCCGCCATCTTGCTGGTCGTTAAGTCGAGCGATGGCAACGGCTGCCCTTTTTTCAGCATTGGGCAATGTATCCAGCTGTTCTCGTATTCTTCCATTTTTCAGAAGATGTCAGTGCTGTTCAAAATAATTGTGACCATTTTTTTACGGGAAATGACGCGCTAAAAAGTAAAGGATTCTCGTGGAGCCATGTCACCAGCAACTAGTTTTATAGAAATCAAATCTATTCTTCGTGACTGGCAACAGTCAAAACATCAGAGTTGGGAGTTCCCAGAGCGGGAACACTGCGCGTTAAAGGGTTAACGGGATACTGAAGTCCACCTTCCGCCATTAGCTAAATATAACCGAATTCACATTTTGTAGAAATGTTTAAAGAACGGAACAAATTAAGATGTGTGAAAAAATATGCTGGAGGTAATACAGGAAATCCCCCTTTTTTTTAAAAAAAATAGTAATCTACTTACAGAGTGTTAGAGACGAAGGTCACTGACAATAAGAAATTTGGGAAACCTCCTCTTTGACCCAAGAGCAGCAAAAGGGGCAACAAGGACTGACTTGTCCTAAAACTACCAAAATTCTGAATTCTTCTTTCTACTTTTGTTTTTAGCATTTAAAATATATAAAACAGTTCGTTTGTAAGCTTAAACAAAATTTTCTTAACCGTTGAAATAATTTATATATTAAAAATGTATCTTAAAAACTTAAGAAGCATGAAGCATTTTAAAGATATGAAAATCGGCAAAAATAAATAAATAAATAATAAAATATTTTTACAATTATCTTATACATGATCTGTCATATCAACGATTATGATTTTTTTAATACTTAAACTAGATGCATGCAGTTTCTTACACCTGGTTTAGTGAAAATCAAAATATTAGTACTTAAAATAGAATTCTTGAATTTTCGGTCAATTTTTAATAATTTAAATCCACTATCACCTTAATTCAGCATTAAGTCTACTGTTACCTTAATTCAGCTTGTTTCAATCACACATGGAAAAAAATAAATATCAAAGTCGTCGAGACTATACTTAATTTCGTACTTGAATTTATTTCTTAATGAGCTAAACACAAAATGGACAGTGTGCAAGATAGTTTTCTTCAAGGTAAAAAATGCATGCAGTATCTCAATAATCTAACATTATGTTACATCTAAACTACATTTATATATAATGTATCAAATTTATGTAAAAAAAAATTGTCAAAAATGAAAAGAAAAAAAAAATAGGTGATGTATAAAATTTGAACATTCTATCTTCAAAAGTGTCAGATATATGTAGATAAATATACAGTGACTTAAACCACTTTTGTATATCACCTCATTATTGTAGGAGCCACATTTTGCTAACTGTGAATTTTTTTGAACGGGGTCATATCCAAATTTATAAAGTTTCACTTTTCGAAAATTACCGAGACAATTTTTTTTATTAACGTTATTTTCCCCCTTATTTTATATAGAACGTTTTTTTCCGTTTACATTGTCTAATGGGTAAAGAATTAAAAAAAGCATGTGTTTCCATCTTTTTGGAAAACCATGTATAAATATTATATATGTTTGTGTGATTATGGCGACGCTATGCTTGGGCGATCCGTCAAGGATGGTGGGGGTGCCGGGGTAGGAGGACTTTCTAAGGGGTTCTGAAGCGTATTCACTTTACATCAGGAGAAAACCTACCAAAATCCCAGACCGTCAGCCGCGCGATGGAACCCGAACTCGGGACCTTCATACTTCGTCCGTCTACCATTTTCAGTGACATAAACCATTGTGCCATGGTGAGGCTCCAGACGGATTTTGAAAAGACGAATTACTTAAATCAAGCACAAAATTAAGTTTCAAAAACAATTTTTTGTTACACTAGGGGCCAAGGCCCCTACACTCGCTACGCTCGCATTTCGTATGAGGCATTTGGCCCCTAAAATGGCTCATTCGTAAAAAAGACATAATTTCAACAAACAAAACCCAAGCGTTGGATAAGATAGAATGTTACCGAGCTACACATTGCTTGGTTCTTGCATGTTGCTTGGAACATAAAATTTTAAACCTCGCACTATTTGTAATTATGTGAAACCCATGGTATGCCTTGCTCATTAGCGTATTGAGAATTTTCATAATTTGGCGACTTGTGTATTTGTATAGTTAATAATTAGCTCCAAGAAAACAGTAATTCACATGTTTTCTTTGATAAAAACTACGGAATAGGTAGGATAGCTTGCCACCCATGGCGACTTTTCATTATTTGGCGATTGACACATGCTCACAACCTATAATTACTGTTTATTTAAGGTTCCTGGAAAACCGTTATCCATATTTTCATTTACATAATTCTTTGCAGATTGGCGTACTTAGCACCACGAATTATACCATCTTGCGCTGGCAAATATCCAAAGTGTACTATAACTGCTATAATGGCATAGTTAACGCCGCCCAATATTTCTACTGGTAGCAATTAATCCAGATGGACCGAACCGGCTTTAAAATAATCTGCATTTTAATTATTTTTCATTTTCAAGATATTAGTTATTCTGTTTTGGAAAAACGAATAATCGCTAATTTAAAACTCCTGTTGTCTGAGGGAACATACTATTTGAAATTTGTCAACTTTGTGTAACACATTTTGAGTTACTTATTTCAAATACTTTTTAATTTGGCGTAAAATGGATGCAATTCTACTTCATGTTTGACAATTTCAAGTGATTCTACATAATTGGAATTGCTTTGTTGCAAAGGAATGAATGATTTTATGCCAAATCTGGCAACCATTATGTTTTATTTTTTCAGTTTTTTATTAATATCTTCTAAAATAATTCGATTTTCGAAATTTAAGTCACCTTATCAGGTTCCTCGGAGTTTTCCGCATTCGGGAACATGTTTCTCGAAATTCAAATCCCCACGTTTTAGGAGAAGATAGGTCAACAAGTTCTGACAGCGTCGACAGCGGCCTTTACTTTTTTTTAGAATAGAGAGAAAAAATGCTATGATATAAATATTTGAAACTTAATTTATTATTACTATTATTTTATTAAAGAAAATAAAAAAAGGAGGTGGGGGAATATTACTACCTAAAAATGAGTGTGTATTCAACTTACACTATCTTTTTTCAGTCGAAATAATAAGCAATAACAGTTGAATCAATAAGATTCAAACAAGCTTTTCTTAAAAATTAGACCCATATCCCTTTGAGGCGCAACTCTTTCCCAATGCTGAAAAAAGGGCAGCCGTTGCCATCGCTCGACTTAACTACCAGCAAGATGGCGGATGATCGAAACGTTCATCGCGGGCCACAGATCTAGAGACCCTTTTTTGACGCACGCGATGAACGTTTCGATCGTCCGCCATCTTGCTGGTAGTTAAGTCGAGCGATGGCAACGGCTGCCCTTTTTACAGCATTGGGCAATCTATCCAGCTGTTCTCGCATTCTTCCATTTTTCAGCAGATGTCAGTGCTGTTCAAAATAATCGTGACCATTTTTTTACGGGAAATGACGTGCTAAAAAGTAAAGGATTCTCGTGGAGCTATGTCACCCGCAACTACTTTTATAGAAATCCAATCTGTTCTTCGTGACTGGCAACAGTCAAAACGTCAGAGTTCGGTGTTCCCGGAGCGGGAACACTGCGCGTTAAAGGGTTAAAATAAATAAATATTTTATAAATGTCAGAACAGATCAACAACTTACTCCGGTCATGTAGCCCACCGCAATAGTTCCGGTTCTTAAATCCCAGCAGCAACAGCATGTTTTCAGACACACCATGTCTTGAACTGGGGAAAACCCTCAAGGGTCCAAGTGTGGGCTGGCAGAGGAGGATATCTCGAGGACTACTGCACTTGGCTTCTGGATTATTTTGCGACATCATTTGCCTCCGCAAATATATGAATGAAAAGTCTCCCAGATAAGTGAGCTTAGCTCCTAATGCCGCAGCGTATCGACTTCAGCCATTTGTCTGCTGAATTAAAAGTACACGGATTTAGATAAAAGCGCTTCTGGGACGCTGATGGAGATTTGCTTTGTATTCGGAGCTTTTTCAAGTAGTAGGTGACCTGGATGGCTGTTAATACTCATATCGGACTGGTTAGAACTGGCGTATAAAATACAATTTCTGTTTTTTTTTTTTTTTTTTTTTTTTCGCTTCTAAATTTGCATGCAGTCTGTGATTTCTGAGCGAGAAATGGATCCTTGGACTTTAATAAGGAATAAAACTTCTTATTTTCATCATCAGGGCTCGATCCGGTTTCAGATTTATTCATTGGACACTGTATAATTGTTTTCATTGCTTTAGGAATCTGCTGTCTGAAACAAAAATAGCAAATTTCGTTTTTTTCGCATTCGAGAAGCATAATTTAATTTCTAGTCTGCATTCTCACAATTTTTTTTTCCATCTGTTCCTCTTGGATGAGCGTATCAAAATGCTGATGCACGAAGGCTGCTTTGGTGAAGAGCGTGAATCTGTAATAAAGTACCCCAGTTAGGAAAAAAAAATCTGAAAGTTTCACTTAATAGCTCTAAAAAAATAGCCAGAGTGTAATCACCTTATTCCAACTATACACACCGGTTAAGTTATTCGAAATAGTCCGGGCTAGCATAGATACCATAATCAAGGACGTATTCGGAAAAAAATTTCGGAGGGGGTCCAAACCTCGCCTTGGTAGAAAATGCAGAATTTTTCACAAAAGACGTCATCATTATCATTTTGTTAACAAAAATAGAAGTTTCTGGAGAGGTCCGGACCCCTGGACATTCCCCCTAAATACGTCTTTGACCATAATAGTAAAAGTAAAAAAAAAAGATAATCATCCAGACGCATCCATTAACACTGAATGCCCATTAATGACCATAATCTGTTCAATACCTATAATCGAAACGATTCTACGAACAGATTGCACAAAGTAGAATAGGTATCATATAGCAGTAAAAGGAAAAAAAAAAGTCTGATGTAGACAACACATAACTTCCTTGTACGTTTATTAAATCGAAAATATTTTCGGCCCACTTCATCTAAAATTATTTTGTTTGAAAGAGATAAAATACTGCAGTAATACTAAGGTTCAGCGATTCCTAGCCAAATATTTCCGTTATCGCCAAGCTGTGTTCAATTTGAAAGACTTCCTTGTGATACTTCATTTGGCAATATTTCACCAAAAGCTGATAAACTTGAGATTTTGGGGATAGCCAAAATAATCATTGACCACAGACTTTCAATGAATATAATGTATCCTTACACCTTAATATATTTCAAGTAATTTAGCTGACCCTGTAAATAAATTACCCAGTCGATTGCAATCAAAAAAGAGATGTACAGTTAGATGTTACAATAGTTCTCAATAAAAAATTTCAAAATTCTATGTGTAAAAGTTTCAGATTTATGCAAAATGCGAAATAATTTTTGGCGATATTTCGGCAAAACTCGCCAAGGTCGACGACAAATGGAGAGATTTTAGGCATAAACTAAATAATGACTGACTATCGCCAAATGTGGCGATATTTCTTGAAGACTCGCCAAAAACGATGACAAATGGCGATATTTTCGGCATGGACCAAAAGACTGACTATCGCCAAGTTTGCCGATATTTCGGAAAAACTCGCCAAGGTCGACGACAAATGGCGAGATTTTGGACATGGACCAAACAATGACAGTCTACAGATGTAATATATTGAAGGTGTCCATAGATATTAATGTATTGAAATTCTTTAGGGTGGTCCTGTAAATAAACACTCCGGTAGATTGGAACTAAAAAGCGAGAGGCGCAACTAGATGTTATAACAATCTTATATATGAAATTTCAACATTCTACGACTAATAGTTTTTGAGATTCGCGAGTTAAATACATACACACGTACATCAAAAGTCGCCAAGCTTGGCGACTTTTGGCGTAATTCTTGAGAGAAGCACGTGATCGTGGTCGAACCATTACCTAACTATATGGTAGGACGGTATTGTGTTTGAAATGGATGAATGTCCCTATAATTGTCTTTGACCGTAATGTATTGGAAAGTTTTGAATGTTCCTGTAGCAGAACTATAAATGATCAACTTTTTTCGATGCAGAAATTCATTTTGTAACCCTTAACAGCAAATATCACTTCTGAGTCGCTTAAATTAGCCCAATACCTCTAAAATACGCTTTAATGAATTTCTGCCCATAATGCGTAATGTATTTCGAATCTTTTGGACGGCCCTGTAGATAAACTATCCAGTCAAATGGGGCCGAAAGGGGAGGTGCACAACTAGATGTTACAACAATCCTAAATATAAAGTTTCGACATTCTACGTTTAATAGGTTCTGAGATATGCAAGTTTGAAGAATTTCGACCCATGGAGCGTAATGTATTTCGAATCTTTTGGGCGGTCCTGTATATAAACTATCCAGTCGGTTGGGACCAAATGGGGAGGTGCAGAACTACATGTTACGGCAATCCTAAATATAAAATTTCAACAGATTTACGACCAATAGTTTTTGAGATATGCGTGTTACATACATACGTGCGTGCGTGCGTACAGACGGCATGGGAAAAACTGATCAAAATAGACTCGCCTGTGGGTCAAAATGAGCTGCAGACTCATTTATATGAACGCGCTTGCTAGCGTACGATGAGATGCATCGGAAAAATTCTTAAAAGTAAATTTAGGGGTAGTCAAAATCGGCTTTTTCGTCGAAATTTGGCCCCCGAAATTTTTTGGGATCACACATTACTTCCTTATAATCCGTATCCAAGGAAGTAAAAAGATGAATCATGGCAGAGAGATCTACTATAAAATACTATCCAACATAAATAACTGTTTTTTTTCTTTTGTGTGTGTGTGTGTATGTGTGCCAAATTTAGCGATCTATCGATATGAGACGATGTATCGTCGTCAAACTTAGCGATATTCTATGGCGATGACTCCAAAAATGCTGTACATCATTTACTAATGCAGTTTTGCGTGACCCTGTAAAAGAACTTAATGTTATTTCCATCCTTTAAACCGAAAGAAAGCTGTTATAAACATTTACACACTGATTTAATTGTGCTTGGAGTGGATGAATTTCTCTAAACTGTCATAGACCGTAATGTGGAAATTCTCTTAAGTGATCCTGTAGAAGCTCTGCTATATTCTATGAATTATTTTGTAAACTATCGTAACGCATATTAATTATTCTTTGTATGAAATAGGCGAATATTCCCAGAATATTGTTACAAAAATACCACCGGTACCGAAAAAAGACGAAACTTGCACAAATTAGTAAAGCAAACAGTGAGTGAATCGCTAATAACCACACCAATAGCTTTAAAAAAAAGTTCTGGTAGTCTGTTGACACTATCGCGGGATTTGTTAACACAGGATTACTTACCGTTGCTTATAACTCCTCTTTTGTTTACAATCTCGAAGACCTACCTGCTCAAAGTCGCAAAACTTGCAGAACCTGTCACTTTATTCTTTTGCGAAATTCTAAAATTAAGTATACTTTGTCGTAATAAACACTTATTCTTTTGCCTAAAACAGTTGTATCCCTAACACAATTTGCGCATAGAGATGACATTTTGATTAAAAAATTACGATTCAAGATTATTCATTTATTTTACGAATGCCATTTCTGTCAATTGCTTGGATCAAGAAACTAAATAAAGTTATGCGGCCGAAAACCGCCAAGCATGACAATCGCGGTGTTTTTTTTTTTTTTTTTTTTTTACGTGAATACGTCTTTAAATTTGCTTCCATGTGGGAGGCAATTCAGAAAATTGTTGATAACAAATTCGGGGGATGCAGTTTGATGTTTCAGCTACATATCTATCATCCACTTCCAACTTTTATATTAATTACATCGCTCGATGACTAAAGGATCAAAGAATACGTTTCGTTGAGTGACTGTGACACATCGCTTGCGGCGGAGTGGGGAAGCGCCGCCATTTTGAGGTCGTTATGCTGCCTCACATAACATCCGTTTAGTATAAATTTTGACTCGGAGAAGCTAGAACGTTTGTTTGCGTTTCAATCGTCAACTCTCGTCAAGATCTACCGATTACATATATAAAACATGTGTGAAACAGTGATAGTGAATATACAGTGTTACTGGTAACGCGACTTATTCCTTTTAAGCTGTGATAGGGGAGATAAAATGCTACAATTTTCACCTCATGTGTATGACCGAAAATGAATAGTTTTTGAGAAAATTGAATTTTAAACATTTTTCTTGAGTAATCCAAAATTTAATACTCAAGTGCAAATTAAAAAAAAATCTATTTATTTAATGGATTTCATTTTAATTTATTTTCAGAGCTCAAACTCTAATTAAGCTAACATAATTATAAAAAGTACAAAACTACTTTAAAATTCCAATTCACGAGCCATTACATGCATTTTTTAATTTTTATAATTCACATGTTTCCTTTCAAGAGATTGTATTTTTGAAATAAATAACATAGCACTAAGCGTACAAATTTCAAATAAAAATTTTCCCATTAAAGAGCTATCAAAAAATCTATTAGTGTCCATCCAAAGGCATGTAATTCGTAAAGAAGGGTGAGTTTTACTTAGCGCAGATAAAATGCCAAAAGATGCACCTCGTTCATACTTTAGGACAATGGGCCAACCAATCAAGTTAACGCTGTTTCTATAATTTTTTTCATAGCTGACACGCATAAAAATAAGCTAACGTAATCATCAAAATTTACAAAAACTAGGGGCCAAGGCCCCAGACTCGCTACGCTCGCTTTTCTTATGAGGCATTCGGCCCCTAATAAGGCTTATTCGTAAAAAAGACATAATTTCAACAGACAAAACCGGAAGATTGCATCAGATAGAATATTACTGAGCTACACATTGCTTGGTTCTTGCATGTTCATTGGTACATAAAAATTTAAACTTCACACTACAGTAGACCCCCTCCCCCTCATAACACGGAAGATATTTTGTTATGGGGATCCGCGTTGTACGGGTCCTGAGCTATACTACACCTGGAGTGCGGACTCCGCTTATAATCGCTAGAAAAATTATTTGCACTCCTCAGAAACACAATGATATTTAGTATTGCGATTCAAAAGTTATATTAATTAGGAGCTAAAGCATAATAAAATCAGAACATCTGTTTCAGCTGTATTTTTAATAATGTAAAACATATTGGACACCTTGCGAATTTGCCACCCATGGCGATTTTTCATTATTTGGCGACTTGCGTACATGTAAAGTTAATAAAAGCTACGGAACAGATAGGATAGCTTGCCACCAATGGCGACTTTTCATTATTTGGCTATTTGCACATGCTCACAACTTATAATTACTGTTCATTTAAGGTTACCGGAAAACCGTTATCCATATTTTCATTTACATAATCGTTTGCAGATTGGCGTACTTAGCACCACGAATTATACCATCTCGTCGCGCTAGTAAATATCCAAAGTGTACTATAACTGCTATAATGGCATAGTTAACGCCGCCAAATATTTCTGCTGGGTGCAAATAATCCAGCTGGACCGAACCGGCTTTAAAATAATCTGCACTTTAATTATTTTTCATTTTGAAGATATTAGTTATTCTATTTTGGAAAAACGAATAATCGCTAATTCTAAACTCCTATTGTCTAAGCGAACTACCTATTTGAAAATTGTCAAGTTTGTGTAACACATTTTGAGTTACTTATTTCATATAGTTTTTATTTTGGCGTAAAATGGGTGTATTTCTATTTCATGTTTGACAATTTGACGTGATACTACATACTTGGAAACGCTTTGTTGCAAAGGAATGAATGATTTTATGCCAAATCTGGCAACCATTCGGTTTATTTTTTCAGTTTTTTATTAATATCTTGTAAAATAATTCGATTTTCGAAATTTAAGTCAGCTTATCAGGTTCCTCGGAAATTTTCGAATCTGTGGGCACCTTAGTCGAAACTTAAATCCCCACGGTTTAGGAGGAGATAGGCCAACAAGCTTTGACGGCGCCAGCGGCCTTTACTTTCTTTTAGAATAGAGAGATACTTAATTTTAATTCGCGCGCTTTACATTTACTTTTGTTTTCCCTTTCAAAAAATGTTGTTTATCTCAAAAACTACTATTGCAGTAAGCATACAAATTACTAATACAATTTGCCTCATTTATCAACTATCCAAAAACGTATGAATGTCCATCTAACATTAAGACATGTAGTTCTCTAAGAAGGGTTAGTTACCGCAGGTAAAAACGTCAAAGGATATAACCCCGTTCATTCTTTAGAATTATTGGCCAAACGTACAAGTTATCCTATTCTTTAGATTTATTTTCATAGCTGACATTATAACTAAGCTAACGTATTCATGAAAAATTTAAAAAAAACAAAAAAGTAAAGATTTACGCACTTCACATGTGATTTTTTTCTATTCATTTATTTAGATTTTTTTTAATGTTGTTTCTCTCTATTCTAAAAAAAAGTAAAGGCCGCTGGCGCCTGCGCTGTCAAAAGCTTGTTGTCGTATCTCCTCTTAAACCTTGGGGATTTGAGTTTCGACTAAGGTGCCCACAGATTCGAAAAATTCCGAGGAACCTGCTCAGCTGACTTAAATTTCGAAAATCGAATTATTTTAGAAGATAATAATAAAAAACTGAAAAAATAAACATAATGGTTGCCAGATTCGGCATAAAATCATTTCATTCCTTTGCAACAAAGCGTTTCCAAGTATCTAGAATCGCGTGAAATTTACAAACATTTAGAATTACGCCCATTTTACGTCAAAATAAAAACTATCTTTCTTCTATATTAATAAAACAATGTGTAAACTGTTAGTTAGTTTGTTTGAATGTGTCTCGCGGTGATAGTAGACCTACCAAATTTTGTACGGAAATTTTCCATGACAGTTCCCGACACACCTCGAAGCGATTTTTTCAAAATTCGAATTATTTTAAGAGATATAGATAAAAAACGTATCGCAAAAGGCTAATTTTTGCTTTCCGCCATTTCGTAATTGTAACCCCACAGTGGAAAAAGCACTGTTTAAGCTTATCTAGGTTGCCACATTCGGCAAGTTTATTAAATGCTTCAGACTCTTGAAGTAAAAATAAAAGAATAACGATTTTTTTTTTGTGTCTAGATTATTTGTAAGGATGTTTTTAAATTAAAATATCGTGTGCATGGGAAATCAGAGCAGGAATGAAATGTTTTATACTCAAAAGAAAAATATTATTTAAAAATTTTCTCAGAATAAAATGTGCGACTTTTTAATTTGGCGAAAAATTAAACGGTTTTGTGCGATTTTGAGGAGATTATTCTAATGCTTGGCGCAATTTATCGTAATTTATCCCCTGCTGAATACACCTGAGAATAAGGTTTTGAAATTTTCATTCAGTTGGAATTGTGCATTTTTCTGTGCAGATTTTCTCCATCTATTAATGACTATGTCATTTTATCTCTCACCCCCTTTATTGAAAATTGTATGAAAAACGTGTCCCAAAAATGCGACTCTACTTCTTTAATCTATTAAAATATGCCGTATAATTTTACATATATTTAAATACTATTAGTTCACAACAGCTTTAATCTATTGTTACAATATTTCGTAAGCTACAGAATATGCTTCACATGTATTTTTTACATATATTTAAATACTATTAGTTCACAACAGCTTTAATCTATTGTTACAATATTTCGTAAGCTGTAGAATAGGCATCACCTGTTTTTTTTCTATAAATAGGTTACAATAATATGAAATGAGTAACTCAAAATGTGTTACACAAAGTTGACAATTTTCAAATAGTAAGTTCGCTTAGACAACAGGAGTTTAGAATTAGCGATTATTCGTTTTTCCAAAACAGAATAACTAATATCTTGAAAATGAAAAATAATTAAAATGCAGATTATTTTAAAGCCGGTTCGGTCCAGCTGGATTATTTGCTACCAGTAGAAATATTTGGCGGCGTTAACTATGCCATTATAGCAGTTATAGTACACTTTGGATATTTGCTAGTGCGACGAGATGGTATAATTCGTGGTGCTAAGTACGCCAATCTGCAAACGATTATGTAAATGAAAATATGGATAACGGTTTTCCGGTAACCTTAAATGAACAGTAATTATAGGTTGTGAGCATGTGCAAATTGCCAAATAATGAAAAGTCGCCATTGGTGTCAAGCTATCCTATCTGTTCCGTAGCTTTTATTAACTTTACATGTACGCAAGTCGCCAAATAATGAAAAATCGCCATGGGTGGCAAATTTGCAAGGTGTCCAATATGTTTTACATTATTAAAAATACAGCTGAAACAGATTTACTGATTTTATTATGCTTTAGCTCCTAATTAATATAACTTTTGAATGGCAATACTAAATATCATTGTGTTTCTGAGGAGTGCAAATAATTTTTCCAGCGATTATAAGCGGAGTCCGCACTCCAGGTGGAGTCAGTGCCGGATTAAGACAGCGCGGGGCCCGTAGCAAATGTTACCAAGGGGCCCCCTGCTCAGTGACGCACCCATATATATATATATATATATATATATATATATATATATATATATATATATATGTATATATACATACATATATATATATATATATATATATATATGTTTTGTTTTGTTTTTTGTTTTTTTTAGGGGGAAGAGTTCACCTTCACATTAAAGTAGTAGAGCTAAATTAAATGAGAAAATAAATAGTGCTAATTATATTACAATTTATGCTTAGTGCTAATTAATGGTGTTACAAATGCTAATTAGATGTAAAGAAAACGAAAAGGTCCCACGTGTTATATTCGCGAGAGGTTTATCCCAGTCCTTCCTCCACCTTGGGTGTGCTAATCTGTAGGTTTTGTGCGATAATAAAATAAAACACAACTTTTACGAATTTTCTTGATTCAAAATGAACAAATTTGAGTTGGCACTAGACCAATCAATTTCTCGCTTCAGCTAAATAATGATTAAAATTCAATGGGGCCTTCATTAGCGTATTGTAATTTCAATGTTATTGCTTTAACAAGTAAATTGGTGTGCGGAAAAAATGCTCGTCAAAATAAAGTTGGGGGGAGGGTGGCTAAATAGATAGTGAGACTGGCGATGTTTAAATTTATTTATTCGTACAACTCAGGTTTTTTTAATGAATGTTAATGTCATGGATATATATTTGGAATTTCTAACACTTCCCACCTTTCCCATATGCAAACATATAACTAGACAAGTTTACACACATAAAATAATAAATGTTTCTGTAAAATTTTTAGAACCTTCGAAATCAATATGTATTTTAAACCGTGCCTTTAAACACTATTTTTTCCTCTATAAAAATACATGCTTGTAAAATTATTTCATTATCTGGACGGTCTTTACTAATAATAGGTTACATATTTTTAACTTCTCTTAATTTATTTAATGGGTTAATTCATAAGAAATCGAACTGGGGATAGATAGATCTAGCACAATAATACCTCCGCCATTCAAAACATACTGCATGCACGGAAGGCATTTAAACTGTACATGCTTGTACAGGGGGACTGTTACTTCCACATACCGCTTGAAACACTTCTAAAGGTCATTTCGTTAGTGTTATACAAGCATATGTGCATTACTTTTCAACTTATCCTCGTTAAAATGATATAAAATATTTTGTTAAAAAAATCTTTATAAGAGGATTGTACCTTTTCTAAATAGAATAATCTATATAATAAATAATAAAAAATTCGGATAAAACATTCATTATCGTATTACGTTCAAATGTTTTTGCAAGACATAATAATCCTAAATGTGACAAGTAATTTGTGAGTTTCTTTGTGGATCAAGAGTATCCGAAAATTCTTTTTGTTTTCAGTTTGCCTGGGTTATGGCTTCTAGGACCGTCTTGTCTTTGTGCGACCGTCTTGACCGTCTTGTCTTTGACTCTCGACCTTCTTGTCTTTGTGCGAAGATCCTCTCGGTTCTAATTATTTTATTTGAACGAACGTACTGGCATTCGCGCTCTTGACCTGTGGTTTCGACCATCCAAAAATCAATTCTTTTATATTTAACGTGGTTAATTTCCGAGATTAATAAGATAATTTATCGTAATAGTGGATTCCCCAACTATAAAAAAAATGACTTACATTCTATATATTATTATTGTTTCAAAAAATAATTCGCCTTTGTTTAATATTGTAAAATGTAAAATAAATAATTAAGTAAAAACAAAGCAAGCCAACTACCAAAAGCCAAGGATGGTTTACACCCTAGTACACTTTCGAATTTCGCCAAAGCCACCCGCCTTTACTCTAAAACAAAAGAACTTTGGGGGCTTCCCAACATCCGTTTAAAATACCATCCTCATATTTACTGCAAAACAAAATAACTTTATGTGCAATATTTAAATAAAAATTATTGTTTCGTGGGGGAGTATTATTGATTATGGGGCGCATTTTTCCTACAATCTTAATCCTATGGATCTCAGCTCTCGGGGAAATGCAGAAGGTCAACTCGCGTTCCAGAGAACATCTTCAGAAATAGCCACAAATATTTCCGTTCTATTGTGTCATTTTGAAAAGTTTGATTACAACTTCATTAAAAAAAATATTCGACTTGTTACTGAAAAGTCTCTGAAATGATCGGGACAGATAGACTACAGTCTAATGAATAATCCGGCCCACTGACGGATTAATACAATTTTGTGGGTGGAGGCTTGGATGGAAGATTCACATACATATATATAAATTTTATGGAAGTAAGTTGGGATTGTTTACATTAATTTAATTTTTCTCAGGAGGGGCAGTCGCTTCCTCCGACCCCCTCCCTTTAATCCGCCCTTGATCAGACCCTGAGTCTGTTCTTTTGTTTCGGCACTTAGTTTTCTTTCTATATTTTGTTTATTTCTGGAATCATTCTTCAAATAAAGAAAAAAATGTAACATTATTGGTAAGGAATCCATTTTCTAAAGGCCATAGGTGGGTGGTGCAAGGATCTGGATAATCCCTCCTCCGTTTGTCCGAGTTTCGCTTTTAGTCAACAAAAAGATAATGATACAGCCTTTCTTTCTGTCTTTCTTTTATTTCCGCCCTTTTGGATGCTACCTGAATTTTTTTTCTCAGAACTGTGCTTTTTGTTTTACAGTTTTGTTAACTATACTCTTGTGTGTGTCCTTATTGCTGACTTTAAAATACTCATTCAGTTTCGCCTAGGTAATGAGTTAACTAAATAATGCAGGCATGCAACAGCCACATTAAATATATTAATGATTATGTCATTTTATCTCTCACCCCCTTTTGAAAATAGTACATAAAAATGAGACACGAAAATGCGTTACGAAAACGCGACATAAAAGTAAGAATAAATGTCCTCTGAAAAGGTTAGTATGTGTTACGTAAACCACCGATTTCTATAAGCTCCGTAAGGTTGCATTTATTTGATAAAATGATTGTTTAAAAATTTCATCCGTTTATTTAAATACTATTACTTTACAACAGCTTTAATCTATTGTTACAATATTCGTAAGCTGTAGAATATACATCATATGTATATTTTACATATATTTAAATACTATTAGTTCACAACAGCTTTAATCTATTGTTACAATATTTACTAAGCTGTAGAATGTGCATCACATGTATTTTTCTATCAATAGGTTACAATCCTAAAAATTTCAACATAGGGTTACCAGGTGAAATACACGATAGATGAGAGATAAAACGACCTAGTCCATAAATATCGTTTTAATATGGCAATCATGAAACTAAAAAATTAGGGGGGTTCAAGGGGGGTCTCCCATTGACGAGGCTCGAACAGCCGAGTTATACATATATTCTTTCAATGAGTTATCTACAACTGATTTACAGTTCCACTATATAGAGCTACAGAAATTGTCTTATCCAAAAAAAAAAAAAAAAGAAAGAAAGAAAGAAAAAGAAAGAACGAAAGAAAAAAAGAATTACAAGATTTATCTGTTGCCTTAAAAAATAAAGAAAGATAAATCATGCCAAGCTCAGAGATTATAAAACACTTTCCAATACAAAAAAAAAAAAAAAATGCGACAAATCTGCGATGTATTAGTTAAAACTGGCGAGATTTCGTAGATAAAAAAATGTTGTATTATCACTATAAATGCAATTTTATGAGACCCTGTAAAAGACCTTTAATTATTTTTAGCGTTTAACTGAAGAATATAAAAATTTTATACTCATTGTCTTGTGCTAGAAATGTATTAGTGTCTCTCAAAAGCCACAGACTGCAATGTATGGGAATTCTTTTGAGTGCTCCTGTAGAACTATTAATAATAAGGACGTTATTCTCAATGGAGAGCATCATTTTGAGAGCCTTAGTAATATATATGCCAACTTTGTTTTCTTTCAAAAATCGAATATCTCTAAAATATGTTTTCAAGAATGACTGTTGATTCAGTCATTCCTGTATCAACAGATTTTTAGACTGTGCTATACATTGGATTTTTTTCTCCTGTAAAAGAACTATAAATGCTACATACACCATTTTCAATATGGTACATGGTACTGTACATAGAAAAAACATAAATTTCGCATAAATCGATGTATATCCACAGCAGTTAGAACACTGGATGGGTGGACATCAGAACAGACAAATAACCGAAATCATAAGGAGCTCTTAAACTTGCTGGTAGGTTAAAAATGTATAAATAATCCTTTTATACAACATAATGGTATCGGACGAGCACAGAGAGCGAGAAATTAATTTTTTTAAGGGTTAACAGTCTCAAATTAATTTTCCAAGCGCTAAAGAATCAAAGTTTGCAATTTTGTTCCGTGTAAATCCGTTAACCCGTTTCGGGTTCTAATGCATTAACAGATTTTCGTCGGTCGGAGACCCCCTCCTACTCCTAGACAAATAGACCTTAACAAAACACAGTACAATAAATCAGTTAATTACAGTGCGAGTAACGAATTTTCAAAATTCCCAAAGAAATCGTCATTGCTTAATATAATCACATTAGACATTTTTCGAGGTACTTACATATTATCCCGGCGATCCGTCAAGACGAGCAACTTTTTCGCCAAGATAAATGCCGGACACATGAAATTATTGATGGTTCGAAATACTATTGGCGACAGTTGGCCAGCAAATTTGAGGAAAAAATAGTTCGGCGTTAATGACCGCCGGGATAATACGTAAATACCTTTTACGATTTATCGTAAAATAATAAAAAGTTCGGTTCATTTTTCAAAGCATTTTTTTTCGCACCCTATTTGGCAATTTATAGCAAAAGTCGCCAAGATTGCCGGCTTTTGGCGTAGATTTTGAAAGAGGCACACGATTGTAGTCAGATTATTAGCTAATCATATTGTAGGATAGTATTATATGCTTAAAATAGATGCCTGTCTCTAAATTGCCATTGGCCGTATAGTATTGAAATTATTTTGAGTGCTCCCGTGTAGAAAAACTTGGACAGACACTATTTTCGATGCAAAGCTTCATTTTGTAATCCTTAATAACATCCAATTTTGTTTCATTTCGAAGAGCATAATATCTCTAAAACTAGAAGCCTTTTGTGGAGGCAATTATACAACGGGAGCAAGAAAAAACAGTTCAAGGAAATTTGTCTTTCATTCAATATATTTAATTTTCATCCACCTAAAATAAATAAGCTCATATTCAATTTTTATTACATACCCAAATCGAATTTCCTGCTCATCTGGAAACGCGCAGAATCTTTTCGCAGTCGAAAGCTTTCGATTTGTATACATAAACATTCGAATATCCAGCAGACGATTTATTTGTGGGGAAAAAAATAATAATAAACTGGGAGAAATTATTTTAAACGTATTGGAATCCCCCAATTGCATGACGTGATTTTCACTTAAAATAGGTCATTTTGTCACGCAAATGATCCACTTTTTTTGACTCTCGGGAATGAAATAGTGCTGAAAATAGCGAAAAATCGCTTAAAAATGAGGGAACGGGTGGATTTTCAGATTTTCAAAATTGACAGATTGTTATCTATATTTTTTTACAAAGTTGTGAAAAATTTCAAGCGGATTGTACAAACGAGGTAGAAGTTGTTAGGCTTTTTGTCCTTGACATTGTAATCTTTTTGCAGTCATGGAGGAAAAAGTTTTATCTTGAAGTCAGGGTTCAGCGCAACTACAAGTGTTGATCAAATGAAAAGATACGAAACGTCGCAACAACCTAACCGTTATCATATTTGTCCATGCAGCTATGAGAGCACGTAGCGAGACATCTAGAAATGCGATTGGAGCCTTTTGTGTGGATAGGAACATGCAGGGGCCCCGCAGGAGAGAGCAGAACTCTTGTAAAAAGCACCCTCCTACGTCCAATTGACGCGGCAGTGTGTGTGAGGACAGGATGGCGTTCAAATTGCAAAATTCGACGATTTAGTGGCAGCGAGGCGTTATCCGATTCCTGACAGCGGAAGGTGTTAAACCGACCACTATTAATCGCAGGAGGATGATCGTATACTGGGAAGGCTGTGTGTCCCACAAGTCAATGAGAAAATGGAATGTCCGTTTTCGCCAAGGAACTGGCCAAGTTCAAGTGGGAGACGTTGGACCATCCGCCCTACAGTCCGGACATGTCGCCCTGCGATTTCCATGTGTTGGGTCCACTGAAGAAACCACCTGAAAGGGAAGCGCTTCAACTCGGACGACGTACTCAAGGACGCTGTGACGGACTGGGTCTCGTCACGGCCACATGAATTCTGAGAACAAGGAATCCTGCGGCTTATTCATCAGTGGGATTGTTGTGCTCAGTCCTATGGTGTGTATTTCGAATAAAGTCTACATTTGTACCCACCGTGTTGTTTCGTACCTTTTCATTTGATCACCTCTTGTAGTTAGGATTAACGCTTTAAAGAATAACGTCCCATAGAGCGTAATGTATTGGGACTATTTTCAGTGCTCCTGTAGAAAAAATCTATAAATGCTACATAGATCCTTTACAATAGGGTACATTGTACTGCAGAAGAATAACATATATAAATTTCGTAGAAATCTATGCCTATTGACGAGAGTTATATCAAGGACGGACAGACAGACAAATCGAAATCTTAAACACTTTTCTAACTTGTTGGAAAGTGTCAAAAAAGCTAGATCTTGAAGGGGAAAGACGAAAACTTTCAAGGTAAAGGCGCGGGGCCCGTAGCATTTGCTACATCTGCTACATTGTTAATCCGGCACTGGGTGGAGTATAGCTCAGGACCCGTACAACACGGATTCCCATAACAAAATATCTTCCGTGTCATGAGGGGAGGGGGTCTACTGTAGTGTGAAGTTTAAATTTTTATGTACCAATGAACATGCAAGAACCAAGCAATGTGTAGCTCAGTAACATTCTATCTGATCCAATCTTCGGGTTTTGTCTGTTGAAATTATGTCTTTTTTACGAATAAGCCTTATTAGGGGCCGAATGCCTTATACGAAAAGTGAGCGTAGCGAGTCTGGGGGCCTTGCCCCCTAGTATCTCATAAAATACTATTGCAGTAAGCGTAAAAATTAGAAATACCATTTGTACCATTAATCAGCTGTCCAAAAACTTTTTAATGCCAATTTAAAGACATGTAACTCATAAAGAAAGGTAAGTTTTACTTACCCCAGATTAAAATGAAAAAGGAGGTACCAGCCTTCATTATTTAGGTCCAATCAAGTTATCACTGTTTTTATGTGCTTGAAATCTTAGCCACACCAGATTGTGAATCTCAAATGGCTATGTGCTGTGTCGTCGTCTTAGTTTCGATTCTGCTTCGCGTAAGTATGTTTTGTTGTTATCTGGCTAATGAACTACACAAGAATGCGTAACGCATCACCGAAACTAACTAAACAACTAAAAATTGCTTGGTAACTCATGCTACAAATACAGACATTGATGTATGGACAGAAAAGTCATAGTTGTATGTTAAAACTCTACTTCTTAAGTGCTATAATCTTTATCAGAAGTTTGTACCTTTCTTATCGCAACACATCATTCAGTTTTGTATGGGATATTTTATAAAAACTGTTTATTGAATCAAATGTCTGGTAACTCATGCTACATATTCATTCGTCGGAATTGCCCGACGAATCGCTGCAAACCATATAACTAGAAATCTCATCAATAACACCAACAATGTTGAGAAGAGGGTCAGAAAGCTTGGTTCGAAGCGTTCATGTTTGCATTCAAAATGGTGGCGAACATTTGCAACATTTAAAGTAAGCAATGATAATGTAGAAAGGAAATTTGAATTAAATTATGGTTTCCAAAAATAACATTATCACACGATTAAGTAACCTGTAACCTTGTGCATCTACATTTCTTTTTCACCTCACAAATAAAATTGTGACAGACCAACAGCAGTGGAAATTGTCTCTCACACTTAACCCTTTGAGGCGCAACACTTTTCCACTGCTGAAAAAAAGGGCAGCCGTTGCCATCGCTCGACTTAACTACCAGCGAGATGGCGGATGATCGAAACGTTCATCGCGTGCCACAGATCTAGAGACCCTTTTTTGACGCAGCTGGCTGTGCGAGCCAGCTGCGTCAAAAAAGGGTCTCTAGATCTGTGGCACGCGATGAACGTTTCGATCGTCCGCCATCTTGCTGGAAGTTAAGTCGAGCGATGGCAACGGCTGCCCTTTTTTCAGCATTGGGCAATCTATCCAGCGGTTCTCGCATTCTTCCATTTTTCAGCAGATGTCAGTGCTGTTAAAAATAATCGTGACAATTATTTTACGGGAAATGACGTGCTAAAAAGTAACGGATTCGGAGCTATGTCACCCGCAACTATTTTTCTAGAAATCCAATCTATTCTTCGTGACTGGCAACAGTCAAAATGTCAGAGTTTGGTGTTCCCAGAGTGGGAACATTGCACGTTAAAGGGTTAAATTGATCTCAATATATGGCCTAGGGCCCCTCTATGGCCAAGTGGATAAGCAACTGAACATGGTAGACTGCTAAAGTAAATAAAAAACTTTGTAAAAAACACACATAAGAGGTTATAGGTAAGAAGATACGTATGTTTCGGCTAAAAATTGTTTTGGCCTTCGTCAGTCCAAGCCCTCGTCACAAGGAACATAGGGAACTGAAAAGAGATAAACAAGCAAGCATGTTGCCACAAGGGACAAAGAAAAGTTGAACAAAACCACGGAGAGGGAAAAAAAAAGGTGGGGGGAAGGGATAAAAAGGAAAGGAAAGAAGCACAAAAATACAAAAAAAAAAAAGAAAAAAAAATAATAAAATAAAAAAAGGAACACACGAAAACAAACACACACACAAAAAAGAGAAATAAAAGAAAACAGAACAAACAAAAGAACAAAAAACAAATATAACATAAAAAAAAATTAATTTTTATTATTATAATTTTTTTAATAATTTATAAAAACCACGAACAGGACAGCTCAATATATATGTATAATTTTTTATTTTATTTTAATAAATAAAAATTAAAAGGAAAGACAGTAACACACGTACACACACATAAAAAAGGGGGGGCAAACAAAATAAAAGAATAGAGGGGGGAAGGGAACGAAAGAAAAAGAAAAAAGGGGGAAGGGGGGAGTAGAGGAAGAAAGTGAATAGAACCTTACAACAGCAGCTTCCAAGCAGAATGAACGAAAGGAACGGAAGAACCATCGATCACAAGACGTTCTACGTTCTGGGTAATAGAAAAACCTTCCAAAAATCAAGATGGGACAAAGACTGGGGAGTGCACAAAATCTTAGCCTTAGAAAACTGAAAACGATGATTGGAATTCCAACAATGTGATGCAATAGAAGATTTGGAAAGTTCGTGCTTAGAAACATATATCTCATGCTCTTTGAGCCTAAATTTGAGAGCTCTTCCGGTCTGACCAATATAGCCCAAATCACAAGATCCACAAGGAATATAATAAACACCCCAACGGTTCTCAGTAGGAATAGGATCTTTAAGGGAAGAAAATTTAAGTTTATTAACAGGTTGAAAAATGACTTTGAAACCGAAATTTTTGAGAAGTTTAGAAATTTTGTAGCATAAAGGTGAAAAGAAAGGAAGTACAATTAATTCGTTGGGAAAATTAATAGTATTAGTAGAAGTATTAGGCTTATTAAATTTAGGAACAGCTTTATCAATAATAGAGGGGCTAAAACCACGAGAAACAGCTAAGGATTTTAAGTAACTAATCTCATTATTAAGAGATGAAGAATCAGAGCAAATTTTGATAGCACGAAACACATAAGTGTAAAAAGCAGAAAGTTTTTGCTGGTAAGGATGATTAGATAGGGCATGAGGAGGTATAGAAAAGGGTTTGCGGAAAACAGAAGTAGAGAAACCGTCAGGATTCCTAGAAACAAGAACATCCAAAAAAGGTAAAGAATTGTTGCACTCCTCTTCTAGAGTAAATTGGATACACGGATGAACAGAATTAACAATCAAAAGTAAATTAGAAATATCACAATTGGAATCCACTAGAACGAAAGTATCGTCAACATATCTGACCCAGCACGGAAAATGAGGACCTTGAAGAGCTTCTCTTCAAAATAATGCATATAAATATCACATAAGAGAGGTGAGAGAGAATTACCCATAGCAAACGACCATAGCATTTTTTGGCCGAAACGTACGTATCTTCTTACCTGTAACCTCTTATGTGTGTTTTTTACAAAGTTTTTTATTTACTTTATCGTTTAACACCAGTAATTTGAGTGTTTTTTCCATGGTAGACTGCTGTCATGTAAAAGTCCCGTTTTCGGGCCCGGCCGTGAGGCCGTTGATCTAACGGTCTGGAGTTTGGGTCGGTTTTCCCTAGATGTAACGTGAATGCGCATTAGAACCCTTTGGAAAGTCCTCCGACCCGAGGCATCCTCCATCCTAGGCAGATAGACCATATGTAGTTTTGCATTCACAAAACACGGCCAAGTATGACCTAAATTTTGTGTGCAAAAACTCGGGTAAAAAAATGCATGTCTAGGAATCTCAGTCTCGCAATTTTCGGGTTGGTAAACTGGTGCAATTACAAGGAAAGGGCGAGGTTTTCAAATCACCTATTTCGTATCACCTTTTTTTCGACGAAGTTTAATACATCCATTCATGATATTAGATATATATTTATTGGCATGCTCCAAGCATCCATTCATTGATGTAGCATCCTCAATAATTAAATTACTTATTAGGCAATGTTATTTTTTTAAAGCTCTTTTTAGTTTGGCAATAAACTTTTAACTAACGCGATAGTAATTCTTGATCGATTAATCATGGTTCCATTAATTGGCACAGTCGTAAAAATAAGAAATTATTTTAAATTCTAAATAATCTTCATATGAAAAATAATTAAAATTTTGTAAAATAACACACATAAAAAGCATCCTTTTATGAGTGTTATTTTACAAAATTTTATTAATCTTTTAAACACGTCTCTCCCCCCCTAACACTCGCAAAATTAGATACCTAGTTGGCAAAATTGGGGAAAAAATATTAATATAAAAGATAATTTACTTTTTGGTATACTTGGCAAAATTGCGCAAATCCAGATGGCATAAGTAAAAAGTCAGTAATAAAGTTGATAAAAAAATAAAGTTGGTAAAAACCGATATTTGACTTGGTAATTTATCGACATCTCACCCCTCCCTAAAAAAAATGTCTTAGCAATGGCTCTGGCCGAAGTATAAAGGTCCCGGGTTCGGGTCCCATCGCGCGGCTGTCGATCCGGCGGTCTGAAAGTTTTGGTTGGTTTTCTCCAGATGTAAAGTGAATACGCGTTAGAACCCATTAGAAAATCCTCCTACCAAGGCATCCCCCATCTTTGGCAGATCGCCCTAGCGTAGCGTTGCCGTAATCATACAAACCTTAATAATGTAGCTTTTCTCTATAAAACACAAGATGGCAGCACCATAAGTGAATGAGAAAAAATTAATGAAGGAAAAAGAAAGATTTCATCCACGTACCCCGAGTTTTAATTTTTTTTTTCTTTTTAAATAATAATATAGAGCAATTAGCTTCAAGCACAAGAAGATTAGGTATCTCATCTAATTGCATAAAGCTTGAAGTCACTTCAATGGAACATTGGCGGATTTACACTATAGGAGATTAGATTGACTTGTTTTATAAATTCTAATTCTAGTGATTTTATAGGAAAATGCGATAAAAAATGCTTTCTACCCCTTACAGAATTTTTTTCTGGATCCACCACTGCATTCGAAATGTACAAGATATCCCATAATGACTGGGGGGGGCAGTGGCGGATTTAGCTCTTGAGAGGCCCGAGGCGCAACTCAATTTCGAGCCCCCCCCCCCCCCCCACTCCTAAAAAATACTTTTCACTATAGTTATAACTTTACATAGCACGTTCTATGCACACGTTTTTTACAGTAATTAATGATTTACTTAATCACTTTGATTAACCAATATTAAATTACAACAACTGTCTGGTGGCTGTATTTAAAAGATTGCTAATGTTCCGATTGAAGTAAAAATATTAAAACGATCTGCTAATTCTTAAGAAGAAAAAAATACACTTTATATTAAATTTACTACTCGTGTATTTTTAATGCACTCAAACCTTTCTTTGTGCGGTATATAAAAATTTCAGTCAAATTGGAAGATAATTGAGGAAGTTATCAATAAAAAAAAATTAGTAGGCTTGATCGGCCATTTATTTTTTTCGATTTTCGACATGTATTTCATCCTATTACAAACGTTTAGGTATTGCATCAACCAATTACATTACGTATGTATTGAAATCTATAATCGCTTAATTTACTTTTCTATGCGGTCCCTATTCACCGCATAAAAATTACTTTTTGATTGTGTTGCGTAAACTATTTTTTATAGCTGCTGGTGAAGTTTAGTGCGATTTTTTCAATACGTTTTCTTTTATTCTGTCCCTATCCACCGCACAAAAACAGGTTTGAGTGTAATCAAGTAACCTCTAAATAATAAAATAATATTTGTAAATTATTATATTAAATTTCACTATCATTGTGCAATAATAACAGGGGACATTTTGAACAGCAGTTGAACATTTTTGAACATTAGTTGGAATTAATTTCATTCTAAAGATTCGGATTAAATTTTTGGAATTTCTGGGAATGGACTAATTGATAAAGTCCAAACAAGGACAAAGAAATCTCATTTTTTGATTCTATATTCTCTAATTGAGAATTATGTCTAAAATATAAGTTAATTTATGTTTAAAAAAATTATTTTTAAATGTTTTCACTCCTTTTACATCTAATTTATGTCTACAAACGAGCATTAAAAATTAAAAATAATTTTTATATTTATAGATTAGTATAAAAAATATTTTACCTCATGAAACTTAATAAATTTTTTTACTACTTTTCACTTTTCATGATTAACACTAAATAAACATCAGCATACCTCTAAATATAACCGCGAAAATGCAATTCCATATTGGTGTACCTTGATTTTATCAAATCTGGTATTTGCCTCTTGTTTCAATCGTGAAAATTTAGTGTACTTAACAGGGACTTTTGAGGGTCAGAACAGGGGAATCTTGATCAGAAACATGATTTAGACCTCACAAAGTTTAGAAGAATTTTTTACTTGGATAAAATGAATCAAAAATTTAACAGTCCTGTAAAAACATATTTATAAATATTTAAATATATTCATAAAGTTCCCGCTTGAAACCGCAAAACTGTAAGCAGTTTAATAGTGAAGGTAAACTTTCTGATATATCATTCTATATTTGAAAAAAACCCAAAAAAAATCCTAGAAGAGAGTAAGAAAATATTATTTTAAGTACTTAAAATATATTACTGAGTCAAAAAATAAATTCTACTTTATATTGAAAATCTATATGCTCAAAGCTTCTGCCCAAAGTTTCTAATTAATGTTTAGCATTTTTATCTGCGACTATAAAAAACATGCCGTGATTATAATATAGTTAGCAAATATTTTTTAGTTAAAAACAAAACAAATTAATTTAGTCATCATTTAATTTTCAAGTTTTCAATTAACTATGTATGTCATTCAAGCTTAAAATTTGCTTATGAATTTTACCCCACTTGCTATTATGCGATCGAGCTGAAAATTTGCACGCATAATTCCGGTGACACTGAGTACTGCTCTTCTTAATTTTTCAATACTTTTTTAAAAAATTATCATATATTTATTTTCCCAAAAATTGTGTTATCTCGCACATATCAGCTTGTATCTGCTTGATTATTTGTCGGCAGTTTTTTATTATTACACCCTCGGAAAAGTTCTTTTTATTCTAAAAACGATAAAGTCGTTATCTCTAGCTTAAAATTTTTAATTTTTAGTGATTTTTCGAAAGGTAAATTATTGCTCTCAATTTCTGTACAACTGACATCCAAACAGCTATACATTCTAAGTATGGAAAAAATACTCAAAATACTGGTGTTAAACGTTAAAATAAATAAAAACTTTGTGAAGAAACACACATAAAAGGACACTTATAACAAGATACGATCGTTTCGACTGAAAATGTATTCAGTCTTCATCAGTCAAAGCTCTTCGTCTCACTGTTTTGTGAGACGATGTTTTGTGTTATATATATATATATATATATATATAATATGTTATAAAGTGTTTTCAATTAATATTTCACTTGGGATTCCATATTACGTAAGTTAAGCTATTTTATACTATATATATATATATATATATATATATATATATATTCTTTTTGAGAACCGAAATTTTGAGGCCCCTTATATTTGAGAGTCCCGAGGCGCGCGCCTATTGGGGGGGGGGCAAGCTTTCATTCACGTACTGAGTTGCCACCTTCATGGGAGGGGAGCGGGACGTTCGGTACTGTAGGAAACTCTGAATATAAGAAAATTAAAAATACTCTTAATTAGGTTTTAACTGTATTTAGTTTTCTTCGAATATTTTTTATTACTACGGGCTGCTGTCATTACACTTATTTATGAACTCTGAACAAATTATATTATGTTGAGCGAAATTTGCAAATCTGCTTTAATTAAATCCACAGAGCAACGAATTCCGACATTAGACCATTTGTTCACCATTAATAAAAATACTCGCTTTTGAAGGATGTATGCTCAAAACCCGAGATACAGGACAGAACATTTAACGAAATAACACATTTCGTAAATTCCACACGAAGGTCTATGCGAACAGGGCCGGCCTTAGAGCAAATTGTTGTGCGTGCAAGAAAGAAGTTTTGGCGCCCCTTACAATGAAAATTAGTAAAGAAAACCCTCCTAAAATGGTTTGGGTGCTCTGTGACTAAAATTTGTGAGAACTTTACCTGAAGTTGGAATTTTAAAGGGATTAAAAACCAAAATCTAAAACTAATAAGCAGCTATAAATAGTAAATATTAAAGTAAACTATAGAGCATCTTTTTGTTGGTTGGTTGTGTGCGATTACGGCAACGCTACACTAGGGCGATCTGCCAAGGGGGAGTGCCTTGGTAGAAGGACTCTCTAAGGGGTTCTAACGCGCATTCACCCGAGCATCTTTTTATTACTATTTTTTTTTTTTTTAATTTGATTTCGACATCGATTCTTTTAACTGATTTTTCAAACTTTCTGTACTTTACTATTGCGTTTAAAGGAAACCCCAAACAAATTGCTTTATTCAGCTTTATTATATCAGGTAGAAAAAACCAACATTTTATAACTACAACAAAAGTTTTATTTGGTTTAATATTCATGAAAAATTAATATCAATTTGAAGGGATTAATAAATGAACTAAACATGTGACCATGATCTCAACTCACTATCTACAACTGTTCAATTCTCCCATTATAACGGAAAGAAAGACGTGAAGTGACTTGCTTTTTCAAGATACATTAGTTGAACAAATATTAATATATTCAAACGGCTGAATTCCTTTCAAAATTACATAAAAGTTTTATAGTTTTTCCACGTTATCAAATATCGGTACAAACTAGATAGGGCATAGGGACGCGAGACAATATCATCGAAATCGGGCTGTCTTGGCAGAATCGGGAAAGGCGGCAATTCTGTTCCCATAGGAAGGTAGGGTCGGGAACATTGCCCTCACACAACTCTTAATACTTCGAGGAGCAGCTATTTCCCGATGCTGAAAAAAAGGGCAGCCGTTGCCATCGCTCGATTTAACTGCCAGCAAGATGGTGGCACACGATAAACGATTCGATCGACCTCCATCTTGCTGGTTTTTCAAACGAGCGATGGCGGGTATCTGCATTGGGCAGTCTATCCAGTTGTTCTTCTGTATCAATGTATTTCCATCGTATTCTTCCAGTTTTCAGCAGATGCAAGTGCTGTTAAATATAATCCTGACAATTTTACAAATAATCGACAATTTTTACGGCAAATGACGTGCTGAAAAGTATAGAAATCTCGTGTAACTATGCCACCCTCAAGTACTTTTTATAGAAATCAAATTTATCCTTCGTGACTGACAAGAGTCAAAGCGTCAGAGTTTTGTGTCCTCACGGCGAAGACACTGAGCGTTAAAGGGTTAATAACCACAGTAGAAGAAGTGTAAAAATAACTGTGAACTTCCAGGCCACGGTTCGTCAAAAAACTGATGTTTCTTTCACAGAAAGCAATTGACTAGAATTGATAGCTCTGAAAATTTTGTTTCATTTAGTTGATGAAACTCTCGGATACAAGCCGCCCAATGTCAATGAAACTCGGTTGAGAAATTAGATGAACTCTTCAACACTTTTCCCAAAGTGATTATTAACCCTTTGAGGCGCAACCCTTTCCCAATGCTGAAAAAAAGGGCAGGCATTGCCATCGCTCGACTTAACTACCAGCAAGATGGCGGACGATCGAAACGTTCATCGCGTGCCACAGATCTAGAGACCCTTTTTGGACCCAGCTGGCTGTGCGATAATCGTGACCATTTTTTTTACGGGAAAGGACGTGCTAAAAAGTAAAGAATTCTCGTGGAGCTATATCACCCGCAACTATTTTTATAGAAATCCAATCTATTCTTCGTGACTGGCAACAGTCAAAACGTCAGAGTTGGGTGATACCAGAGCGGGACCACTGCGCGTTAAAGTGTTAACAGGTAAATGAAAACGACGTTTTTGGCCAAGCATTGCTATGTGATTCTGAAGCTTCATTGCATTCTCTACCTTCCTTCAAAGTTTGTCCCAATCACTATGGGACACCCTGTATGGCTCGACACCAGCTTTCGGCCATACGCTTTACTTGATTTATGACAATGACAAATGAATGCAGACACATCCTCATGGGTATCGCAACTTATGGGGACGTGTCACTCTCAATATTTAGTCTTATTAATTGTCATTGTTAATTAAAATAAGTAAAAAGGAAGCAGATTTGGTCCTTCGCCCCATCTCCCTCAATATTCAGAAAATGGTGACGCTTGTGCTCATCGTGCAACTTTTAAAAAGCGTTACAGGCGTCGCGAACAGCACAGCTATGTTCTTTTTCATTGAAAAGCGTGAGGCACGCCATTAGTCTAAGACCCACGGAGGTCTTGTATTCATCGTTACTTTATTTGAATTATGTGTATGGCTCGACACCAGCTTTTTAGACCATTAGGGGACCGAGAAAAAATTTTTTGTTTGCAACTTTTAAAAAGCATTTACAGGCGTCGCGAACAGCACAGCTATGTTCTTTTCATTGAAAAGCGTGAGGCACGCCATTAGTCTAAGACCCACGGAGGTCTTGTATTCATCGTTAGTTTATTTGCATTATGTGTATGGCTCGACACCAGCTTTTTAGACCATTAAGGGGACCGAGAAAAAAATTTTTGTTTGCTATCGCATTCTAATAATGAGAAAAAGTTATCTCCCGAATAAAAATTAATGTGTAAAAAATTTCACCGTGATTAAATTAATGTGGCGGCAAGAGATCAATACTTCGCATGCTACACTCTGGCAATTGAAAGTCCGGCAAATGGATACCTTTTGTCCAGTCAGATAACGCCTTCATCTATTGCACTACAGTTCTCAGGATGAAATTGAAAACCCTACTCATGCCACATACATTCCCTTCAACGGATACCTTTTGCCTCCCAAGGGGATTCGAACCCTCAAACAATGTCGGAATTCGGGTATTTATAATTAAAGTAAATCTATTAATAAATATGGTCTAAAAAGGCACAAAAGTAATTTAATAGATTAAATATTAACACGAAAATTATATTCAAATAAGCACAAAATTTATGCTTTTTCAATAGGGGCAAACATCAGAAATATATATAGTATATAAAACGACACGTTTGAAAAATATCAACTTTTGAAATTAAACCCTCTCAAAAAAGTATTCGAGTATAAGCAACATTTCCTATTTTAGATTTGCGAATTATTAATTATTTAAAAAATACACACAACTTGACAGAAATTTGAAAAGTTATAATTGTACATAGCCTAATTCATTTTTAATAAATAATTTTTACTATGCGAATCCTAACGTGGGAAGTTTGATTTTTGCTACAAGAAAGCTTTCAACTCTCCATTATGTATTTAATTTCGAAAGAATAATTGCAAGGATAATCAAGATAATTCTGGGATGAATAAAAAATCTTAAACAAAAAATGTGTGCATACTGCAAAGTGGGGAGTGTCTGTTAGATTCAAATGTAAATTTATACAGTACAAAGAATATCAATCTAATAATTCATAGGCCACAAAGGGTTTATTATTATTTACACTAGCTGAAGTACCCGTTCTTCGCACGGGAATGAATGGACTTTTTGATATTACGATTTGTGGTGATTACTATTCATTGTAATAAAGAGATATAGCAAAATGGATATCGCATTATATTGTGTTCAATAACCATGCATACCGAATTTCAAGGCAATCGTTTGTACGGCGCAGAAGGCCATGCGGCATAGCGCAATCTAGTGGCGAGTTTTAGCAAAACGGATACGGTGAAAATATTCTTCGCATTCAGATATCGATGAATACGAAATTTCAGGACGATCGGCTGGACGGCCCTGAAGTTCATGTGTTGACGCGACATCTAACGCGAAACTCTTCCCCGTGTTCAAATATCTATGTATACCTATTTTCATAGCGATCAGTTGCACAGTCAAGAAGTAATACACTGCAGCGCCATCTAGTGGTTAATTAAAGTAATGATTTGCAACAGTGCCGTCAAGTGGCGAGTTATAGCAAAATGGATAACGCCAAAATATTCTCATTGTTCAAATAGCTATGTATACTGATTTTCATAGCGACCGTTTGAATGGTCAAGAATTTGGCCTGCTGCAGCGTCATCTAGTGGCGAGTTAAAATAATAATGCATTGCAGTGCCATCTAGTGGTGAGTAACATCAAAAGGAACACAGTTAGAATATATTCTTCGTGCTGAAATGTGTAAGTATAAGAAATTTTATGCCGATCGGTCGAACGGTGTAGAAGTTGATGCGTTGCAGCGCCATTTAGCGGCAAGTTACAGCAAAAATGGATACTGAAAAATATTCTCCGTGTTCTAATATCCGCGTGTACCAAATTTCATCGAAATCGGTTGGACAATATTCGCATAGTAAACGGCTAAACGGAATAGAATTCGACGTTCTGCTGCGCCACCTGGTGGCAAGTTAGAGGAAAACGGATAGCATAAAAAGCTTCTCCATGATAAAAGACTTAGGTGAACCAAATTTCATGGTGCAACGGTGCTGGAGTTTTTCAACCTCATACACACATACCAACATTCAGTTTTATCTATAACCAGTGTCATTATATATCCCAGTCTCAAATAAAATCCAGTTTCAAATCTAAGCCTCGCCAAAGTGCCAACATACGCCCTTTTACAAGCGTTTTTTCAGGAAATCATTCGAAGCATTGACTTAGCAGCAATCAATATGGGAAATGGTTCGACCGCGAAAAAGTAAAGCAAGCCTTTATTTGAAAAGTGGAATCCCTTAATACAGCCGAATTTTTTAAAATTATCAACTATAACGTGTTTTATTCATCGTATACTCCGATGTACTAAATGAGAAGATTTCAATTTTCTGAAATTTGGCGAATTCCCCCAACTTAAATCAATGTACTCATTTGGCGAGAATTCTGGAGATAGATCGCTTGAAATCCCTTACCAACTGCATTATTTCTTCACGGATCATTAAAATTTAACGCTGTATTCTAATAAAAACCTTTGCACTTGTTTCAAAAATCTATTTCCTTAAGCTCTCAATAAATTGCGCCAAGCCGAAATCTGTGCAAACCGCTAGAACTCACTTTCTCAAAATCGGCATTTGAGCCATTTTATTTTTTCGCCAAACTAAAAGAATTTACCTATTAGCCTCGGAAATCTTCAATTCTTATTGTTTTGCGTATAAAACATTTCATTCCTGCTCTGATTTCCCATGCGCACGATATTATAATTTAAAAAAAAATAACCTTACGAATATAAACTAACAAAAAAAAATCATTATTATTCTTTTATTTTTACTTTGAGAATTTAAAACATTTTATTCGGCAAAATCGCCACACATGGCAACCACGATCCTTATTTCACACTTTTTCACTACAGGGGTTACAATTACGGAAAGCTTTTTGCATGGAGAGCATAAAAAATCTCTTAAATTCCGGGAACGGGTGGACTTTCAAAGTTTTTAAAGTGGACTACGATTTATTCTATATTACTTTACATATCTGTGCTAAATTTCAGGCCGATAGGTCCATTTTTGTGGATTTGTATACGAATCAAATCCACAAACAAACAAACAAACAGAATTTCATTTTTATTTATAAGATATATATATATATACAGTCAACTCCGGTTATAGTCAATCTCTGGGGACCATCAAATTTCGTCCACTATATCCGAAGTTCACTAAACCGAAGTGTCCCCATGGTGAACAGAGATACTGAATGTGAATCGGGACTAATGATTTGTGTTCACTATAGCCAAAAGTTCACTATATCCGGAGTGGACTGTATATATATATAATATAAAATAGCTAAACTAGCCTAGTATGGAATCCCAAGTAATTCATCGAGCAAGTGATAGCACATAATAACAATTAAAAAACTGGAAATAAGAATAAAAATTGGAAATTCAGTGGCCATAAATATTGTAAAAAAAAGAGCTATAAAAGCTAAAAAAAAATGTGGTAAAACAAGCCAGGTGAGAACATGTGGTCTTAAGCCTAACTTCATAAACCCAAACAAAGATGTGGAGATGGAATGGAAAATCGAAATGCGTACTCTATTATCAAGTACCACCATACTCACATTTCAATATACAGAGTGTCCCAGAATTATTGGGACAAACTGTATGGGGAGATAGGGCACATAATAAGGATTCAGAATCACATAGCAATGTGGGGTCAAAAACCCGTTTTCCCTTGCCTGTTAATAATCACTTTGGAAGAAGAGCCTAAGTGTTTGTCTAATTTCTTAACCAAGTTTCATAGCTAAAGGTCTTTTCTTCAAAAATTTCATCCATGAAATTAAATAGAATCATTAAATTATTAATTTTAGTCACATATTTTCTGCGAAAGATACATTAATTTTGTATGAACAAAGGTAGAAAAGTTCACTATTATTTCAGCACTTGTTCCAAAGTGATTATTAACAGTTACAAAACTACGTTTCCGACCCAACATCGCTATGTGATTCTGAATCCTTATCTCGTGCCCTACCACCCTTTAAAATTTGATCCAATAATTCTGGGACACCCTGTATATGTATGTATTATTTATTTATTTATTTATTTATTTTTGAAAGGGAGTACTGTAAACACTGATGACTAAAATTTGACACCACAAGGGAGGCAGAATATACATTTGCTGATCTGAATACATTTTTTTCCCAATCCTTTCACAGACCAGGCTTGTACAACTGACGATACAAATTTTGAAAAAAAATTACAAAGAAAGTACTAATAATTTGCAATGAAAGTACTAATAAATTGCTAATAGTTGCAATCGGTTTTATACATTTTTAGAGAATTTAACACTCAGAATTTTTTTTAATTTAATTTTATTGGAAGTTTAATCTCTATTATTATAAAAATACTCATAGATGGGCCATTTTCAAAACTGGGTGCCATTTGAAAATTTAAGAAGCAAAAATATAATTTCAAAAAACAAGTAGTTTTTTTTTCCCCATAATATAACATACATTGTTTCTGAACATTATTTGAGTTTCATTCATGCATTTTTTCTTTTATTTAATTTTTTTTTTAATTTTTCCATAATCAAACTTGGTGAAATTTGTCGTGTCTGTTACCGGACATTTTCTTTGAAATTTGTACACTTATGTTCAGCACAAAATAATGTAAAGTGGTACATTACATAAGTGTGAGTCCTTTTGTCCATATAATATAGGACAGACACATGACTGGTAACAGCATGGCATTTCAAAGAACAATAATTCATGAGTCTAAATAATTCCTCGAGAACATAAAAAGATACATTAATTTAGACTAAAAGACTAATGATCTAAATTAATAAATTGAATTAACAAATAAATAAATATATTTTATACAACTAATTGAGGTAACAGACATGACATGCAATAAAAATACTTATCACAGATATGCTTTTGCTGTTCCAGTCAAATGACAAGATGTCTGCTTACATTTCTTTCTTGACCGCATTCTAATAGTAAAAAGGTGTTGCTATTCACAAATTTCAATTTTGTTGTTTAAAAAATTGAAAATAATGTATGGCAACAGACATGACGTGAATGTCCGGACAGCTATATTTAATTATCAAAAGTCTTGCATTTTTCTTAAAGCCTTAAAAAAAAAACTTTTCATAATTTAAACTCTATTTCACTATGTTAAAGCATGTCAGGGTAGAAATTTTAGTTTTTGGGAAGTAATTCTGCATAACACGTTTTATGTTTTATGATTCGGACAGCTATATTTCAGTATTTTCTCGACTCATTTCTTTTTTTTTTTTTTTTTCTTTCTTTCTTTCCTTTTTTTTTACAAAAATTATTAAATAGTATGTTTTTTTAATCTATTGTTTCCATACTGGAAATTGCCTGATAAAAACCATGATAGAATGAAAAACCATTTAAATTTTCTTATAATTTGTAAAAAAAAAAAAAAAGTATTTTACATGTGGGCAGCAAATGGCGCCGAATTTTGAAAATGACCCAGATTCTATCGAGAGAAAGTGTTTAATCAGGTCTAAAAGGATTAACTGTTCATGAACTTTTTTTGCACCATTAGAATAAATAACAATAAAAAAAGAGCTGTTTTTCTGTTCACCCTATTCATGAACTAAGTTAAAACAATAATAATAATAATAATTATAATTATTTTCTCTAAGTGCCGAGTTCAGGCCGGTCGCGCGGCTGTCGATCTAACGGTCATGAGTTCCAGCTGGTTTTCCTCAAATGTAAAGTGAATACCCGTTAGAACCCCTTAAAAAAGTTCTCCTACTGAGACACTACTCTCCCTTCGAGATGTCCCTCCTGTAAGCTTACCTATTACAAACTACACACTTTTTCCCATGACCTATTAATACGCTTGCCAGACGTCCCGGTTTGACCGGGACAGTCCCGGTTTGCAGACAAAATCCCGGTGTCCCGGCCGGTTTACTTCACGTCCCGGTAAAAATTAAATTTGATTATAGATGACCCAAAAAGTCTAAAAATAATTAACTGTGAAGGATTTTTGAGGATAATTGCTTTGCCATTTGTTTCACTGTACTGTATAAAAAGTGAGAACTATCGAAGAGTGGTGGTGTGCTAATAAGTATTGTTCCAATTTTTATTCCTCATTCAAAGTGTTTCTTTTACTTAAGCAACTTATAAATATTAACATGTAAGAAATAAAATGTTTAAATTTATATGCTTGTGTCATTTATTAATACCCCTGGTTAAGGTTCTTAATCAGTAACCATTTATTCATAGCATTGAGAATAAACTATCCTCTAAAACACTCCGAAAACCCGCCAAAAGTGTGTACCCTTGAGGGGAAAATGTAAATGTAGTGTTACGGCCAGGAATCTGGACCGAAGGGAGGAGATTTGCCTACATGGTGGACTTTCTAAGGCATCCTAACCTGTATTTACGCGAAGTTTTGTAGAAAACCACGGGAAACTCCGAATGGTTAGGTCGGCGGACTCGACCTGGTTTTGAAACAGGCATCTTCCGTCTCCCACTTGACAGCGCAAACGCGTTCAGCCATAGGTCGGGCAAATGTACCCTTGAATAACCGTGACACTGGGGGCATTCCGGTGTCCCGGTTGAATATTTCAGAAATCTGGCAAGCCTACCTATTAATGGTGACTCTCATGATTTACAGTCCTCATTAAGGCCTCTCATTGGTCATTTACACGGCTGTCTACGATTCTTAGAAAACTTGATTATGTTAAATTATTTATATATACTGGATTTTTAAAAAATAAATAAATTCAAGCATCCCCTCAATTTAATTGAGTTTTTTCTTTATTTAACAACTAAAATTTTTAGTGTAAGGATTCTGCTCAAAGTGTAGTGTGTACTGCATAATTACCCTTTTATGCAGTAAACATTATGAGAGGCAGAGCAGGGAGTATCCTGTCTCAATATGCTGTCAAATAATTAACGCTTCTGCGACATCGTTTATTAAACGATAGACTCTCTCGGGAGGGATATACGTGTGGCAGTCAGGCACGCAATGGCCATTTCGAAGAAGGAATACTCGGCCATTTGAAGGCCAGACAAGTGGGTATCTTTTTTACCGGTTGCTCAAAGCATGAAGTCACTACTCTTGATAGCCTTAGTCCGATACCAATCTGTTACAAACTTTTTGTAGTGTTGTTATTGATGTATTTGGAACAGACGTTTGATTGGTTTGAAGAACGTTCTTATATAAATCCTCGTTCCATACAGTGGACAGCACGATGATGTTTTCACTGGCACAGAGAAAGGAAATTTTACAGTTCATAGGACAATCACAAAGAACCAGGGCATGAGTGGAAAACGAACCAACGGAGGAAGACGAGCCCTTAACCTTTCATTCACCGGCATCCCCCTCTTTTTAGTACTTCTCAATATCGATTAACCCTTTAACGCGCAGTGTGTCCGCTCCGGGAACGCCAAACTCTGACGTTTTGACTGTTGCCAGTCACGAAGAATAGATTTGATTTCTATAAAAATAGTTGCGGGTGACAGAGCACCAATGAAGATCCTTTTATTTTTGAGCACGTCATTTCCCGTAAAAAAATGGTCGCGATTACTTTTAACAGCACTGACATCTGCCGAAAGATGGAAGAACGCGAGAACAACTGGATAGATTGACCGATGCTGAAAAAAGGGCAGGCGTTGCCATCGCTCGACTTAACTACCAGCAATATGGCGGACGATCGAAACGTTCATCGCGTGCCACAGATCTAGAGACCCTTTTTTTTTGACGACAGCTGGCTGTGCCCGGCACAGCCAGCTTGCTGGTAGTTAAGTCGAGCGATGGCAATGCCTGCCCTTTTTTCAGCATTGGGAAAGGGTTGCGCCTCAAAGGGTTAAAGTAAAAAGCAAGATAAGTTATGAAAACGTACCAATTTCCAACGCAACACTTTTTTTTTGGCGTCAAACTTGGCGAGGTTTTTTTTTTTGGGGGGGGGGGGAATAACCTCAAAAACTGTTGCAATTTTGAGAAACCATGTAAATAAAAAATTTAATATTATTTCCATCTTTTACATGAAAAGCAAGCTATCATAAACGCTTTTATGCTTTGAGATTGAAACGGATAATGTCTCTAAACTGCCATACACTGTAATGCATTGGAGTTCTCTAGAGTGTTCCTGTAGAACTATAAGTGCTACAAGCACTACTTTCGATGGAGAGCATTATTTTTCAACCCTTAACCTTTTACAGGCCAATGTTCCCAATTGGGAACATCTAATTAAAATTTTATTAAAAAATGAAATTTTATCGATATTGACTTGAAAATTTAGCAAAGTTAAAAGATGACTCGATTTTTTTAAACAGAAGTTGCATTTCTAATTTATTGGGAGACTGAAAAATAAGTCATGAAAATAGCCCTTTTCATAAATTTTTACAGAGCTTATCTTTATACAACCCCCGTTCAAACTTTTAATTAAAATCTTTACTTAAATTTAAAAGTAAATCTAAGTATTTAAAAGTCTAATTAATTCTTAATACTTCCCTTATTATTTAAACTACCCATCAGTATATCCAGTTTTTGAAACCAGTGTAAATTACAGTCAGAAATGACCCATGCTGGGGGTTGGAAACCCAAATTCGCCAAATTGGACCAATTCATCAATTGGAAACAGTGAAAACTGTATTAAAAAAATTCCCCCATTTAAATGACTTATATCCTTTAATTAACGCATTAGAAGACAAAATATGTAAAAAAAACTAATTTAAAATATGCCTGGGTCTCAATGCGGTTTGTAAAAGGTTCAACATATCGTCGTTATCAAACTGTTATGTCTATGTGCACTTTTTAAAGATTTCGACACCATTATGACTTAGTATAATAACCAAATTATCGTGTAAAATCATTGTTGTGTGACTAAGCATTATACGGTCAACTGTGGTTGAAAAAAAAAAAAAAAATCTATGTGCATCAGCCAGAATATTGTTCAATAATAACTGCTAATAAAAACTGGTAATAATGAATCAACATTTTTGCACATAGCAAATATTGGTTTGACAATGACGATATTTCAATTTTTGCTAGTTTGAAGTAGAATATGTCTAACTATACAGGATGCGTAGGAAAGTCCTTTTAACCGCAAAGTACTTGCGAACGGAGAGAGTTACAGCTATGCAAGTGAGGTAATAATGGTGTAGTAAAGCGACCACGCCCGACTTAACGCAAATGACAACAGCGCCCCTAGCAAGGGCGGATTAAAGGGGGGGGGGCGGAGGGGGCGACCGCCCCCCCCCCCGAGAAGAAAGAAATTAATGTAAAAGATCCTATTTTACTTCCATAAAATGGATGTATATGTCCAGCATTTTTTTTTCCCAACCGGTGTGGTTCGTACCCCCCCACGCGACGCCACTGTTTTTAGGTATACATATATTTCTTGAACTTTTGAAAATTTCTTGAGTGTATATCATTTATAATATATATTTCAAATTTGGTTACAATCCTTTCAACCAATTTAGATTTATAGAACCCTGTTTAAAGGGAAATTTCAACTATAACTACCCTGTATATACTGCCCCAGCGGCGTTCAGGAAAATCAGGAGAGCCCTCTTCCGCTGCACCCGAACAGTATACTCGGTCAAAACTGTTAGATTCTGTAAAGGGCGTTGAGGTGATGTTTGAACACTACAGTAAAATTTTAATAAAAATAAATTCTGTTTTATTTTTCTGGTATTCTAAAGTTGATAAGAAAGAAAGGCAGTTGTGATCTATGCTAATGCAAGTTCATTCAGGAGACTGACAGATCGACCTGGAAAATCGCCGGGTATTAAAAAAAAAAGGAAGAAAAAGAAAAAGATGCTGAGTAGCAACTTGCACTCTTTATTTTTCGGAGTTTTAAACCTGACCCTGTGCTCCCATACATCTTACAAACAAACTCAGCGAAGAAGGAAGGTTGTTTGACTCCCCGATCTCTTACCTGCCTTTAAGCTAGCACCCACTCTTGGCGCCAAATGATTAAAAAAAAAAAAAATGCTGACTTGTGTCCAAATCGTTCTTAATTCTCTATGTGCATAGGGTTATATTTATTTCGCCAAAACAAAAGTATGGTAAAAAGGAAAGGGCGCACAAACTTTTATTTTTTATTCTTTTTCTTTTCTTGAATTCAGAAGTGGTGCCTTTTCACAGAACCTGGCAATGAAGGATGGGAGAAAAAAAGAAAAAAAACCTATACATATATTACTTTTTCTGAGGCACTTAAGCTTAAAAATAGATGCTCTATAAATAGAATTTTGAGGGACTTTGAGAATTTTTGAGTCTAATTCGTGTTTTTATCTTTTTCATAGAAAATGTCATCTTCCCTCACATTTGATCTTTAAAAGCACAATGCGAAGCTAAAAACACCATTTTCACTCTGAATCTCATGTCACCGTCACAGATTGAAATTCACGGCTATTCACGAAGGGGAAATAAAACTTTATTTCCTTCACACATCGAAGTTCAAATGATTGACTTTTATTACCTTATAGTAATCGGCCATCTAATACAGAGTTTCTAAAACTTTTTTTTTTCTCTGGTAGTGCGCTTTGACTGTCTTTTGAACTTCGCAGAAGCACCTTCTGTATATTTGGAACTAGTGAAATGGAAGCTAAAGAAACAAGATAGTTTTCAGAGGAGCACAATTTGAGAAACCCTGATCTAGTACATACAGCATTCTGAATAACAGAATCTAACTCGTCACAGCATAGGAGCAGCATGCCGAAAAATTTTAGTGAGAGGGGCCACATAATATATTCAATTGTAGGAATAGCGAGGTTTATATAGATTTTGAAAATAAAAATAAAAATAAATGTATTTTTTAAAGTAGAGACATGCCCACCGACACTAGATGTGTGCATGACAATCGTAAATATCGCAGTAGTAAAGCATGTAATCCCAGAAGTCAAAAATCTCAATTTTGGGTGAACAGCGGGACATTCAAAGTCCCATGCAATTAACCAGCGAAGGATATAGAAGGAAAATAGCTCCCGTGGCGTATTTGCAACGAAGAGAGCAAATAGGTTAGCAATTAAGCAGTCGTGTAATCGTAAATGTTGGGAAGTATTTTATAATCCATGCTTTCGCTAAGATTCATCTTTCTTGTTTTTATTTTATTTTTTATTTTTATATAACCTTTCACTTTCAAGAAAGCGCGCCATGAAATCCACAATTCCGATTATTGTTTGCCACAACATAAAGATGCTAGATATGATAACGTCATTTTTGTGAGGGAGGCGATAACGCAGAGCGTATCTTTCTCTTTTTCTTCAAATAATGCGATTGTCAATTGTTTTAGCTCAAAGATACGGCAACATGACCCTTTTGTAAAGTAGTCAGTTCGATTTGATCTTTGGTCGCACCTCTTTTGATTGTTAAAAGTAATTTGGTGATTTGTTTTTTGTGTGGGAAACCACAGATCAATACCACTTGCAAAAAGCAATAGTAATTTTTAAGGTAGGGACAAAATTGTATATGAAACATCGACAAAGTAAAACTCAGAGGGAAATGATGAAAAAAATAAATTTTGGCACGTAATTTTACGTAAGAAATAACCTACAGTAAATTTGAAACCTAAATTACTTTTGGTTTTTTACACATGACGCAAGAAAGACCGCGAAATTGGAACAATTTTATATATGTATATACATATTTCATTTTTGAATGTTGATTTACTAAATAGACTTTTTAAATGTTTATTTTATATGTTTCACCATGTTATTAAATTTAACAGTACACCAAATGCTTACGCAAAAATTCCTCAAACTCCTAATTTTTATTTAGCTATGAGTGAGTTCTTCTATTCGTCCATTTTATAATGGACTTTTTCGCCCAGGCTTGCAATTAAAATAAGTGAAAGAACATAAATTAAATGCAGTCAGTGCAGTAATATTAAATGTGATTTAATGAACATTCATTCTCCCTTCCAATTTAATTTTCCCGCCTGATTAAACCGTTCAGGAACAAAATAATAGGATCTAAAACAATTATAAAATATTTGGGGAAAACTTAATAAAGATTATAATTATTGAAATAGTTTTAATTCATTTAAAAACGCCAATACTTTTTTCATTCTGTGTATTTTGTTCAAAGCAGTACTTCTACATCAAAGTAAATATATTTTGATCATGGACATTTAGTAGTGAGCGTTCTGTGCATTGAAATCTATGTGTAAAGCGTTCGATGTACAGCTGCGGAAAAAAAGTCCCACTTGTACATTTTTCGGCCGTCGTTCGTCGCACAGCAAAGTTACAGATACCAATCGTTTACGATTGACGCACACTTTAATTAGCTATGCATAAAAATTGCATAAGGGGCCATATACATCTTAAAATTCGCACCAACTTTTTTTTTTCTCAATAGCAACCTCTAGATTTCACTTCATATTTCAAAAATTTAGCTCATTTTAACCCCGGACACCAATTTTCAACAAATTTGGACAGAAAATGAGTGAGTTATGAGCACCCAAAATCCCCCTCCCCCTATGTTAACATATTTTTTCATACTTCAATTCATATCTCATATAATATTGGTAGTAAGAAGCTGATTTTTATTCGTACTATTAGAACTAAACGACCCAAACATAATTTAATGTTATTATGATTTTTAATAAATTATTAATATGAATTATGAATTATTAAATTAATATTCAAAAAAATTATGAATAGCGACCTAGCCAAATTTCGATGGAAATAGATGCAGAAATTAATATTACATGGCTGTGCAAAATTTCAAATTTTTACGTTCAGTAGTTTAATTTATATTAAATAAAATGTGTTATTTTCATGAGTTAAGGGACCATATATAAATTTATTAAGTGAAATTTTTTTGAAAATTGCATAAAATAAATGTAAATTAGATTTATTTTGTGCAAAAACACAGTAAAAGATACCAGTATTAAAAATATCAAATTTTGAAGCAAATAAATTAGAGGTTTTTATAGTTTGTTGGGGATTCTATAAAGCGTGTATTGTTGCGTCCGCTACCATCAGGGGCGTAGCCAGGGGGGGGGGATATCGGGATATATCCCCTCCCCCGAAATTTTTGGATTACTGATGAAATTCCGTCTATTTATGCACATATAAGTTCATATCCCCCCCGAAAATTTTTACAGGCGCATATCCCCCCCCGAAAAAATTTTCTGGCTACGCGCCTGGACCATATTCCCCCAAATAAAATATTTTCCAGCTATAGAATTAGATGCAGTAGATGTATGTCTTCTAATACAACGTCCTATTTCTGAAAAACTAACATCCTCAACTTTCCAGGCATGAATGTGACCTTTTTTAATATCGGAAACATTAGGTCTTTGGAATTCCCCATACTTTATCAAACATTCAAAATCACGTTTTTCTGTAAAAAAATTTTCATCTCACTATAAATTAAAATACCGCCAAAAGTCTTAAGAATATCACACATTGCAGGCGATAGTATTAAATGAAGTAAGTGAAATGACAAACACAGTGATAATATTGGGTCGGCAAAAAAGTAATTGCGTTTTTTACATGAAATTCAAACAAATAAATTTTCAATCATGAAACCATTCTTTAAGTTCGACCATAGCTGAGTCGAGCAATATTCATGCTTGTAGTCAGAAGAGCAGGGAGCAGCCTCTAACTCCTGCCAACATTTCAGCTGTCTAAGAGAAACATCAAGGGAAACACTGAATAACAATTTCAAAATTACAAAGATTTTCAAAATCGTTAGCAGTCATTTTGCATTTTCCCCTTAAATCATGTGTACCAACCAAGGAAGTTATGAGCTCACGGGTCATTTGGACCACAGACTAAATATGCTATTCTACCCTTGATATTCTCAGTACAAAAAACTTTAAGAGAGATGGGAACAATATTTTCCTTGAAAATAATATTAATTTCTTTTAATTCTCGCGAGCGAAATAAATGAAAGGCGAAAAGTTCGGAACCTACAAATAGCGTTTTTCAATTTGCAGAAAGTCCCTTTAAAACGCGCAAAAATGAATTCGCAATATCTCCGGAAATTATCGTAGAAAATTGGTGAAAATTTATATTTAGGGTAATTTGAAGATTTTCTTTCGTTTAATAAAGTCAAAATATGGGGTTGCCATTGAGAAAAACGAAGTTGATGCAGAATTAAATATGAAGACGGCCCCTTGTGCAAATTAAATTAATAGTAAATTAAAGTACGCGTTATTTGCAAACGAATGGTATATATAACTTTGCTATACGACGAACGATGGCGAAATAAAGAACAAGTGGGACTATTTTTTTCCACAGCTGTACAATTCGGGGGGAAGGGGAGCATTCGAGCTTTCGAGGCTTTCTGAGCTGAATTTCATATATTATTTAAATCGACTGGATTTTTGCAGTAAAATAGGGGCTGTTCAAAAATTAGTGCGAAGGAGTAACACTGGATAACTAAAGGGAGATCTCTCCCTTAGCGTCTTCGCTATGAGAGATAGCAAAATAAGTATGGATTGTAGAGGGGAGAGGTTCAGCCACATAATCTTTCCATACCAGTGTACGATAGTTGATAGGAGCTGACGAATTCAATCTCTGTAAAAACATTTACTATGCTTAGCTATATATATATATATATGTCATAGAAGCTTAAAAAGGGGGAATATGTCATACAAGCGATCATTTAATTAAAACATCTTTCACTTTGGGGGCATCTGGACTATAAATTGTAATTTCAAAACATGGTGCAATACTTGTTGCCTAGGAGGGTCGAACCTGTCAATCATAAAGGTGTCTCGCCAGCAGGCGCCTCCCATGTCTGCTAATTTAACAAATGAGGATTTTGTTATGGTTTTGTGGACCAACTAGATGATGGAAAGACAGAGCTGCCGCCTAGCGGACACTCTGTGAACTTAACTAACAAAACCAGGAGACATCTACCGCAGAGCAGCTCTTCCTGACTTCGAGAGATTTCCAAACTCCTCTCTATATAATTTGTAAATATGCCTCAATAAAATAATCCAGATGGACGTTGCCGTTTGTGCTGTTCCTAAACCACTCACGCACGACATATACGACACGCTCGCACAGCCAGCTGCGTCAAAAAAGGGTCTCTAGATCTGTGGCACGCGATGAACGTTTCGATCGTCCGCCATCTTGCTGGTAGTTAAGTCGAGCGATGGCAACGGCTGCCCTTTTTCCAGCATTGGGCAATCTATCCAGCTGTTCTCGCGTTCTTCCATTTTTCGGCAGATGTCAGTGCTGTTAAAAATAATCGTGACCATTCTTTTACGGGAAATGACGTGCTAAAGAGTAAAGGATTCTCGTGGAGCTATGTCACCCGCAACTATTTTTATAGAAATCAAATCTATTCTTTGTGACTGGCAACAGTCAAAACGTTAGAGTTGGGTGTTCCCAGAGCGAGATCACTGCGCCTTAAAGTGTTAATAATCACTTTGGAACGAGTGCTGAAACAACAGTGAACTTTCCGACCATTGTTTATCAAAAACTAACGTACTTTTTTCAGAAAACATGTGACTAAAATTCATAGTTTAAAAATTATATTTCATTTCATGGTTGAGATTTTTGGAGACAAGCCCATTTTATATGATACTTGCTCAAGAAATCAAACAAACACTTCAACACTTTTCATAAAATGATTATTACCTGGTAAGTGAAAACGGCGTTTTTGCCCCCACATTGCTGTGCGATTCTGATTCCTTATTATGTGCCCCAACTCCCCTTAAATTTTGTAAAAGCAATTTAGAAACATTCTCTATAACGATACCGTAGGGATCTAAAATAAATACCGCAATGGGCAGTTTATCTTTTGGACAGGATGAGCTCTTTCACATTATTTGAGCATTGAAAGTATTTTCTAATAATCAATATAAAGTAAATAGATTCACCTTGCAGAATAACACTTCACTCATCAAAAGTCAAGACTTGTATATTGATTTTAATGTGGGGTGATAAATTTACTTTATAGAAGTGGAGGACAATGCATATTTTTAAAATATTAATTACGTTCTTTTGATTGGGGGTTTGCTATATTGTAAACCCAAAACCCTTCGTGCACTTTCATGTTCCGATAAATTGAAAATTTTATTCAAAGTACTAACAATATACAAAGCTTTTACTAACAACAATAAAAGTATGCATGAAAGGTAGATGTTACTTAATGAATGAGTTCATAATAATTGGTCTGACAAATCATAACTCAAAAGGCACACAATTAACAGAAAAAGATAATTAATTATTAATTTAAAGCTGTAAAATAGACATCAACTATAGCGAGGTCACGCCTGTCTTCGGGTTTTTCACCTGTAGGAGGAAAACCCAAATTTATTAAGTATCGAATTTTTTTACATGCCATCTTCGCTGCTGCCTGTGTTCTACATTACACCAGATTTCTTCTTTACATTCTTCGTAGAGTCTACAATATTTTGTTAAATATTTCATATTCATCAAGTTAGATAATACATATGCATGCACTTCTAATTTTAACAACAAAGTTTTTTTTCCTTTTCAAATTCTTTTTACGGTGAAACAGGGCAGACCCGCCCAGGCAGCACAGCTTGTTTTAATTTCTTTCCTCAAAATACCTTTTTTTATTTTTTTTAAGGCGGTAGATCGAGTTGCCCATCGCGTGCTACACAGCTAAAGTCTTTTTTTTTTTTTTTACACAGCCTGCCAGCTACCGCCATGTAGCTTGCTATTACCTCGAGAGATGGCAACGAGTATACTTTTACCACATTAAATACTACATAAAGTTGTTCTTCTGTATAGCTGTGAAAGTGGATTAAATGGTTAACACTTTTCAGCAAATCTTTATTATAATAGTCCAGTTTTGTCAGGAACGATTCAGGGCATGACTAAGGTGACCATACGTCCCGTTTTCAGGTGTCTTGTTCCGTTGTCATCAAGCGCAGCTTCGGGACACCGTAATGCCCCGTTTTTAGAAAATGTCCCCCGCAGTGTCCCGTCTTTAGAAAGACATCAACCCAAGGTAACAATTTCAATAAAGGGCGCTAAAAAATCTAAAACCATCCAGCGGTAGCGTCTGAATTTTTTTTTTTTTTTTTTTTTTAAATGACCTCCCTGCCTCCGCTCTCGAGACGCAAAGAAAACGCTATAAGTTACAAGGAATTAAATCATTTTCCCCACTCTTTCATTCTCGCAAACAGGAATCGTCTATTCTATCCAGTTTACCTTTGAAGAGGAGTGCAACAATTCTTTACCTTTTCTTGATATCCTTGTTTCTAAAAATTCTAACGCCTTCTCTAACGGTTTTTCGTAAACACTTTTTCTATTTTTCTACCTCCTTATGATCTTTGGATAGGCGGGGGGATGTATTGTTTATGTGTTTCTTCTTTTAATGTTCTTTTTTGTCAATTAATTAAATTTAATTAATTAATATTTTTTAAAACTTATGTTCCTCTTTTGCTTATTCCTCCCCCTCCCCCGTTCTTCATTTTATTCTCCCTTTTCACTCTGGTTTTCTAAGAATTTTCTTCCTTCTGACTGAGAATTTCCTTTTTTTTCTGTGCTCGTTTGTTTACATTTCTCACTTCCTGTCTTTTGTGGGATGGTGTTTTTTGAAGTTCAAGAAGGGGCAACCCCTAGTACCACCCAAAACGTATGTCTTGCACTATTTTTTATAGCATATGTGTGTTTTAAGAAAGTTCTTTTTTTTTCATCTTATTTGGATATTAACATTAACACCAGTTTTTTTGCTCGTTTTCTCATAACAACTAAAAGATACCCAGACCTGTAAATTCAGTATCCCTACACTATTACCTTAAAAAACAGTAGATGTCCCGTTTTGAGGAAGAAAGTATAAATACACTATTGCCAAAAAATTATTAGATGTCTCGTTTTGAAAGAAAAAAAAAATGATCGCGTTAGACATGACCACTCTTCTCAAAGCGCATGATATTATCAGTTGACGAGGTGTTCATGTGATGTTTATTAAAACACAAAAAACGTATGTTATCCCAGAAGAGATCATTCACGTAAACTTTGTTAAAATGTGTGACGCCTGTTAATAACCTGTATTGTAATACTTACGTTATCATGTCAGCTTTATTAGTACCTTTCAGAAAACATTTATTTTCGATAAAATTGCAAAAGATTACTATCACTATCACGTGACCTTCGTTAGAACATCCAGAGCGTATTATCGTTGGATAAGTTATTCTCGTGACACGAATGAAAATATGAAAGAGTAAGTATTAAATTATAAATGGATAATGCTTTCACCTGATTTCTATTAAAGCATGAAAAGCATTTAACACTGTAAATGCATTAGACAGTCATGTGAACTTTATTACAACGTGCGAAGTGTTGTAAATAACTTAATGAACAAACATTCGAAAGTTATTTTAAATTACATTTTCAATATGTTATCTATTATGTATAAAACACAAAAATGACTCGTCTATTATCATTTGATAAGTCATTTATGTGACATTTAGTAATGTATGGAAAGCGTATGACATTGTCAGTAGAGAGCAGTCCTTGGTACTTTAAGCATTCTTTTTAAGAAATTCTGTTTTTTCTCACCCTCTTAAAAGTGACTGATTATCTTGTTCACATAGTCAGATAAAAAATAAATATATAAACTATCTGCACACATAACACAAAACTATCTGCAAACTCATAATAGCTTGTGCTAACAAAATACGTAGTGTATATAAGAACATGTTTATACTTATTAGGGATGCAACGGATATCCGGTAAACATACTGCATCCGGCTTATCCGGCCAATGTGCCAGATAATTGGCGGTAGCCGAGTATTACAAATATCCGGTAGTACATCCGGCCTAACTTTATACTGAGAAATAACGTAAATAAACATAATAAAGGAATAAATTTCAAAAATAATAAAAAATGAGAAAAAATAGAGTTTTGTGAAAATATATTGTTTTCAATACTTTTTAGAATGTGTAGAAAATAGCGACTATCTCTTTTTAAGGCGTAAATTGTTGTTACTGGAGGAAATTATTGTGGGAAAACACTGTTTTTCAATCTTTGTAAGAATTCGGTTACCTACCCCCCCCCCGCCTCCCATAAATTGACCCTGCGTATGAGAATAGTGTACATGCTGTAGTACTGCTGGCTGGTGAGAAAATGTCATTGATTATTTGTCAAAGTTACATTGATTTTCCAGTAGTTGAATGGAGATGTTTTTTCTTCTTTTTTTCGAGAACTGATTGTTTAAGATATTTATCTAACTCTCGAAGAAGAACATCAGTGACATTGTTATTGGTATCAGCTTTAATTGCAGTAAAACTGGTGCTAATTTCATGAAAACAATCCCAAAAGGATTTCTGGTTTATGAATTAAATGATTTGAAATTAAGGAGAAAATTTAAAGAAAAAAGTAATAGCTGAATGATCCAGGAAAACTAGTGAAAATAAAACAGAAAAAGAAGAAAACATACTGCTGCCGGATAACAGGATATTCGGTTGAAAGTTTGGCCAAAACTGATATCCGTTGCATCACTAATACACGCTTGCAGTATAGCGACTTAAAAAATATTTCTTCTGGGTAGCTATACATTTCAAAAATAAAAAAAAATTCAATTTTTTTTTCACAAAACCTCGAAATGATTGCAAAACTACCAGCCAGATCCTTGAATGTATCCGCGCACAGTGTGCGCTGTGTTCGTTGTTTGTTATTATCTGTGTTTGTTAATTGACTGCCAGCAAGTTGTCAGCATTTGACACAATAGCAATACTATTTTAAGAGACGTTTTTCTCATGTGAAATAAGTGCAGGAACAAATTTTAGACTATTTTTGATTAGTGTACATTAAAAAAAAATACATGTTGAACTAAAACTTATTGATTATTTAATCAAATTAAGAGTATCATGCGCGACCGAAGGGATACTTATTATACTCCTAATATTAAAGTGTTTTTAACTTTCTGTTTGTTGATGGGTCCGTGCTCTAACAGTCGCCAATCTGGATCAATGGTCATAAAACGAATGGATGCCCTGCCCTTATTGAAAATGAACAATTCTTTTACAGGTAAACCCAAAAAGAACTTCAGTACATTTCGATCAGTGAGAAGTCGTTGCTTAAAGTGTATCATAAAAATATTCATCTATATCTAACAAAAAGAAATTAATATATGATATTGAAATTTATAAAAGGATGCTTTCCGTCGAAAAAAAATTGTACGTAGCAGTTACGGATCTTTTACATAGTGATTCGAAATTTCTCTAAACACTTTAATGCAGCGTTTCTCAACCTGTGGGGCGTGACCGCCAAGTTTGGCGCAGAGCGTTTACCGGGGGGAGGGGGGAGGGAGGAGAAAAACCAAAGAGCAAGAAGCGGTGCATGTTTTTTTGAAAATCATCTTATTTATTCTCATTTTTACTCAAATGTAATCCATTTTCGCTTAAAATGTTCATTCAAGCTTTACTGATAACATTATTTTGTAGAAAATTCGACTAAATGTTCATTGTTAAAGATAAAAAAAACTGAATTTATGCTGAAAAATGTGAAGGGGGGGGGGGCACGACAGTAAGTTAGCCATTGTTGGTAGGGAGGGGCGAAATGTTAGAAGGTTGAAAACCGCTGCTTTAATGTCTTATTTGCTTTTACTTGTTAGCAGGGGCGTAGCAAGGGACGGGCGCATGAATTCCGTCCCAGTCGGTAAGCTAAAAGTGAACATAGGGGGATGCCTCTCCCTCTTCTAACGCCGAAACTCAGAAAAATGGGACCGAAAACTGAAGAATCTATACACCTCGTTACGTCACGGATTGTTAGCTTCCTTTGTTGTAAAAGACACGGCGGCAGAGATCCTCTTTTTCTGCTCATCGTTGCTTCCGGCCATGGGTCTTTAAATACCTTGTACACCATGCACCCATTAGAGATGAGTTCGGGATTATTTTTTAAACCTGGAGCCCACCCGAGCCCGAAGAGTTCTAATCCGGGCTCGAGCGATATTATTTTCAAATAATTAATAAATCAGCTAATTAATAAAAGTCAATTACTTCATTGACAGCATATCATAAGTTTTGCAGCTTCATGCAAATTCAAGGCAAACACACCAGCAAACTGTTGATGCACTTTCTAATTTTCTATTTCTGTCGTGAATCACTTTTTAAATTTTGCTCACAAGAAGTGTCCGTTACATAAATGAGAAAAATTTTCGTGAGCCCGAGCCCAAACACAATCGTGAATTACAGAGCCCGAGCCTGGTTCGAGACTGGAGAGATTCTTATCTTTAGCACCCACCATTGCGTTTGAGGAAGAAAAAAAAAAAAGACCCTAACGGATTTTAAGAGAAAAGGGACAACTTTCCAAAAAGAACTATGGAAAGTATTTAAAGAGCTAACCGTTAAATTTGAGGGAAAGAAGAAAGATCCAAATTGCAAGAAAACAGTCGGTAAATGTAATTCAAGAAAAAAGATAAACTGATATTCTGGAAGAACAAATGAATTTAAAAGAACATTTTTAAAATCTCGTTCGAATTACTTTCCTCTGATCTTATATTTATGACATGAAGTAGGTGAAACAACGGTACCAAGGTCGCGGATGTACCTCAGCTCTGGCAGATAACTGCCGAATGTTGCACAGAGATAATCTATATCAGAAACACCCAAGTATGGAAAATCAAAGATAACGGCATAGCAAACGAAAGTTAATTAAAGACCGCTTTTGAAAAAAAAAAAAGTACTCAAATTTTTATTCTAATTTGTGATTTTTATCAGCAGGTTTTTTCAGGTCTCCCACCACCTTCTTTGGAGGTACTATATAGATATATCCCTCAGCACTAAAATTCTACTTCCGTGGATACTTAAACGGATACGGTTCTTTCGTTTAGAATATAATTTGAAGTATACGAGATCTCGAACTGATAGCTTTGTACAAATTGAGTTCTCCGTAAGATATACTATTCAATCGCAATGAAAATTTTCATTTTAAGTTCTGATAAGCTAAAAAAAAGGGGGATAAAAGATTTTGTATTAAAAATTTAACTTTAAAAATAAATCTTTTTTATGTACATTTTAACAACTTTAAGTTATGGCAGATATAAAATAATTAAATGGTAGCACTAAATTATCTACTTATATTATTTTCCTCAGAATACCAGCGTGAAATTAAAGCATGGTCAATTCCGAACAGAAAAAGATGTTCAAATATTAAAATTACTTTTTTTTTCAGTTTTAAAGGTTTATAAAATTTTTAATAATTAATACTGTGTTGACTAAACAATACACAGTATTATTTAGTCAACACAGTTTCATTAATTAATCAAATTTCAAGTTAATATTTTATAGCTTAAGTTTTCAATTAATTCGATTATAATAAGTATTGAATTTTGATTAAAATATATTTCAATGGACAACAAAGTGCTGTTTAAAATTAATGTTGAACTCTAATACCCCGCACTTGTATGGTGACTTAAATATCTGTTAATTAACTTCCCCTATTTTAGATTTCTCTTTCTGAGGTAATGATTGAGGTCTTGAAGTAATGATTTTACTATTAAAAAAAATAAATACTAATGGAAACAGCATATTAAAGGAAACAAGAGCAGTACAGAGTTTCGCAAATGATGGTTTTAATATTTTCGAAAGAGATTTTAGCGGTTTTCAAACATCGCAAAAACATTCATTGAAGAGTAATACGCGCTTCCACTTCAGAGTTACGTTCTTGGCAAATACTGGTTATGTTCCAAAGAATTTTTGAAAATTAGCTTCATTTTGAAACTGTTAAATTCTTAGATAACTTTCCAGACAAATTTTCCATTTTAAATATCCTGTTGTAGTAGTTTTAATTCTCTCTTGAAAGCATAATTTGCTTAGAAATTTCCTATAGTACAAAAAGTTCGAAGATATACTTGTTTTACTATCAGAGTAAACAATAATACTTCCGTTTGTTAAAAAAAAAGTCAATTGATCAAAACAGACAGTTTTTCAGCTAGTTGTATTATATTCAGCTAGTTAATTTATTTTCAATAATTGATTATTCAATGTTCTTGTAACTTCTTGGCATATGTTACGAATTTTGCAAAATTCTCTCTTATCTACCTATGTTACAAACCTTGCAGATATGTCAAATTCTGCAGTTTCGGCCACGCAAAATAATGACGTAGAAAAATACGACATGACTTTCTGGTTCCCGTAATATAAATATGTTTGACGCGCATTTGAAAAAAAATGGATGGGGGTGGGGAATACGCTTGTTCCTGGAATATTGAATGTGAAAATCTACTCTCATCGAAGAATAGCTCTTATGAAAAACTACACATTCATATCATGACATACATGGCTAGAAGTTCGTCTGTTATGGTTTATGACGCTGTTATGAGTTCATTGATGGATATGAAAATATTTAATATTATTAATTAGTGGCTTTTGTAATATTAGAGGAAAATAAAATATTATGGCTAGGGGGGCTGAAGTCTTCTCAAATCCTAATTAATTAATTTAGGCACCTATGTATACTTAACGTTAAAGTTTTAATCATTTATACATTTTTATTTTTTATTCTTCCAATTTAATTTTTAGAAAGTATGTCCTCTTTAAAGTAAGTCAATATTTTCTTTTTTTTTAAATTATCATTAACAAAGGGAGCTTTCATGTGAAACTAAATTAATATTTTACTATTTTTATCAAAATTTGTTTATTTCGAATTTTAAAAAAATTAATTAGATTTTATGAAACCAACTAAAAAGACAATTAATCGGCCGATAAGTTTTAGAATTTTTTCTCGCACCTTTTGTAACGCTTGATAATGCATTAATAATAGTATTGTTTTAAACAACCTTCGAAGTAACCGATATGCAGTAACTTTTATAATTCTAAAACGATGACCTTCGCATAACCTATTACATAAAAATATTATATTTGTCCTAAATTTTTCCTACCTCCCTTATATCAGAAGTATACTGATTCTGAGAAGTCTGATTCTTGTTTTAACTCAAAAATAAAAATAATATGAAGAACCAATTAGTATTTTTTATGACTAAACTAATCAGTTTTAAATAAAATTAAAATGAATACTAAGTTTTCAGTTTGTTTATTGATTTATTTCTCTTATATAAAAAATAGTAATAATAAAGCGTTAGAAACTATTATAATATCTTTTGAAAATGAAAACGGATGTGTGTTTGCAGCATTTTTCTCGATTAATCAAACACGGATGTTTATTTTCTTACAATACAGCGATCAACTCCGAGAATATGCATTACAGGTATCCGGCGCAACTCATTTCCCTAAGCATTATTTCAGCTCGGGTTGAGATAAATAGACTAATTCTGTCAATCGATTGATCAGTCGACTAAAATTTTGATATTAAATCAATCGCCAATTTAAAAAATTAGCTGTAATCACAATTAATCTGGGTAATTGTTAGTCGTTAACCCTTTGAGGCCAACCCTTTCACAATGCTGAAAAAAAGGCAGCCGTTGCCATCGCTCGACTTAACTACCAGCAAAATGGCGGACGATCGAAACGTTCATCGCGTGCCACAGATCTAGAGACCCTTTTTTTGACGCAGCTGGCTGTGTGCGAGTGTAGCATATTGTATACATTTGTGCAACCTTCTGCGTGACTCTGTAAAAGACTATCACCATTTTAACATTCATTTCTCATAGAGCTTTATGTATCAGAATTCATTTGTATGCCTCTGTAAAAGAGAAAATGCATGCAGAAAAAGCGTTGAAGTGTTTGTCTAATTTCTTAAGACAAATGTCATCCATGAAATGATATAGAATTTTTAAACTATGAATTTTAGTCACATGTTTCCTGAGAAAAATATAGTATTTGACGAACAATGGTCGGAAAGTTGGCCGTTGTCTCAGCACCCCTTCCAAAGTGATTATTAGAAGCTATACATGAAGACAACGTTTCCGACCCCACATTGCTATGTAATTCTGATTCCTTATTATCTACCCTAACTTCCCTTAATTTTGCAAAAACAATTTAGAATCAATCTATATATATATATATATATATATATATATATATATCCCTTCGTAAATCATTTTGCGAGTTAGATCCGGCCCACAAGCATCAGAGTATAATTCAACATTTTCCCTAACAACTTTAGGAAAGCTTCTTGGGCCAATATAATGTCAAAGAATTCATTGTTGTAATGTATCAAAACAACGTAAATAATGGGCTAAAACCCTGACAAATTATGTGGTATAACAATTCACAACAATGGTCTAAATTAATGCGTTAAAACAATATCAGCAATGCATTTCACTGTAATAATTCAACAAATCAATAGCAAACGATGGACTGAAATAATTAAAATTACGTCGTAGAACAATTCACAACAATGGTCTAAACCAATGCGTTAAAACATTATCAACAATGCACTTTCCTGTAAAAATTCAACAAATCAATATCAAACGATGGACTAAAACAATGACAAATTACGTAGTATAACAATTCACAACAATGGTCTAAATAAATGCGTTTAAACAATCGACAATGCACTTTTACAATACCAAACAGTGACCTACAATATGTTAATACAATGTCAAAGAATGTGTTGTAATAATGCAACAAATATAGTTAAACAGTGGAGTAAAACAATGACAAATTATGTGGCATAAAAATCCAAAGTTGGATCCGGCCCATAAGCATCAGAGAATAGTTCCAACATTTTCCCTTACAATTTTAGGAAATCTTCTTGGACCAATATAATGTCAAAGAATTCGTTGTTGTAATGTATCAAAACAAAGTAAACAATGAACTAAAACCCTGATAATTATGTGGTATAATAATTCACAACAATGGTCTAAATCAATGCTTTAAAACAATATCAACAATGCACTTTACTGTAAAAATTCAACAAATCAATATCAAACGATGGACTGAAATAATGAAAATTACGTAGTAGAACAATTCACAACAATGGTCTAAACCAATGCGTTAAAACAATATCAACAATGCACTTTACTGTAAAAATTCAACAAATCAATATCAAACGATGGACTAAAACAATGACAAATTACGTAGTATAACAATTCACAAAATGGTCTAAATCAATGCGTTTAAACAATCGACAATGCGATCTTACAGTAGCAAATTGTGACCTACAATACGTTAATACAATGTCAAAGAATGCGTTGTAATAATGCAAAAAATCTAGTTAAACAGTGGAGTAAAAACAATGACAAATTATATGGCATAAAAATAAAAAAACAATAGTCTAAATCAATGTGTTAAAACAGTTTTCGACAATGCACTTTTACAGTATCAGAGAATGTCTTGCACTCATTCGCAAAGTATGCGAGTGTTAGCAAAATTTCCAATTTTAGTTTTTTGAATAATTACTTTCCCAAAATACACACCAGATTATAATTGATTAATTATGGCATCTAAAAATATGAGAAATTATTATAATATACTGCATGACTTCGTTTTTATAAAAAATAATACTTTAAAAAACCGCTGTAGGGCAATTCCATATGAACATGGACATGGCCATTATTATTTATTTATTATTATTACTATTATTTAATAAATTGTGTGAGAAAATAGTCTGAATTATTGTAGATGTGTTGACAACAATTTATTTTGTGTAAAAGCTTCTTTTGATCAAAATGACAACACCTCAAAGTCAGACATCAGAAGAGTTTGGTTATAGTTTGCAACATCAGTTACCCAGTCGTGTAGCATGAGTTACCACACACCACACACTTAGTATATTTTAATTCAATAACCAATTTTATAAAATATTCCATACAAAACTAAATAATATTTTGTGATAAGAAAGATACATACAAACTACTCATAAAGATTATAGCATTTAAGAAGTAGAATTTTAGCAGAAATACAACTTTGACTTTTCTGCCCATAATTCAATATCTTTTATTGTTAGCATGAGTTACCAAGCAATTTTAATTGATATTTTAAAAAAATTAATTAGTTTATTAGATTTTTTATGATTTATTGAAAAAAAGAAAGCAATTTGTAACCAGCATGAATTTTGTTGAAAGAAAATAAATGTATTTCTTATTATTACACTTAAATCGAAAATGCGATTTAAAAAAAAAAAATGTAACATGAGTTACAGTGGAATCACCCTGCAGGAAATTTGACTTATATTCGGATACTTCGTTGAGAGAATGTACAACAAACCGATGCAATGTCAAAGAATGAGCTTTATTAATGTAAGAAAACAATATTAAATAATGGACTGACACACTGACAGATTATGTGGCATAAAAATTCCAGACAGTGATAGAACAATGTGTCGAAATAATGTTCTACAATGCACAATCAAATCCAAACAAAGTGATAAAAGACTGTACAAAAAAGGGTTAATAAGACATATGTTACAACAATGTATTACAACAATGCAAAACAATGCGCTGTATCAGTATCAAACAATATGTGCCAAAACACTGATGAGGAAATCCTGAAATAATGTTAAACATTAAGCTAGATAAAACGCCTAACATTTCGCTAATGTCAAAGAATACATCAGTATTCCACATTACCTGTGAAAGAATATTGTTACGAATTTTGGGATAATCTGCTCTTCGGGGGTTAGATTTAGGCTAAAATTCGTACTCTAAGCGTTGAATAATTAAAATTTGCATTTTGTTGTATAAACACTTGAACGCGAGATATAGGGAGTTTTGAGTTCCTCCATTGTTTTTGACGGTTGCTCCCGAAATATTGGCGATATCGCTTAGTTGACTTCAGTTTTGGAGACTTATTTGTGTCGCCAAGCTTGGCGACATTTGGAGCAATTTTATTAATGAGGCCTGTAATGTTTGCTTTACTGCGCAGGCAAAAGCTTTAGAATTACGCAATCAAGGTTCGCGATTGGTGGGGGTTATTCCGAAAATGGAATCTCGTGGAACTTACTGGAAACTTCAGATGGATTGTACAAGAAGGGCCGATCACGCCCAGGCAGTTTACTTTTGAAACATTGCTTGTAGAGCAAGCTGCAGTAAGTAATGTGAAGCGCTCTGCAGTATAAGTGATACTTACCCGATTATTTTGAGAAGCCTCTTCTTGAAGGCTGTTCGTGATTTTTTATAGATGTATTCTGAGGAACAGTTAAGACTCATGGTTGAAAATTCCATTGCTATTTTAGACTGCTGAAGAATTTGATTGTATGAGAAATACAGCATTTGAGGAAACTTCTATGAATAACTGAGTATTCTAAGACATGTTATTGCTTGTTAATGTCTGTGAAGTGTGTATTGGAGATTGTTAGTCGAATTTCTGGAACCAGTAAAATTTGTGTTTCGTCCTGATAAAAAGAATGTATACCAGAACTTTCCACCTACAGTAGACTTTTAATCTGCGAACCCGTAAACTAAGCAAAGTTTTCTGCAATATGTTAAAATTATAAATAAAACAGTCTGATAGGCCAGTTGCTACGGAGACCAGAAAAGCATGAATCGGAAGTAATTCACAGTTTTTAATAACTTCAGTTATGTTTCAATATGTTATGTCTATGGGTGTCGGTAGAATATTTTCCATGGTGAGGCAAAGATTACTTCAACATATGGTTATCATTTAATGGTTAAACGGACTGTTGTATGTTTAAAAGCATACAAAAATTTAGGGGGGGTGGCAAGTACCCCTACCCCTTGTCCTATGCTGCCGACGCCCACGGTTATGTCTTCCTCCGACGTATTGAGGGGAACTATGCTCAAAAATATAACAAAAAATGGAATGTCTTTAGGTTTTTAAAAATGTTCTCGAAAACGTCATAAAAATGTAACAGATGTGTCATTTACAAAGTCGCAGAAATTTTGAGTATAATGAATATCTATTTGCGTGTGGCATAATTTGCTTCGTTTTTAACTGAAGGGACACTTAGTGCATGTGCAGTTTACTTGAGTGCTGTATTTTCAGTTTTTTAAAAATTCGCAATGGTCACTTTTAGGTTCAGCGATTTCTAGAAAATTTTAACAAATGCATCACGACGGAGAGAAACTGCTAATCGGAATTGGGAGACTGCTCCGATGTAAATATACATAAAATCTCTTCAATTAAATGTCTGAAGCTCCAGATAAGTTGGATCGACTACCGCGCGGTGGTCCCGAGCGTGGAACCTTCACACTTCGGCCGTCTGCCATGTTCGGTGCCTTATCCATTCGGCCAGAAACATTAACTAATCCTACAAAGCTCGACTTTTTTTCTGTGTCTGAAATAAATATATGTGATGATGTTAGTGATTATTAGTTGGTGGGGGAAATGATAAAAGAAATAATAGCCAAATATTTTGCTAGAAAATATTTTTTTTTTTCGTCTCAGTTTTTTATGTGACACACTGAGGTTTAACTATGATTTTTTGGGATTTATAAGAATTTTAATATTGAAATTATTTCTTAGTGTAACGAACTCACACGTACATTTTTTTTTTTTTTTTTTTTTTTTTTTTTTTCCACGATGCAAAACTCTTTGCTAACTACTTTTCGATAATTTTCCAAACTAAACAAATAACATACGCAAAGATTACGGCTTAGATTTCAATCATTTTTAACAGTAATGGGAACTGTAATGGCATCCACGTAAAATGGCCTGAATTATATTTTTGTATCTATATAATTAATCTTAAAAACCGATAGATGTCACTGCTAGTATCTTATAGACGTGGAGGAATAATTAAAATGGCTGTTCTACATAAAGTGCCAGGTGCCTTGTAGGGTTAAAGGCTTGTTAAACATTTATAAGCATTTAGTATGCTCTAATGTCATTAAATATTAATTTTATGGCCTATCATTTAAATTTTTTTCTCTGAAAGTGTGAGAAGGAGAGCGCTTCTGCCAGGATATTTCTGGAATGGAATACAGTGAAACCCCGATCTATCGTTCCCGCATCCATCGTTTTCCCGTACTGATCGTTTTATTTCTGGGGTCCCTGCACAACTTGTATTTGAATAACTTTAAAGGAACCCGCATGCATCGTTCGTCATAAATTGACTTTCCCGCGTCCATCGTTGTAAAATTTTTCTCCTCGCTAAAACGAAATTGAAGGTTAAGTGGAAATGTGGCATACAAACTGTAATTGTTTCTTGGTATGAGTTCTTGGTCTGATGATGATCAGATGAACAATGATTGCGTGTTGGAGAGATTGTGTATAGCGTGAAGTTTAATAATTTTTTCCATTAATCAAGAAGTTGAGGCATGTGGTATCCTAAACATGAAAGGAAGGTGTGATAATGCAAAAAACGAAAATAATGGCGAAGCAGAGGATAATATTCTTGCTACTGAGGAAGAGATTGCACTAGAATGAAGTTTGAAGAAATAATGGTATTTGAAACGGTATGAACTTTTATATACAAACATAAAATCACAGAAAAGGTCGAGAAAAGTATTGTAAATCGTGAAAATTCACTGTTTAATTTAAAAAATTATGAAAAACTTAACATAAAATACTGATTTTTGGAAAATAAGTATCGCTTATTTTCATCTTCGATTTATTTGATTTGTAACAAATTTGTATTTGTCATACAGCCATTGCGTACTTGCATAAACACTTCTTTCTTCGTAGTTTGACTTGAACCCGCATTCATCGTTTTTTCAGCCGCACCCCTTGAAAAACGATGAATCGGGGTTCTACTGTATTAATATAAAGGGAGGTGGACCCAAAACATGCTTGGAGATTATTGTTTTAACCTTAATAGAGATGCCACTGATTGTGTGTGTGAAAGAGGTTCCACAGTTAAGCATTGGCAGCTAGAACATGAATTTGTGAAAAATTTTAAAATATCATTTCATTTTCTCTCTATTCTAAAAAAAAGTAAGGGCCGCTGTCGCTGCTGTCAGAGCTTGTTGATCTATCTTCTCCTAAACCGTGGGGATTAGAATTTCGAGAAACATGTTACCGAATGCGGAAAATTCCGAGGAACCTGATAAGGTCACTTAAATTTCGAAAATCGAATTATTTTAGAAGATATTAATAAAAAACTGAAAAAATAAAACATAATGGTTGCCAGATTTGGCATAAAATCATTCATTCCTTTGCAACAAAGCAATTCCAAATATGTAGTATCACGTGAAATTATCAAGTATGAAGTAGAAATACACCCATTTTACGCCCAAATAAAAACTATATGAAATAAGTAACTCAAAATGTGTTACACAAAGTTGACAATTTTCAAATAGTAAGTTCGCTTAGACAACAGGAGTTTAGAATTACCGATTATTCGTTTTTCCAAAACAGAATAACTAATATCTTGAAAATGAAAAAGAATTAAAAAGCAGATTATTTTAAAGCCGGTTCGGTCCAGCTGGATTATTTGCTACCAGTAGAAATATTTGGCGTTAACTATGCCATTATAGCAGTTATAGTACACTTTGGATATTTGCTAGCGCGACGAGATGGTATAATTCGTGGTGTTAAGTACGCCAATCTGCAAAGGATTATGTGAATGAAAATATGGATAACGGTTTCCGGTAACCTTAAATGAACAGTAATTATAGGTAGTGAGCATGTGTAAATCGCCAAATAATGAAAAGTCGCCATTGGTGGCAAGCTATCCTACCTGTTCCGTAGTTTTTATTAAAGAAAACATATGAATTACTGTTTTCTTAGAGCTAATTATTAACTATACATATACGCAAGTCGCCGAATTATGAAAATTCTCCATAATTGGCTAATACGCAAGGCATACCATGGGTTTCACATAATTACAAATAGTATGAGGTTTAAATTTTTATGTTTCAAGCAACATGCAAGAACCAAGCAATGTGTAGCTCGGTAACATTCTATCTTATCCAACGCTTGGGTTTTGTTTGTTGAAATTATGTCTTTTTTACGAAGTCTTTTTATGGGCCGAATGCCTCATACGAAATGCGAGCGTAGCGAGTCTAGGGGCTTTGGCCCCTAGTTTCACAAAAAAATGTCTTCAACTTTTTTGTTTTATATACAGTTTTACAATTTTTAAGCTTTACAAGCTTTACAATTTTTTAAAAAGTTATACTAAAATTCCAAATGCCAAAATTTATATGGCAAAAGTATAAAATTGAGATTTTCAGGAGTTTGAATTTAAAAAATAGTGTGCTTGAAGGAATATTTTTAATGTAGTATTATTTTTCTCCCCCCCTTCATGTAAAAATCACCACTTACACTTAATGAAGAATAGAAAACTCGTTGACTAGTGTAATTAGACTGTTGGCCTCATAATGCTTATCTTTCCGTGGAACAACTGAACATTAGTTTCAGCCCTACAATCAAAACTTTATTCTGATTATTTATTTTTTATCCTGACACATTTAGGAAAGTTATGTCTCGATAAGTGGATTGGCGGACAAGGCTATGATGACGGAACTTATGGAAGAAGTAAGAAAACGTATAAATAATGGAATAATTGAAAAAAATTCAAGGGTTTTTTTAGGCATTCTGTGCGTGTCAGTGTTTAAACCTTTCTGTGAGTGGATGTAGTGGCTTCTACAGAGACATCATTTTTGATTTCAGAGCCATGTAAGGAAAGTACTGCAATCGTGCAAAATTAAAATTTGAGAATTTGATGTTTTAATACATTTTGAGATTTTTTGAATTATGTATGCTATTTTTACGGTGGTGTATGTGTGCAGGCGCGTAGCCAGGAAAATTTTTCGGAGGGGGATATGAACTCATATGTATATAAATAGACGAAATTTCTGCAGGCATTAATCTTGTGACCACTAATCCAAAAATTTCGGGGGGGGGAGGATATATCCCGATATCCCCCCCCCCTAGCTACGCCCCTGTATGTGTGTGTGTCTAGCACGATAGCTCCTAAACGGTGCATTTCATTGAGTTCAAAATTGGTTATTATAGATCGCCGTCGCACGACCGGTGTTGGTTTTGGTGTGTATAGGACGTATAATTTTTTTACAGGACTACAAAAAATAAATAAATATAAAAAATAAAATAAAAATTCAAATACATTACGGCCTGCTGACGGACATTCTTTAAATTACGCTAGCGTCTAAATTACGCTAGCGTCGCTAAATTACGCTAGCGTCTAAATTACAAAGTTACGTAAAGAAAGGTACAGAGTTTTATGGTATCGACTAAAATTTTTCGGAGATTAAATCTAAATAAATACGAAATTTAAGTTTTTACACGATCCTCGTACAAAAAATTCCTTCCTCGTTCGATCGAAGAGGAAGGAATCCTTTGCGTTCGATCGAAGATGCCTTCGATCGAACGCAAATTGGGTATGTATGGGGTAATTCCGGAAGAAATGGGCCTTGGAGTGAAATGTAACAGGTAAATATTTCGTTAATGGGGCACTCCAATGGTGTCGTAAACTGCAAATTATTGGGGGGAACGAATTAAAAATGCATTCTTTCACTGATGGAGGAGTATCGGAAACACTCCGCCCGCCTATCCCCCCCCTCCGAAATTTTCGAAAGACCCTGTTATGGGCAGTGAGAGAACAGGGCCTACAAAAATTCAGAATACAAGTTCTCAGAAGAATCAAGAGCGTCTAATATAATTTAATCACTAATTTTTAGTTAGATATTTTATCGATAACTTCCTTTTGCTACTGTAAATAGGAAATAGAATAAAGGTGCTGTACGTGTACAGTTGGTTCTCCATCAGTTATGACGTTGACATTTCAAAAATTCAGACAGTGCACGTAAAAGCATATTAGTCAAGGAGAAATATCCCCTAAAACAGGGTTGTTTAACAGACAGTTCATAGATTGTGGCCCGCGGACCACAATCTGATATGCTTAAGGTTTGAATATGGCCCACCTATTACTGTTTCGATTTTTTTTTCTTTTAAACTGCAGAGTGTTATTGAAATTATAAGAGAAGTAAAATATATGCCTCAAATGAATACTCATTTGATAATTTGACGCTCTACAACTTTTAAAATACATATCTCCCCATTTTTTGAGTCGTTTTCGAAAAATTTCAGAATGACTGCAAAAAAAAACACTACATTTTCGGCAACTTTTTGCATCACCTAATTAGTGTATGGGGAATTTCCGCTAATTGGGAATTTTTTGTAGGGGGACCGTGTAAAAACTTAAATTTCGTATTTATTTAGATTTAATCTCCGAAAAATTTTAGCCGATACCATAAAACTCTGTACCCTTCTTTACGTAACTTTGAAATTTATTGTATAGGTAGGTCTATGATCACTATTTAATAAAAGAAAGCCTAGGTCAATGTTTTCGCTTCACCCTGTATGTGATGTAACTCTTTGGCATGACATTTTATCTGAAATAAATTCAGTCTCGAGCTACCTTCGTTTGCAGTTGTAGATTTGTCAGATTTCGTTAAGCGTATAATGACTATCGCTAAACGAAAAGGAAGGATGCTGTCAAAGAATCATAAAAAAAGTGGAAAGTTTAAGGCAATCTAGATACAATTTGATGAATAAGAGAATCGTAAGCAGAGAATCGTAAAAGTAGTTACACAGAATTTTCAACCGAAGTTGCAGCTTGAAGGAGAGGGGGTTCAATTTTATGAAAAAGATGTCGATGAATCTTTAACAGAAAAATAAAACATCTCTGCCCGGATATCACCCTTAATTTCCCGAATGCGCTATTAGCGGTTTTATAAATATACAGAAAAAAGTTTCTGTGTTTCTATTATTATAAAAAACTATTCTATTATTATAAAACTCAAGGATATTGATGATAAAACTTTTAGAAATGATTGTATCAGACACCAGTCACTGCCTTTTGGTTAAAAATGGATCCAATATAAATGCAAATGATCTTCCACATGAATTACGTTATGCATACGCCGAATGAAACTTTTGGATGGATGTTTTAAATTATGTATGCTAGAGTACTAACTTAGTCCCTTTGTATACTCGGTTACTTTTATTATTGTGATAATTTTATTATCATTTCCTGTCTCTGTAACTAGTGAAGAAAGAAAATTTTCCAAATTATAGTCAACAATAAGTCAAACAAAACTAGGAAATCTGACATTAATTAAACCAGTGCTATGTGTCCAAACAGTGACCAATGCTTTTACCGTTCAAGTGTATTTCATATGGTGACATCTTCAAACCGAAATGCTCGAAGACCAGTCCGAGATTGCATTGGCTTTTAAATGCTCAACGACCATTGTCGAGATTGCATTCACTCAAGGAAAAGGGCAAAGGGATGGCATATTCCCAATATTTTTACCTTGGCCAAATGCCCACGTTCCCAGGTGGAAATTGCCAACCCCACGGTTATCTGGAAAGGTTTCTTTTTTCTTTCTTTCTTTTAAGAGGGCAATTGGCCATCAGTCATTCTTCACTACGGAGGCTCGAAGTATTGGACATTTTATAGTGGCGGCCCCCGGTGCGCGGCCAAGGTTGTCCTCTATGAAGGGATGGGCGATTTAACATCCAAGCTCTAGCCGGGAATCGAACCTGGAAGCAACGTGTGATAATATGGTTCATTAGCCACTGCACTACCTGCGCGGCTTGTCCAAAAGGTCAAAGTCTATAATGTATTAGCTTCACTATACCGCTCAACGAAAGACAGCCAAGGGAAAAACGGGACAAACCCTACAAAACAGATTTGTTTATAGATAAGAAAAAAAAAATTAACAAACATTTTATTTACATAAATTTATTTTATGTACGTTAAACCTGAACTATTAGTTACCATGAGAAGGCGTTTCAATAACTTCGGTCTCTTCGTCGCGTGAATTGATTAAATTCAAAATGGCACGTTAGTGGCATCGAAACGTAAAGCATACTCTTGGTTTATTCGAACAAAAGGATTAACATGAAAAAAAAAATTAAAAAAGATAATAATATTAATAATAAATGAAATTAGCTTTTTATTTTCTCCATTGAAAATTAGACAGCAGCCATCCAAAGTGAACTTCATTTCGATCTGAAAACGATTGTATCGAATTTATCATTTGAGCATTTTACTTTGTTAAATTAAAAGATTCAAGGATTTTGAAAACACTTCGATCAAAATGTCGATATTCGTGCATCGCTTTTTGCTTTCCGAAAAGTTGCTTTCAGTGCGTATTTTGTTTGCTGCAGTTGCATGAGTTATATTTTTGCGAAAACTTTGTATTTTGATGTTGCGTTCTGTTTTATTATTTTATTGCTCAAATCTGATGCTTCATGCATTTTATATGAGAAAATTGTTCTGTTTGGCGTTCTAGTCATAATCAATTTATTATTATTATTTTTTTAACACACGAAGCAATCATTAAGTTTGCAAAATAGATGCAGCATATGATGGCTGTCTTTATTTTAAAATGAAAATAACAAAATGGCGAAATTAGTGGAGCTGTTCCCTTTCATTTGTCCGAACCCCCCACCTTCTCCTCTCCTTTAGGAATAGATAAATACCGTTTCGTACAAGGAAAAGCAAAGTACCATTGTAAATAAAAACTTCAGTTTGAGGTTTCGCTTTTATAAGTTTCACTTTTTAAAAGGGAGTGCGAAAATAAAATACTTCGTAAGACAAAAACGTTCCTATTTTGTATCAAATGACAATACATGTTACCAAATATCTTATGCTAAATGCTAACTAATTTTGCAAAAAAAAAAAATTTAAACACATTTATTGAACATCGTTCGGGACATGACGATTTCAAAACGCAATTTCATCGAAAGTGCAAGTTCGTCTCTTATCGTCGCGATTCTTAGGAAATTCATAAAGATAATCTTCCGCAGTAAGTATTTCTCTTCATGTAAATTACTCTCTGAAGCAGCCTAAGAGCAAAATGCTGTGTGTGCAAGAATGAATAATTTTTGGAGCCCCTTGCAATTAATATGGGTACAGAAAACTCTGAAAAAAAAATGATACGAGTGACTAGTGAGTAATCTAGAACTTAAAAGCAGTAATAAATAGTAAACATTAAAGTAAAATTGTTAGTACCTTTTCATTATATTAATTTTTAAAGGATTTATTCTAGTACCAGCTCTCTTAATTGACTTTTTCAAATTTCAGTAAACACAGTGTTGTTTACATGCGTAAAAAGCAAACTCCTAAAAATTTGTTTTACGGTTAAATTGCATTTGAAATTACATAATATGTTTGGGTTTTTTTTTCATATTATTTTTTTTCATATTAGCGCTCCTCTCAAAATTGTATGTATAATGTATACCACCGCATAGGCTACAGACGTTTCTTAAGCCGGCTTGTGCTATAAGCAGTAATGTAATACGGTTAGTTCTAGATTATCCAGGGAGAAGCTCAGTAACCAAGGATTAATTCGCAAATGCCCATAAATTGTTATTTATTGTTATTGTGAGATTAAGGCCAATTATCTACACGAGGGATCTAGACCGAGGTTGGGTGCCCTCCGTGGGGGGGGGGGTCTTTCTAAAGGGGTCTTAAGCCGTATTTACGTTAAGTTTCGGAGTGAACCATGGAAAACTCCGAAGGGTTAGGTCGGAGTTTTCCGTGGTTTTCTCCGAAACTTAGCGTAACCTAGCGCGACCTGGTTTCGAACCAGCAAATGCCCATAAAAGTATGGAAATTAATATTGACTAGAATTCTTTAACTATCCATAACTTAACGTTTCCCCATTAAATCCTCCCCCTCCCGCCCCCAAAAAAGAATCAGTTTTTTATTTTATTTTATTATTTTTTTTTTTTGGCTTTTATGAATTATATTTGGAAATTAAATGTCTCTTATACGAAAAATGAAAAATAACCTTCGAAAAGTGATTTGCAAAATAAAAAAGTAAGAAATAAATAAAATAAACATAATAATTAATTATATTAATTGATATTTTTAACGATGAAAAACTGAAAATTAAATACTGCAATATTTTGTCAAATTACGGCTGTTTTGGCACTTAAAAGTTCTACTTAAAATCTTTAATGGAGGGATTGAACTGATATTGAATGTAAAAACTTTTTCTTTTTCATATTTGTTTTTAACTATCAGGTTTTCTTTTATGAATATTGAATTATTTTATTTAGTTCTTGTTCATTTATTTATTAAACTTCTTACTGCCATCATAGCCCATAATCAAAGATATCGTTTAAAAATATTCAATCATAAACTTCTGTACTAATGAAATACTCAAAAAGCTTTCCAGATAATTATGCTGGTTTTATTTTAATCACAGAAAGGTAATTCTAGTAAAATTTGGGTATAAACTGATCTTTTTCTCTGTGAAATCATGAAAAAGAAATTAACTAAAGCAAAATTTTCTTCCAGCTGTCGAAACAATTTTAAAAATCCGAACGTGTAATATTAACGACCGTTAAATTTATTATAACTGTGATTACTGATTTTCACTCATTTTTCGGCACAATCTTTCATTTAAAGTCGAGTGACTCAATAAATTTAATCATATTTTAGGCGTGTGTAGTTTTTCGCAAATGATTTTAGATGTAAATCCCCTCATCCCTTTTTTTTGTATACAGGATCATCGTAAAAAGGTATTATTTGCTGATTTATATACATACAGCCTCCTATAAAACTTACGGCATAAAAAGTAACTGCGTGTTATTAGAAAACATTTTCTAGAAAATATTTATTCATTAAAAAATATTTAAGAGCTAGAAGTCAAAGCCCGTTGTGGAGGCGATTACAACGGGCGCTAGAAAACAATTTGACGAAAATATGTCTACACTCAATCTATTTAATCTTCGTTCACCTAAAAAATAACTTCACATTTAATTTTTATTATATACCAAATCGAATTTCATGTTCTTCTGGAAACACGCGGAAATTTTTCATATTCGAACGATTCAGTTTTGTGTAACTCTTCTTATGTCAATGCTTCAATCAGACGATTATTTTAATTAAAAAAAATAAACTATACTATCTCTGAAAAAACTTTTAAATAAACTCATTTCCCTTCAAAGCTTGATGACCGTGACTTCAAATATGACGTCATTCTCACTTGAAATAGCCAATTTTGTCATGCAATTGATTAACCTTTTTTTACTCTCGGGAATAAAATGAAGCTGAAAATAGCAAAAAATCGCTTAAAAATGATAGGGAACGGGTTCATTTTCAGATTTTTAAAGCAGCGCAGATTGTTTTCTATATTTTTATGCATAATTACGAAAATTTTCAAAGGGGATCGTACAAACGGTGTTGATGTTATAGTTTTTTTCATTCTTAATTTTTGAATCTTTTCGGAGTAATGGAGGTAAAAGTTTTTTCTTGGATGAGTTTCCCGGAATGGTTTCAGAGTGATTCAGGGATCATCGTAACTATACAGTAGGATGTGCCGCAGTGATCAAACAGTCTGAAACACCCGGTACTAAAAGGAAGTAGGTAGGGGTAGGATGATGACTGACACAAATTAGGGATGAGTGCGAGACGAGACAGGCCTGTCCGTGTCACAAACTTTAAGGGTATAAGAAGGCAGCGTCATAAGGAATTCAGAATAAGGGTATAGCCATAGGTAGAATGAACTAAAACAGTTCAAAATGAAAATGGCAATGCGAGAGTCGAAAACGTCTTCTTCATGCAGCTGCTATGAATTACTTTAGAGCAAGTGCTGAAATATGAATAGTGAACTTTCCAACCCCTTTTCGCCAAAAAGTAATGTATTCTTCACATTAAACACCTGACTAAAATGCATAACTTAAAAATTCTATTTCGTTTCTTCGATGAAATTTTTGGAGACGAGTCCATTGTTTATGAAACTTGGTTGAGAAATTAGGCGAACACTTGGACATTTTTCCGAGAGTGATTATTGACAGGTAACTGAAAGCGTCGTTGGTGACCACCCCACATTGCTATGTAGTTCTTGACTCCTTAACTACGTGCCCTATACTTCCTCTCAAAAGTTATCCCGATCATTATGGGACACCCTCTATGTAAGAAGACAATACTGCTTGTGAAATCTACCTCAGATAATTAATTAACTGATACAATACTTTTTAATAATGGATAGCACGGACGTATACATATATAAGGGTCTCTGACCCCCTTAGTCTACGCTCAAATAATTACAGCTAAAATAGCATCAAAGTAGCATACGATAAAAATGATTCAAATTTTGTATAAATTTTCAAAATTTTATATTAATTTTTTTTTAAAACTACTACATTAATTTTGTAAATTTTATAATTTATAGCTTAACAAACACAATTTACTATCAAGACTTTAAAAATTTTTAGCACTGTTGAAAATTTCTTCCAGATATTTATAGTAAAATTCACGGTCAATCAAATTTTATAGTGAGATTGGACACCCTCCCTAGCAGGACCCCCTCCCATGAGAAAGCTCTGTAATTGATAGATAACTGGAGCATGCAGACTCACGAAATGTAAATTTATTAACCCTTTAACGCGCAGTGATCCCGCTCTGGGAACACTTAACTCTGACGTTTTGACTGTTGCCAGTCACAAAGAATATATTTCATTTCTATAAAAATAGTTGCGGGTGACATAGCTCCACGAGAATCCTTTACTTTTTAGCACGTCATTTCCCGTAAAAAAATGGTTACGATTCTTTTTAACAGCACTAACATCTGCTGAAAAATGGAAGAATGCGAGAACAGCTCGAAAGATTTCCCAATGCTGAAAAAAGGGCAGCCGTTGCCATCGCTCGACTTAACTACCAGCAAGATGGCGGACGATGGAAACGTTCATCGCGTGCCATCTTGCAGGTAGTTAAATCGAGCGATGGCAACGGCTGCCCTTTTTTCAGCATTGGGAAAGGGTTGCGCCTCAAAGGGTTAAGTTACCTGCGAAGGAAAGAAAATGCAAGTACTTTCATCCAAAATTTTGTAAAGATTACACATCGGAATCACCTATCAGCAGTCAGCAGGCTCGCCTCAAAAAGCACGTACATTTTTTTACTTCCTTGTCTACAAAGTGAAAGGAAGTTTACAAAGGTGAAGTGAAAGGTACAAAGTGAAAGGAAAATTTCGGTACGCAGACTTGGACGAAAAAAAAATCGATTTTGACTAACTCTAAATTTACTCCGAGGAGTTTTTGCGAGATGTCACTACGTAAGCATATATTTATGTTCGTGTATGCACATTGTACAGTCCATTTTGACAGAGCGCAAGTTCATTTAATCTAGTTTTTTCCTGACGTCAGTACGTACGTGTGTGTAAGTATGTACATACGTAACTCGCATACCACAAAAACTATTAGTCGTAGATTGGTGAAATTTTATATTTAGGATTGTTGTAACATCCAGTTGTGCACCTCTTTTCCGGTTCCAATCGACTGGATACTTTATTGACAGGGCCACTCAAAAGAATTTCAATACATTATGCCTTATGGACAGAAAATATTTAAAGCGTATTTTAGAGCTATTCGGCTATTTCAAACGAAACAAAATTGACATGTGTCATTTAAGATTACAAAATGAAACTCCCCATTGAAAAGAGTATCGTTATTCTTTATATTTCTTGTACAGGAGAACTCCAAAGAATTTCAGTACTTTACGGTTAATGGCAGTTTTAGAGCCATTTATAAATTTCAAGCACAAAACCATCTTATCATATAGTTAGCAAATGGTCCGATGACGCTCGCGTGCCTCTCTCAAAAATTGTGCCAAAAGTCGTTAAGCTTGGGGCTTTTTGCGTACGTATGCATGTATGTACGTAACTCGCATACCTCAAAAACTATTAGTCGTAGAATGTTGAAATTTTATATGTAAGATTGTTGTAACAACTAATTGGGCACCTCTCTTTTTGGTTCCAATCTACTGGATAGTTTATTTACAGGACCACTCAAAATATTTCAAGGTCTATAGACATTTTCAATGTATTATGTCTGTAGTCAGTCATTGTTTGGGCTATGCGCAAAATCTTGCCAACTATCACCAACGTGGGCGAGTTTTGCCAAAATATCGTCAAATTTGGCTCAAAAAATACTTTCTTTCGGATATGGTATGGCTTTTGGATACAGTAGAATGTTTAGATTTTGTATTTAGAACTATTGTAGCAGCTAATTGTGCATCTCTTTTTTGATTCCTAGTCGACTGGGTAATTAATTTACAGGGTCACCCAAATGATTTTCAAAACCTTAAGGTCCATGGATACCAGCAATTTATTAAAAGTCTGTGTTCAATGACTATTTCGGCTATTCCTAAAATTTCGCAAACTATCACATGTATGTTGGCTTTTGGCAAAAGTCGCTAAACTTTTGGCAAAATATCGCCAAATTAGGAGCAGGAAATAAATCTTTCAAACTGATCCCAACTTGTCAATAATATTTGGATAGAAATTGCAAAACCTTAGAATTATTGAAATATTTTATTTCTTTCAGATAAAATAAGTTTAGATGAAGCGCGCAGAAAATATTTCTCATTTTTTTAGACGTACAAGGAAGTAATGCAGTGGCCCACACAAGAGGGGGGGGGTGTCCAGACCCCCCCCCCTCATCGGCTTTGATATTTTTTTTTCGATTGATTATTATCCTATATCTATAGTTAAAATAATTCCAAAAAAAGGTAGCAATAGTTTCAGTTCTAATAAATAATTAAAAAAGAATTTTTTTTTTCTCGTTTTCCTCGACTTTCAAAAACGAACTGAAAGCAAACATAAAACACCATCTTGTTCTCAAAACTGAACAACTATTACTTTAACCGAACAACTCTTACTGTTATTTAAAATGTAGGGGGGGGGGTCATAACCCCCCCCCCCTTGGCTACGCCCCTGTATGCAATATTTCAGCTCAGTTGGAGTTTGGAAAGTTAGCTAAAATTTTGATTTTATAATGGTATTTATAGCAGATCTCGAGTTTTAGTAATATTCAGAAAATACCTTCTCTTATGATGTAAATTGAGATTAATAGATATGAGTTGTTCTCAAATCCATCTTTTTTTTTTTTTTTTAAACACGTCCAAAGGTTATAGTGTATTGAAATTTTTTTGTGTGCTTCTGTAAGAGAAATATTCATGTTCTACCCGTCATTTTCATTATCGTTGTATTGTCGCCGATTCTCTTTTAAGTCAGCAAAATTTTAAGATGGTAGAATTTGCGAGAAATATCGATTACAAGATTCAATCCCTTCATAAGACCCAGACAAAAAGAGCGAGTTAAATAAACTCTTTAGTCTTTTGGCAGTCACATTTTCTCTCCTGTTCTGCTTGAAGTAAAAACAAGACAGATAAATCGAGCCAAATTCTACGACTATAAAACACTTTCCAACTCGACAATCCTCTTGCGCCATAACTAAAGCTCTTAAACTGCCATAGACCGTAATGTATTCCGATTCTTTTGAGTGTTCCTGTAATATATATATATATATATATAAATGCTACAGACACTATTTGGGGAGCATTATTTTGTGAGCCTTAATAACATGTATCAATTTTGTTTTCTTAGAAATAGTCGAATATCTCAAAATACGCTTTAGACTGCCCATAGAGTATTGGAATTCTTTAGGATGCTCCTGTAAAAGGGTGCTCTTATAAACGATACCATTACAATAGAGTACATGACACAGTACATAGAAATAACCTATAAAAATTTGCGATAATCTATCCATATTTACGGTAGTTAGAACACGGAAAAACCGAAATCATAAACATTTTCAACTTTGTTGAAGGATGTTGAAAATACAAAAATAAGAAATATTTATTTATAATTTTTACTACCGGCATTATGTTTAAGACGGCAAAGTTTATCTTGGATTTTGTTTTTCCCATAATTTTCCTCCCGGATTTATTATTTCTTTTATGTTCACATAAGACTTCAATTTCTCGTAATATTGTAATAACTTTACGATATCATGCGGCAGAAAACTTCGCCTTACGCAATGTTCTGCGATAAGCGAGGGCGTCTTAACTAAAGGCGGTTCCCGAGAATTAAATACTGGTAATGATCAGCAATGAAAGCTTCTAAAAATCGTCTGGTCCCCTCGAAAATCTGCTAATTTGAGTAGACTGAATAAATAAACAAATAAATAAATAAAGGTCTCTAGAGAAAGAACCCAGCAAACTCCATCAACGAATCAAAAATGAAAATGGAAATGACGTCATAGCGCTCCAGCCTGAATTTTGCTGAGAAGCGGAGTGTGTGGAAGGAAAACAGAGCTATCTTTTCGTCGGTCGCAAAAACACGTGGTCTGTTTTTTCTCCCTAAACAGTTTCTACAGGAACGCCGCTCTCTTCTCCTTGAAATTGTAAGTGGCCTCTCTTATTTTCAAGTATTTTCTCTTTTGCTCTCGGGGGGCGGGGGTAAAAACTGTTCTACCCCACCCCAGAAGCTGTTTTACAAAAAAGGAAAATAAATTAATAAATAAAACAAAATAATAATAGTAATCGAATGAATGTTTTTTTAAATATGTTTTATTTTCTGAAAATTAGTAGCTCATCGAAAAGACTAACAACTCAATTTCATTCTACAAAGAGTTTATGAAAGGATTGCACCCCCCCCGAAAAAAAAACCCTTTAAAAAAAATTAAAGTTCCACGCTTCAGCAACCAGGAAACAGAAGAATGTTGTGTTATCCCCTTGGCATTTATAGCTTGAGTTTTAATGCATGAAGATTATTTGTAAATACACTTTATTCAAATTTCAAATTACTAAATAAGTTTATATTGAAATTTCAAAATTCAATGCATACTAAAAACAATAATATCACTTGTATACAAGGCTGCAATTTTAACAGGTCAAATCTGAATTTGACCAGGACACAGGATAAAAGTGGTGTTTACAGCCCAAAACCGGTCAAAATTGATGACAACTTTTAAAAATTGCTTTAAGTGGTCTTAATTTTAATAATTGTTTTTTATTTTCAATAAAAGTAACGTAATTAGTAAAAATAACAGTGAAGTTTTTAATAATAAGAATAAAATGGCAAGTTTTTTATGTTAATTGTCGTAAAATATACGTGCATACAATTAGAGAAGCAGTGAAGAGGAGAGGTAAGAGGGTCTATCATGCCCGGGGCGCCACTCGAAGAAAGGCACCAAATTGTCCCTAAGAAGACTTGACAAACATTCGGAAGGAAGGGCGTTGAAAAGGTATGGTGCCCTGGGTGTAGCGTTGCCAGGCGTCCGGATAAAGTCGGACATAGTTAGGCTTTTTGATTGCGTGTCCGGCCAAACTTAACGGTGTCTGGCTTTTGTTAGGCTTTTTACTGGTGACTTTGGCTGATTAGTAATAAAGTACTTGAACTGATTTGGCATTCGATGTAATTTATATTTCATTAGAATTTAACAAGATTCATGGTAATAATCAAAAAAGCTTGATTTTACATACAATTTTTTTTTTTTGTACCTATTAATACTGAGACAAAATCCTCAATATTGTAGGCTGTCCGGCCTTTTTACCCTAATGTCCGGCCAAACTGGCTGGTCTGTCCGGCTATTTGGTTTGGCGACCTGGCAACCCTACCTGGGTGCCAGTTCTGATCTCAACGCCATTATATATTGTACAATAAGTATGTTAGAAACTTAAAAATGGACCATACAATTGTATAAATATAAACCAGTTGCAATTAGAAACATAAAACATCAGTTGCAGCTAAACACATCGAACATGAGATCTAGACAAAAACACAAAATACGAGCAGTTAAACATGGATTAAACATCAGTTGAGGACAGCAATGAAGAAGATTAAAGCTGTTGATATAAAATTTGTGGAATTCACGTTACATTTAATGAACTGTTGTGTCAGCTCTTCCTCAGTAGAAAAATTATTTCCTTAGTTTGGAATAATCCATAATAAATTACGGAACCGTCTAAATTTAGAGACAACATCAAAACTTGTTACATGTAATCGTTTTATATATTCAACACAAACTACACCCAAAGTGCTTGTTAAAAAAAAATTAAATATTTGTGTTCGTGTTATGACATTTTTAACAAATGTTAGTTTTAACATAAGCTAGTAAAGTATGTATGATTAGTACTAAATTAATTGAACAGTGAATTTCAATGGTCAAAAGAGGTCAAAGAGGATATCGATCAGGACGGTTAAAACCACCGATTAAAACCCTTATGATTAAAACCAATACAGACTTACTTTTATAAGCGATGTGAAAATTTTGGAATATGTAAGTGTGTAACAGAGAAAAAGCGCATTAAGATTGGTAAAGGGTTTGGTTACTGGCAGCGGGTCATGCCCCCACACCTTTTTGAAAATGCTCTCGAAAGAAATATAGTAGTACCTGCTTAAAAAAAAAAGCATTTGTTTTTATTATATATTTTGAATGAATAAGTAGCTGGAATTAGTGTTCGAAAAATCGATTCTTTTTTTTTTTTTTTTTTTTTTTTTTTTTTTTTTTAAAGAGAGAGAGAGAGAGAGAGAAAATGATACAATGCAAAATGCAGAGAATGTTTTAGGTATGGGATATACATACTTTTAGAAGTGTTTTTCATTATGTATTTGAACAGCTTTCACTTTTGCAAGCATTCGTAGTTTAACGTTCCATTGACTGGTTTGGTTTTAAAAGCAAAAATTATTTTATAAGAGGAACATGCACAGACTGCGATTAATTATAAAAGTTTGGAAGTGCTTTAGCAATTTTGAAAGCTGAAAGCTGAGTTCATTAATTTGCTTTACATAAGTAAGAAATTACGTAATATGCTGCATAAAATAAGCATAGAATATACTATATACATGTTTAAATCTGTCTTCACTATTATTATTTTTCATTTATTTTTGTTTCTATTTTGAGATTTTGGCCGCTCATTTTTGGTTTATTATTTATTAAACTACCTTATTATAAGCATCCTTAAAATCAGATTGACTTTTCGCTTATCTAAGAGTTTAATTTAACTTCTATTTTTAAAACTGCAAAAAAAAAAGTCCTTTTTTTCTATTTTGTATTTTTCGATCATTTGGCACTATGAAACAGTTTTACATCGTAACCATGGCGTATTCAGGAGGAGGGGGGTAGGGAGGGGATCAGGTGACCACCTCCTCCTTGATCATAATTGAACATAGAAATATGTTTTCTTCCATAGAAAATAATATTTATTATACTTCATTAGAAATTTTTAAAGTATTGGCAATAGGTACACAAAATCGAAAAATTAGCCTAATAAATATGGAGGGTACAGGGGACATGATCGAGGAACAAAATTTTTGACATCAGGGGCGTAATAGAGTTAGTTAGGGTGTAAACATATGAAAAGTACCCTGACAAAGCGATAAACTAGTGATCAAAGTGGTGCACTGGAATCCTGTTAGAATACTTCTTGATTTTAAACTTTTCTTCTTTTTTTTTTTTTCCGGGACGTCTTACTTGTTTTCGCAGTTTCTCCAGCTGACTTTTTAAATTTCAATTAAAATAGTGTTTCAATATTATATCTGTATGTTCATCAATCAATGCTAGGAGAAAAAATTAATATTTCTTGTGTGTGTGTGTATGTTAAAAAAGTTTTTTTTGTGCATTTCATTAAATTACGAGTATAAAACAAATTTGCTTGTAATGCATAAAATTTCGATTGCGTAAATTCTCTCTTTGCTATCGTAGGACTTCTCAATATTTTAGATGGGTAAAACTCTTTTAAATAAACTTATAAGATCAAATAAAACGGTTTAAATGCGAAAAAGATAATTCAAATAAATTAAAGTAAAATCTTGTTTTCAAATATATCTTCCTTTTTTCTTTTGCCTAGATTTTCCTGTGTTTGGGAAAATTAAATAAGTATATTACAGTAGTTCTGACACAGCAGCTTTCATTTTGTTTTTCTTTTTTCTACAACAGTTTAGAGCTAATGTAAATTTTATATGTTAATTAAAAAGTACGATAATACATTTTTGTAATCGTAAATGCAACTGATTTTACTAAAAATGTTTGGAATGATTTACAGTAGGAATTGGATCTTGGTCAGTTCTCTCTTTTTTTTTAGATTATTACTCATTTTTATAAAGGATTTTATATGTAAGCTGAAGTTGCAATTAATAACAATATTAAAGAAAGTCGTGTTGTTCTTATTTATTCTGTGGTTGAAATAATATGAAAAATTATTTTTATTGCTTATTTTACGAAAGCTTTATAAGGACTATTTCCTGTCAATTGGGAGTAAATTTCAGGATTTATTTCGTGTCTGATGTAGATGTAATGTCAGAGCCCGTGGGAATTTCAAATGCGATTCTGAACTCCTCATTTTAAATGAAGTCTATTCCACTTATGATTTGAAAACGATGAAATGAGAATTACACCCCTGATTTTCAGTACAGTAGAACCTCGATTAATCGAGCTTCGGTTAACCGAGGTTTCTGTTAACCGAGGCAATAACGAAGTCTAATTTTTTTTTTCTCCTTTCCAAAATGAGCTTGGAAAAAAATATACACATTTTAGTTCACTGTCCGTGTTTCATTTATTGTTTTGTCCAAAAAAAAAAAAAAAAAAAAATCCATTTTACTTTTTAAAATTTACTACTAGAGTTGATTTCCTTTTTAAATATTTTTAGCTGTGAGACATAAGTTCATATATGTTTATTTTGATCATTTAAAAAACGGTCTATTGTTTTTTACTTTAAAAGTTAGTTAAATTCGCAAGCACGGAAGGTTTTTATACATAGTTTCTATCAGGGGCGTAGCCAGGGGGGGATATCGGGATATACCCCCCCCCCCGAAATTTTTGGATTAGTGATGAAATTCCGTCTATTTATGCATAATATGCACATATAAGTTCATATTCCCCCCCCCCCCCGAAAAATTTTCCAGGTGCATATCCCCCCCCCCGAAAAATTTTCCTGGCTACGCGCCTGGTTTCTATTAACCGAGATTTCCGATATCCGAGGTACTAGCGGTCCTACTGTATTTTTATTAAATTAATCCGCGTTCCTAAAAAAAAAAAGGAATTTGCAGTTTTAATTGCCTCAGAGACAAACTGAAATCTCCATCACCTTCAGATATAAAAACAGAACTCAAATTTTGAAAGAATTTGTGCTTTGTTAACCCTACACAGAGAGAAGGATTTACCTACGAGGGTTGAAGAAGAAGGGGAGTGGCATGGGAGAAAAACTTTTTAAAGGGCTCACAAACGCGTTTTCGCTTTACATCTGGAGAAAACCGCCCAAAACTCCAGACAGCTAAATTTGGAAAGTTCGATCAAGGTCTTGCATTTTTAGTTGATGTCTCAGGGATCTATGCAGACAAAGTTTGAGTCCGTTAAAAAAAGAAAGAAAAATAGAAGGTTTCAGTAATTATCAACGAATGGTGTGTGATTTACAAAGCACTGACTTCTGTAAATACTAATGAGCCTGAAATTTATTATTGAAAATAAAATTTATAAAATCTCAACTATAACGATAAAGACCTTTTAATTATAAATTTTTTCGCATTAATTATGAATCATCAAATCATTCCAAAGTGTTATAAATAGCAGCTAACTTTTATATTTCTTAGAATAATTACACTGCAGAACCACTCGAAAACAAATTTTGATTCTCTTTCAGCCAGTTGTTTTGAAAGTATTACCTAGTAAATTAAAAGCGAACCTCCCTCAAGGGACTTTAATTATGTTAGATTTTCCAGTCTACGCATTGCCATGTACAGTTTACAGCTAAATTCATCAGCTCCGCCATCTCTAACTCACGATGGTGTAGTGAAATTTCGTATCTGAGTGTCAAGGAAACGAATGTTCAATAGTAATAAAAATATGAAAAATTAAAATTAATATACAGAGATATAAAACATCAAACCAGGTATGGGTAACCTTTGAAAAGTTCCGCTCAAACTTCAATTGTTAACGAAGTCGCGGGCCTTATAATTGGGATTTACATGGGTTTTTGAATGTTCTGTATGGGGTTTTGATATGATCCGCGGGCAAGATTAAAAGTCGGTGCGGGCGATATCCGACCAGCGGGCCAAAGGTTGCCCACATATATGCATTAAACATAAAAAATATTATTATAGCTAGTGTCTGTGATAATTAGAGTATAGCTGAAGCTCTTTTTTTATTTTACTGAACACTACATATTTATCAAACCGGAAGAAATATCTTAATGTGAGACATGTTTCTCCTGTGCTACAAAATCAATTACTAAGTTTGTCCGCGCAATATATTAATTTTCCTGAATATTAATATACCGTGTTTACTTGCTTAAAAGTCGCCCTTTTTTTGCCAATTCTTTCATGTTGAAAGTCTAGGTGTGACTATTATGCTGGGAAAATCTACTACATAATATTCTAATTCTAAAGCTCTTTTTTTTTTTTTTTTTTGGTTCAAAACGGGAGTGCGACTATGCGAGGGCGTGTGCATGAAATTTTCAATCTCTGCACTCCCCCTGCATATTTTTTGAATTGGCATCTGTCACAATACTCTGATCTGAGGGGCTTAGAAGCAGGGCCCGATTGTGACAAACCGGGGCCTGGGGCAGAAGTCTGAATTGAAGCCCCCTCTATATTGTTGCTGTGTTTGACAACTACTTTATTTTTTCTGTGCTCGCATAATGTTACGGATTTTCGGGGCAACCCACTGTTCTCGGGCTTAAAATAGTTCAAAATTCGTATTCTACGCTTCAAATAGATAAATTTTGCTTTTTGTTGCATCAAAATCGGTCAACTAGAACCGGAGATACGGAGCTTTCGTTTTCCCCTTTGTTTTTCTATGGGGTTTCTAGAAATCTCGAGAAATATGGGTACTAGGCCTTCCGTAACTTCACTTTTGGGTATTATTTTTGGCTCCCCGTTTGGCGATATTCCGCCAAAACTCGCCAAGCTTGGCGACATTTGTTCACCTTTTTGTGGCGAACTTCCCGCTTTATGTGGAATCCTCGAGAAATAGACTTTTCTTGAAGATTCTTGTAGCTTTTGCATAGGGTATAAATATAAGCATGTTTCAGAAGCCCCAGTTCAGTATGAGTTGAGCTCTGAGTCAGTACGCTTGCTTTGCTATGTGAATTGATAGTGCTATAGAAGCATTATTTTCGCTTGCTTTTCGAAGCTGTTTTTAAAGTGCTGTGTGTAAATTCTTCATTGCTGTGTCTTAAGAGATTGTGTACGATATCCCTTGAATATTTTCACTGAATTTTTGCCTGTGAAAATGTCTTATTTTGTGTGAGAAATACAGCATTTGTGAGAGCTTCAGATCTAAGCGGACTGTTAAAAGCACATTACTGTTTTGATTGTGCTTGTTCCCCATTCTCGCTGTGCTGCCACTTACCGCGTACTTACCGCGGGTCCGCTAACTTACCGCGTGATCACTTAAAAAACAGCCATCCTAGTTACCACTTCTTTTTGCAGAAATCGTTAATCTGCTGCGATATTTTTCCTACGGAGTGGCAGAATTAAGAAAGAAAAAAAAAAGATTTTGATTATTTGTAACTTGTAATAACTGAAAAAAATTAGGCATTTACTACATTGGGGGGGGGGGCGTAAACTAAATTCACACACTGTAATAATTTAGAGGTCCCTCAAAATCGGGGCCAGGGGCATATGCTCCTCTTGATCCTGCGATAATCAGGACCTGCTTAAAAGAGAAATCCGTTCATTGACTTTTAGTTTTCATTGAAATGGCGCTACCCCCTTTTGGTAACTAAAATACTTTTATCACAAATTATCTTTGCGTTTTAAAGTTGGAAAGTAGTATTGAGAAGTGATTTTCTCTTGGTTACATTTGCTTTTATTGGGATTGGTTGTTTGTTATAGCGTCATAATTATCTGAACTCAGTAGCGCCAGAAGAATTTTTAAAAATAGTCAGAGTCATCCTTTTAAATCTTGAATCCAGGTTTAATCTATCCGTTCCCATCGTTGCAAACAATTGCAGATACAAAAAAATATTGTGTGTGGGGAAGGGGTTAATTTATAACAAAAACTTATTTCCCCAAAACAAAATGTCACCCCAAAGTAATATAAATGTTTTGGGAGGGGCTAATTTATAAAAAAAGAAAGCTCATTTGGCCTAAATAAAATGTACAACGAAGCAAAATGTGAGTCATTAGAAATGACTTTGGGGAGCTAAGCCCTCCCCCCTTACACCCCTTTCCTGGATCCGCCCCTGGTTGCAAACACTGAGCAGTGAGCAGCATGGGCGCCGGCAGCATAGGGGAAGGGGGGCAATGCTCCCCCTGGATTTTTGTATGCAGTGTTTTCTCTTGCTTTTTTTAATCTTTCCAACATGGTAACCATACGTTAAAGTAGTCTTTGCCCCCTTGAGTAGTCTTTGCCCCTCCCTGGAGTAGTTTTTGCCCCCCCCCCGGGAAATATTCTGCCGGCGCCCATGGTGAGCAGGCACCGTTTTCTCTTCTACACATCATTTTACGGATGCTTCTACACACTGCATCGACCATCTGTCTACATTTCCAAAGAAAGATAAAATATAAGCTAATCGTCATAAACAAACATGGGAAGGACAAATCACGTCCGCCGATAAAAAAATTGGAGGAGAATCATTGTTTGTCAAAGATATTGATATGTGTAGTTGTAACGACATAGGTGGAACGTTTTTCGTTTGCTGTCCCTTTAAAACAAAAGTGCAACGCTAGGAAATAGGTAAAATGCATTGCACCTTGTCTGACTGCTCCCACTGTGAGTGGGTGAACCCTAATGAACGGGAATTCCACAAAACTGATATCATTTAATACCGCTAGAAATTATTCCGTGGTTGCGACACTGACGTGATCGTTATTTTGTCAATGTCCCTTTCAACATAATGCTTGTGAGTCTCTGTTTTCGGAAAATGAATTTTATAGTTTTTTTTAATAAAATGGCGGCGTGTTTTACGTCAAGAAACATGAACTTAATATGAAGTACTTGTCATCCAATTTACAAATTTTAATAGATGATATCCATTAATATTTTCGTGATTTGCGGCTGTCTTTTTTTAACAGAATTTAAAATATTTCCGAATAAAATTCGGTAATAAGTATTTTATTTTTTCATTTTTCTTTTTTCAAATGGTACAACGCCGGCAGCTCGATAATTTTAACTATTTGTAAATTTTTGACATAAAAATGTTTGCATACACCGAAATAGATAAATGACATGTTATGTATTTCGTTCCGAGATAGAGATTTTGCATGGGCGCAAACTAATAATTTTTATATTATTAAAATAACTTAAATGTGAACCTTAAATTCGAACTGAAGTATAAAGGCTCAGTTTTTATAACTTTTGCAACACATGAAGGACAAGACTAAAATATTTTCAGGTTCGCCCTATCTTTAAACACCCATTCATCAGAAAATTTTCCTTTTAGATTTCAAAAAATTGTAATCTTTCATTTATATATCATCAAAAAAAATATTTTTAACACGCTAAAGAAGGTCCACCATGGACGAGTGGATAAGACATTGAAAATGAATGGTAGATGTGTGAAGTTCCAGAGTTCTGGCCCGCCGCACGGCTGTCGATCTGCCAGCCTGGAGTTTTGGTCGGTTTTTTCCATATGTATCATGAATACACTTTAGAACTCCTTAACAAATAACACGCCAGAGAAATATTCTAGTGACTAGGGCCGTTCCCCAAAAAATTTCGTCTCCAAGAGTTCAAACGGTATAAGAGGCAGAATTTTTGTCAAAATTATTTTATCATTTCAGTATCATTTTGATATCAAAAATTGAAGTTTTGGTGGTGGTGGTGGGGGGGGGGGGTGTGGCTGATCCCTGGACCATCGCCCTAGGTACGGCCTTGTTCGAAACGTAGCATAGTCATAATCTAGAAGCGAGTAGACATAGCAGGGGCGTGGCCAAGGGGGGGGGTTAGGGGGTTATAACCCCCTCCCCATGAGGAATTTTTTGCCATACAAAATGTATATTCTTCACTACATTATTACACACACGTATTCATTTATTTGAGTTGTAGTAGTCGTAAAAATTTCTGGCTACGCCCCTGAAACATAGTAACCGTTAACATGTCTGCAGTGTAACATGCCTGTTACTTTTTGTTATGTTCACGGACACAGAAATAAAGCTTTATGTGCATGAGCGTTACTTAACAGAAACTTTTTATATTCTACGGGTACCGTTCGATATGTATCGATTTTTCCAGAGGTGGCACATATTATTCATATGAACAGTTCCATATACCCTATAGCTCAGGCAAATAAGACCAAAATAAAACCGTGCTGCCCGAAAAATAGTGAGAGCTGGAGATGACTTTAATCCACCGTTGGCATCCCAAGTAAGTGCTGGGTGGGTTTTGCGAAGTAAATTTAGGTGGGCTTCACTTTTAGGAGCCAAAAAACCGCGAAATTTTGGCATACCTATAAATTGTGTATCGTACCGCAAAGTGATTTATTACAAAATTAAAGAGCATAAAATTCCGCGTCTAATGAGTCCTTAAATGTTAAATTTGGTTCAGCGGTTTAGCCACTCGATTGTCCACAGTCGATTGTCAAAAATGGGCAATTTTTGCCTGATTTGGAGGAAAAGCAGGCTTGGTGGGAGGCAAAGAAGCTAAATTGAATGCACTTTTTGGGAGGGATTTTTGAAATAATTGTAGTCTTAGCAAATATAGCGATGTCCATTTAGCCTGTCCAGGTGTTGCATCGGGATCTGAAAAAATGGCTATTGCATTTTGAAGGCTGAAGTTATTGTGTAATTTCTTTACAAATTTAATTTTGCCCTGTCGAAAGAAAGCGGATGTACTGTCGCACCCACTGAAGGCATGCAGAAACAATAAATGTTTTTTTTTGTGTGTGTGTGTGTGCCATCTGAAAGTTTACACTGCCTGAGATCATAAATCACGGTATCCTGATTCCCTTTACCAGGTTTTAAGAGATGGATGTTGCATAAAGGAGACGTTGCAGATGAGAGAGCTACATAGGCTGTCAGAAGGACCAATAAATCTATGTCCTCTCCGACAATGAACATATTTTTTTTCAAGTGTACATGTTTCTAATGCAGTTGTTATAATCAAGAGATCTGCGTCCTCGATGGCTTGTTTGACCCGAAAACCTTCACTAGTCAGTTTATTCGTAATTGTGTATGTCAGACGTTTCTGATTACTTTCGTTTGATAAGAAACGTTCTTTCGGCATTGTTGCACTCATAGTTTCATCAAACAAAACAGATGCTGATGACATAGCACGGGCTCTTCGGATACGTACAGCTGATTTTATGCCTTTCTCCGTGCCATCTTTGTCCATCAAACACTATGGTGTAATTGGACCCATAGTGTTTTTTAACATAGTTGATATATTTTTCAAAAATAGTGGAAAAATTTTCATTGGTATTCCACATAAATCGATGTAACAAGAACCACCCATCAACAACAAAGATAGCATTGCTTGTATTAGCATCGATTGGACTGAACAGCTTATAGAGATCGGATTTTCTAGTCTTCCGCATTCCACTGTCATCGAAAAAAGATAATGGATAGGGGGTTAATTGAAATCCGAAGTATGACTCTAGCTCCTTTGGGGATTTCATGCGAACAGGGATTCTGCAGAAAATTGTATCAGGGCTGACTGGGACCGCTCCACCGTTAATCTTCACTTTGCAGTTCACTGCTCGTAGTGGCGAAGGAAAAGGAGCAAAGCCAGATGGCTATTGGTAGGGGTCCCAGAGAATGAATGCCATATAATAATGTAATAACAACATACCAATTGTATATAATAATATTATAGAATGGTAGATTTAAATTCGAGTAAATAGTATAGACATAGACCAATGTAATGTGGTTAATTTTTTCTTCTTCTTTTGCATGATATCATTATGTATATATATATATATATATATATTTATATATATATATTAATGATATTATGCAAAACATATGTATATATAAGTTCGAATAACTTGACGTATGTGGTAGCTCTTTGCGTTTATTCATTTGGGCTGGCCGTTTTTGAATTACAGGCGTTAAACCGGCTTTTCCTCCAAGTTGGCAAAAATTGCCCATTTTTGACAATCGACTGTGGCTAAACCTCTGAACCGAATTTAACTTTTAAGGACTCATTAGACGCGGAATTTTATGCTCTTTAATTTTTGTAACAAATTACTTTGCGGTACGATACACCATTTTATAGGTATACACGAAAAACTGAAAAAAGTGCCAAAATTTCGCCGTTTTTTGGCTCCTAAAAGTGAAGCCCACCAAAATTTACTTCGCAAAACCCACGCAGCAGTTACTTGGGATGCCAACGGTGGATTAAAATCATCTCCAGCTCTGCACTATTTTTCGGGCAGCAAAAGTCTTATTTGCCTGGGCTACTATTAGGGATGGACGCGAGACGCGAGAATTCTCGCATTGTCTCGCGTTCGCATTGTCTCGAGACGCGAGACGAGACAGGCATTTTTTTTGCGAGACGAGAAAGAAAATATTTTGCGGGACGAGACGCGAATGAGTCTTGTCTCGCGCGAGATTTCTCGCATTTTTTTCCGTCTCGCATAAATACGATCTGAAAAGCGACAATTTGCCTGAAGCCTCTACCGTTTAACTTGCATCTTCTTCGTTTTCGGTCCTGGTATACTATCAGCACTCTACAATACGCACAAACACACAATATTCTGGAAAGAGATCATACTTACAAAATGCATATTTCAGCCAAATTTTTGCTGCCGTAGTGAATGTTTGGGAACGATTTTTATAAATAGGTTTTCCTTAGAATCATTCAACACTTCTTAATAAAAAAAAAAAAAACAATTCTGTAAATCAAAACTATAAGTTTATTTCTTCACGAGTTTACTATGTTACCTTCTGCAGAAGTTCGAAGGTCTAACGATGACAATTTCTAAATTTTAGAGAAAAAATTCGTGTCTACTTTTCAAGTCAAAAATTTTTAAATATGATGTGCACTTGAACTATGTATTTCTATACAGGTTTTTATAAAAATATATACTTGCAAAATTATTGTGCAAATTGCAAGGACGTACATAACACAAGGGTTTTTTTATTTAATGTTTTCAACTTTATTTATTTAATATTATTTGGAGAAGTAAACATATTGTTGATTAGGAATCGGACAAGGAGTTAGAGTAATTACGACGAACGTGCACGTTAAATCTGTGGAGCACTATATCCTTTTTCTGGGACATAATAAATTCTGGTAACTGTTCTTAAAAAAGTAAACAAATGGCATTAATTCCTTAAATATATAATTATGCAAAAAATTTCATTATTTTATTCTTTTCAAAGAGAGTATCATACTCTTATATTACTAAACAAAAGATCATGTATTACTTGCATAACAATTTCACACTAAACTCCATTGTATTTTGATACAAAAAAAAAAAAAAAACAGTAACAAAAATAAAATACATACATCACGTCAGGGGTGTAGCCAGAAATTTTTCATGGGGGGGGGGTACGACTACTGCAACTCACATATATGCATACATTTGTGTGATAAAGGAGTGAAGAATATACATTTTGTATGGACAAAATTACTCATGGGTTATGACCCCCCTAACCCCCTTGGCTACGCCCTTGCATCACATGCTCTTCTTCTTTTAGGGGCAAGGCAGTTATTAAGCGTTTCAAACCCTAAAATAAATCCACTCGTTCTTTACAAAGTAAAAACCGACTCCCTTCCTCCTCCTCTCCACAAAAAAGGTATGACGTCATGATTTGAAGCAAAAATATTTATTCATGAAAATTAATGCGATTTGAATACTAAATAATTTACATTACGCTTATTTAAATTATAAAATTATTTTCACAAATAAGAAATTAATCATAAGAAGGTTTATAGAGACAATTAAATCAAATTCATGTTTATAAATTTTAATAGCTTTTGAATATTCATTTGAACATTATAAGAATTAGAATTTTATTAGAGAATTATTTTTCATATTGTAAGATTTCTTTCTTGAATTCATATTAATTTTCTATGATTTCATATAAAGGTTCAAATAAATATTATAGAATACTTTTATTCGTTCTATTTAGCCAATTTTTTTTTTTTAGTTGGCAAAGTTCTTGTTGTTTTAAATAATAAGAAAAAGTAGTCCTTTATTTGATTCTTTATTAGTTAAAAGAGAGAGAGAGAGAGAGAAATTACAATATTTTTATTTTTCTTACAATGGACAAAGTGTAAATTGAAATAAACATTTCAAACTAAGAAATATTTTTTAATGCTATTTACTTAAATTAAATAATCATTATTTCTTAGCAAATAATGGAATATTAAATAAATAAGAAGCAGAAATTTACTAAAACATTTATTGAGATAACTTAATTCAAAATTTAAAAAATAAACCAATGCAATGAATTGTCAGGGTTATCTTTTGCTTCCTCACCCCATATAAATTAAAATAAAAAACTTAACATGAATGATTGATTCTTAACTTTTCAGTAAGTAGGTTCAAATAAATACTATAGTGTATTCTAATTCGGGGCCGACCGTGGCCGAAAGCATAAGATAGTGAATATGGTATATGAAGGTTGAGGGTTGTGGCTCACTGCCCCACTATCTATCTAAAGGTCTAGAAGTTTAGTTGGCTTTCTCCAGATGAATACGAGTCTGCACCCTTTAAAAAGTATTCCACTTAAGGCGCCCTCTCCTAGGCAGATACCCATCGTGTAGGTGTGTCTCAGTGGCGTAACCCCGGGATTTTTCACCATACAGAATATATAATCTTCACTCTCTTATCACACACACGTATTCATACATAAATGTGAGTTGCAGTAGTCGTAACCCCCCGCCCTGAATGAAAAATTTCTGGCTACGCCACTGCTTAAAACTCAATACTTTTAGTATTCTCTTATCATTTGAGTTGCAGTTGTGCAAATTTGGAAGTCTTCTCAAAAGAGGATTCTCAAAAACCACTTTGTAAAAAATGCCTTTTATTAACGTTAAAACAAAAAACAGAAAAAAAATATTTATAAAACCGAATTGAACAAATAATAAAATGAAACGATCAATTTTTTAAATTAATTGCATAAGTAATTACTAATTGCATAAGCAACTACGTCTTTATTTAATTATTTTCAATAGAAAGTGCACGTTTCATGCAGAAATAAAGACAACATCTTTTAAGTGACATCTTTAAATTCTAGAAGGCATAAGAAAAACCTATTTTTTTCTTCATTTCGACCTGAATGTGTGTATTCGCGTACGTTTTCGTCTTTCAACAAAGAAAATTCCCCCCCCCCTCCCTGCTACAATTCTTAGAACTCCACTCCACGAACTTGTTGACCTTCACATAGTTAACCTATCGTTTCGAACACAAAAAGGGAATACCTATGTACTTAATGCGGTTAATTTCAGTGATTATAATAATAGATCAGAATTGTGGATTCTCAAAATATAGAAGAGTTGCTTGTATTTTATAATTATTTGAAACAATAATTCACATATGTTCAAACATCATAATACACACACACACATATGCATGTATGTATGTATATGAATGTATATATTATGTACAATATTTAAATAAAATTGAGGGGAAGGGGGGATCTTTTTCTCCGCGTTTTTTCCTACATTCCGGAAGGAATTTCAGCTTCACTTCGCATAAGGTCGCAAAAATATAGAGAGGGCGTTCGAACTCAGCAAAATCATTGCAGTGTCGAAAAAAGTCTCAAACCTAGAAAAAAAGATTGCTGAAAAACAGGGGGGTGGGCAAACTACTGCCCGCGGGTCAGCCCCTGCCTGTCTGCAAGTTTTATCCATCCCGCCTCCAATTTAAGAAATGTATATTAATATATTAAAACAAACTACAACTAAAAGAAAAACGATTAATTACAAATTAAATTAATTAAATATTGGTGTTTAATCATATTGCTTTCAACCCGAAAATGTTTGTCCATCACTGATTTATGTAAGAAAAATACACAGTGACTTTTCTGATCGCGAATGACACTGACGTAGTTTTTTTGAGTCATTATATTGCAATGATGCCAGGTTAATACTCATGACGCAAACTTTACATCAAGAGTCAAATAATTTTGCTTTTATTTTAGATTCCACAACACTGGAATTAATTGAAATTACACATTTTAGGAAAATTTTCGTTTACTACAATACGAAGAACGGGCACGCAGCTAGTAAATAAATAGAAATAAATACTATATTTTCGGTGGGACATTATATATACGGATTAAAGCTGAATTTCTTTTACTTCAAATGCCGATATATGCTGATATAGTTATTAATATATCTACTAATATGGCTTTATGTAAGTAATTGTTATTATTAATATTAATTTTCAATAAAATCCCAATAATAAGTTAGTAAAAAATGGTAACGAAATCGCAGTCCTTAATTTTGCGAGACTCGCGAGACGTCTCGCGTCTCGCGCGAGACGAGACAACAATTTCTTTGCGAGACGCGAGACGAGACACAGTGTTTGCGAGACGAGACGAGACGCGAGACGAGACAGAGGTTTACCACTGCGAGACGAGACGAGACAGCCCCGATTCTCGTCTCGCACGTCTCGCGTCCATCCCTAGCTACTATTGAAAAGTCTGAATATAATATGGATAATTCTTCTACGCGAGCACGCCAGCAATTTTAATGCATTACAGTCTGCGAACGTTTCAAAAAGGAAAAAAATATTGCATGTTATTGATGTTCATAAAAAATGTTACTTTTGACAGACAGCATTCTTGTTTTTTTTAATTTTATTTTTTTTTTTTAAACGTGATTCTGTTTTCTCTGAAATTCATGAACGTCTCTAAAACGCACTTTAAATAAAAGCACCATACATTGGTATTATTTTGCGAATACTCCTGTAAAAGGACTATCTATGCCGTATACACAAATACTATTTTCAATGAGGTATTTGGTGTACAGTAACATGTCATAGACAAAGCGAAATCATAAACACTTTTGTCTTTTGAACTTTCCTATACAGCCTTTACTATAAGTATTAAACACGGATTGCACCCAATATTAAGTATATACGTATATAATATCCACCGATCAATGTTTTCTCTGTCAAAAAAGTGACAGCTGTATCTCAAAGGTAGAGTTGCCTAATTTCGAGAAATTTCGATAAGTAAAGCTGATATCTGCAGCGTTCCCGCATAGAAATCTTGAGTAAAGAATTTTAAGAGTGTCGTTAAAAGATAAGTGTAGGTGGGGGAGAAAACACTAAGTGAGAATCGCCGAAACCATGGTCGAGTGTCGAAAAGTAAAACCCAAGAAGGGTGTAGACGGAAAGAAAAACATTTGCATGAAGTGTCATAAGCTGCGTAGACAAAAGTAATTGGACACTTTGAATTTTAGACATTTTTTCGAAAATCTAAAGAGGTTACTTGAGGAAATGTTTTTCATCTTTGGGAATGTAAAGTACATGCTTGAACCCACACTTTACGGTAAGGATTTAGTCATGTGTACATTCTGGAGACTGATAACTAATTGAATAAGAAATTTAACATCCAGGAACACACTGTAACCTAACAGTTTGGAAATTACCTATAACTTGTTAGATATATTACATCCCGCCAAGTGTTGGCAATATACATTTTTGAAGGTTTATTTTTATTAAAAGTAGGTGCTTGTACACAAATATTATTTTTTTTATCCTTAGGTGAAAAGTACTGAAATTAACCGTATCATATCGTAAAGCTTCCAGACAAAAACGAAATTCTGCTCAATATTGATATCTTCATAGTTCTTAATGCTGTTTTAAAGGGATTTTCGTATAAATTGCTCTATAATATGCAGTGCTGGTTTTAAAAATGTGCACTTAAAAGTGGGCATATTTTGTGCATGCGCTTTTAAATATCGTTTACTGTATTTGCTCATATCTTTTTAAATACATACTTAAATATTAACTCTAATCATATTTATTACGTAAATTTTTGATTAATTAATCATTTTAACTAAAAATTTAAATATGTTTCTCAAATCTATTGCCTTATCTGCAAGTGTTGTGAAATTTAACTACAAATTATGAGTTGTATGGGATAAAACCCCACAATATCTAATTTTGTATCCCCGACTAGGCGTGGCTGTCATTGTCTCCGTCCCTTCATAGGGGGCGATGTTGGTCCACTTACTAGGTGCCCCTAGGCCTTAGTAGTGGCCAATGCCTCCAGGGGCAGAGGCCCGCCATTGGAAAAATAAATGCATTTAAACAACATCGCTGACAGTTGATTAAATTTACTGACGATTTCCTAATTTTTAGGGCTCCGACCAGTAGCCGAGTGCATAGCGCTTTCAACTGGGAGACGGAAAGTGCCTGGTTCAAACCCAGGTCGCGTCCGTCGACCTAGCTTCAGAGTTTTCCTTGGTTATCTATGAAACTTCGCGTAAATACGGGTTAGAACCCCTCAGAAAGATCCCACAGAGGGCACCACCCATCCTGGCCTAGATCCCTCGTGTAGATCAATCGAACGTAATACCGCAAATCAAATCAAACCTAATTTTTAGGATGCAGAGTGATCTCAAACAATAATTTTAAGATTCAGTTTGTTATCGATACCCAAAATACACTCATTGCTAGAAAAAAATGAGTTCTTTATATCCCCTAAAATAACCTGACAAGTATTTCTTGAGAAAGTTAAAAAAAAAAGAAAAAAAAAAAGGTCTAACAAAGTGCCCTATTACTTTGTGTAAACAAAATGTAATATCCAAAATTCAGGTATATATTTATATATACTTAACTGTCAAAAATTGCATGATTCAACGAAGAAAAATTGATAACTCTTTTGGGAGGGTCTAGACTCCTTGGGTCCCTCCCTTGTGCGCACCACTGGCATGTAACAATCTGCATGCAATAGTTCCGATCACTAGGTTCATAGATTGTGAAACGAACAGGCTCCTTTCTGCCCCCCACCATAAAGAACGCTGTTTTCGTCTTAATTTGCCTCCCTCTCTTCTCTCTAATTCCGCTCATCTCATGGTTTGTTCCCCTGTCAAGAAGAATGCAATCTTGTTGCCATTTTAAAAATAAAAAAGAAATACTAAATATCATTATTTTAGCTGCAACAACAACAAACAAACAAACAAAGATGTTCATTTCTGTGTATCAAGTTTCTAAAACTATCCGCTCATAAATTATTTCGCATCGGACTTTCGAAGTTAAAATTTGTGCTAAGTTTCAATATTTTTTTTACGCTTTCAAATTCGTTTGAACAAATCAAATTCAGGCACGACGCTCATTTAAAAAAGCATGCTGTGGACTTTCTGATGATATAAGAAACGCAGTTTTGGATAAAAATTCAGTTTGCCAAAGTATAAAATTCGCGAAAAATCTATGAGAGACGGAAAACCTAAAACAAGTTGAAAAAAATCTGATTGCAAAAATTTTGTTTTACACAGTAGTTGTATCTAGTAAAAAAGATTTTTTCTCTAAACATTATCTAAAACCTGTAGTTTAAAAAAAAAAAAAAACTTTTTTAAGCAACAATATTAAAACAAAAAATTCAGTGAATTTCAGCTTATCTGCAAAGAGAAAGAGTGATATGCAGTTTTATTGCGTTCATTCCTGGACCAAAAAGTTCAAGCCAAGTTTGTTATGTCAGTTTCACATATGAAATGCAGTTTTTAATAATAAACTAGCTACGTACCCGTTCTCCGCACGGTAGGAAAAGAGCATTTTCCTTACACATGTAAATGGAATAGCTTAGTGATGCGGAATCTCAAAAAATGAAAATTTATTTGAATCGTGACGAAACGTTTACGTAATGAGTGCAAATCTGAGATGATTGCAACTTAACGACACAAAAACTACGTCAGTGTCACTGGCGATCAAAAAAAGAGAGAACTTTACGTTATGCAGACTTTCGAAATGCCTAAAGTTTCATTGCTTCAAATTATACTGATTATTCTACTTTCTAGTAAACTAATCGGAATTAACGTATGGATCTTTAGCATAGTACTCAGCATTTTTTAGACACCCCAAAAATGCCTTTAGTTAAAAAAAAAAAAAAAAAAAAAAAGGTTTCGAGTAATTAACGTGGTGCCTTATTTGTTTCATTTAATTGTTAAATTTAAGAACTTAAGTAGCAACAGTGGATTCCAATACTAAGAAAACTGAGTAATGTAATAAATAGAATGTTAAATGAATTAGTTCTTTATGTTTACTTTGCTAGAACTGCTATATTGGCGTAATTAACGCCGCAAGTCGATGGCAAATAGACAAAATGAATCGTAAATTAAACTTGGCAATAATCTATAGGTAATACTCACTAACATTTCTGGGCTTAAAAACTATTCCTATTCATCTTCAAAACCATTCATATTTATACACAATTCCCCCTGTTTGGCGGTATTAAAAATATATATATATATATATATATCTAGGCAAACAGTCGTAAAATCGGCTCATCACATTCGTGGCATGGAATTAACAATACAAACGTAAAAGCACACGCTATAAAATACAGAATTACACTATATTTGAATATTTGTCGCCAACTTTTGCTAAGAACAGTACTAAAGTAGGAATCCGCATACATTTTAATTTGTAAATACAGATAATTACACTACATTTAAATATTTGTCGCCAACTTTGCTACTAAAGTAGGAATCCGCATACATTTTAATTTGGAAAACAAAATATGTGATATTAAGTACGGCATTCAGACAGCTTTCATTAAAAGAAATTTCCATAGAGCTGCTTTAACAAATAAGAATCAATTATTTACGTATAGTACTTCGACCGCCAAAGTACCAACATACACCATTTTGCCAATTTGTTTTAAGGAATGATGCGAAAAATTGATTTAATAGCAACCAAAATGGAAAATAGTTATCTGTCATTTATATGGTTCGATCCCCAAATATTAATGCAGGCATCTAATTGAAAAGTAGCAGTTATTTAAATTATAAACTATAACGTATTTTATCCATCTTTAACTACGATGCACAAAATCCGGAAATTTCAATTTTCTGAAATTTCGTGAAATTCCCCTATTTAAATCAATTTATTTAATTTGATGTAAATTCTAAAGATAGATCATTTAAAATCGCCTTAATAACTGCATTATTTCTGCACGGAAAATTAAAGTTTAAAGCCGAATTCTAATAAAACCTATACTTGTTTTTAAAAACACTATTTCGTTACGCTCTCAGTAAATTGCGCCAAGCCTAAAACTGTGCAAACCGCTACAAACTACTTTCTCAAAATCGGCATATCAGCTGTTTTATTTTTCGCCAAATATATATATATATATATATATATATATACATATTAGTCTCGGAAATCTACAAATCCTTATTCTTTTACACATAAAAAAACACTGAATTCCTGCTCTGATTTCAGAAGATACGTTAATTGAAAAATAACTTTGTAAATAATCTAAACAGAAAACAAACCATTTTCTTTTATTTTTACCCCCGATGTCTAAATAATTTAATAAAATCACCAAATACGGCAAGATCGATGCTTATTTCTCAATTTTCAATACAGGGGTTACAATTGCAGAATTGCGGAGAGCAAAAGACAGCCTTTTGTGACATATTTTTTTAGCAATATCTCCTAAAATAATTCGAATTTCGAAATTTAAATTATCGGAAGACCTTCCTCGGAATTTTTCGAATCCGTGGATCCCTTGATCGAAACTCAACTCCCAGCCGTTTGGAAGGAGGTGATGCTGCAGACAGACAGACAGAAGCGCACAGATTTATAAAGGTTAAAGAAAATTTTCTATTAGTATACGAATAAAAGATGTGACGACTCCGGCTTAGACCTCTCGGAAAGCAGACTTTTTACGTCATTTACGCAAGCTGATCGACACTGATCGACTTCAGATTTTGCACTGATGTGCTGAACGACACAGAAGGCCTCAAGTGACTACACGATTCTTAAAATATAACCGTTGCCCCAACCTTTTACGCCGCTCTCCCCCAACAAATATTGATGACTATGTCATTTTATCGCTCAGCCCCTTTATTGAAAGTTGTCCGAAAAATGTGTCCCAAAAATGCGACATAAAAGTATGCGGCATAATTTTACATATATTTAAATACTATTAGTTCACAACAGCTTTAATCTACTGTTACAATATTTCGTAAGCTGTAGAATATGCATCACATGAATTTTTCTATAAAAGGGTTACAATCATAAAAATTTAAACTTAGGGTTACCAGGCGAAATACACGAAAGATGAGAGTTAAAATGACATAGTTAATTAATATCGTTTTAATATGGCAATAATGAAACTAAAAAAATTAGGGGGTTCAGGGGGGGGGGGTCTCTCCCTGACGAGGCTCGAACAGCACGGCCTTTCTTTTGCAATATCAGGGAAATGTGACCTTTCCCTTCTTTTTAAATATATACCTCCTCGTGGTGATTGTGGTGTGTCTTGAAGGGAAGTTTACCTCCACGAAATTCCTACAAAATGATTCTGGTGAACTTTCCATACGGCTTACGGCTAATTATTTAGAGGAAGGGGCAGAAAAGTAATGCCGATTTTTTCGTATTTCTGTGCAAAAACAACTGCAACTAATCATATGAAATGACAAATGTCTATGAATTTCTTAACATAGGTGCTCAATCCCACAGCATTTTCCAAAATTCGAAATCTGAGTTTGAATCAATTTGAGTTTGGATGTTTTTCAAAAGTGCTATTTTATAGCGGGTTTTATACTTTTCTCTAGCCCCAAAAATCTAAATAATTAAAGGAAAGCCTATTTTCACACATTAACGGTGTACTGAAAAAAAATCATGTAAATAGTGTATTTTAAATGCAAAATAACTGTCAAACACGTTAAAAATTTTTGAAAGGGGTTTTACAAGCTGTGCTGAACATTGAAATAAACGATACACACCTGTATCAGTTAGGAAACTTTTGGGAAATTCGTAACAATTCTTAAAAATGGAAAATGTTGCAGAATCTATCATTCTGCGAAGAATTCTATTGCAGTTCTATTTTTAAGAGAATTTCCGGCAGTTTCATAAAAGAAAAGAACTTATTATAGTTTATGATGTCGGTTCTCTCTTTCTCTTTTACACAGCAGTGGATTCAACTGATCATAAGTTCCCGCCCTCCTAAAACGGAAGTTTTCTGGAAATTTTTGATCCCTTGTTGAGTTGCGATTAAAAGAAATGGATTAAAATTTCTCGATAGCGAATGCAGACGTTGCTATCCTATATATATTTATATATTCATTTTCTAAAGAAGTGCTTCAGCATGCCTTTAACCAAGGGCGTGGACAGGGCGTCATCTTAAACTGAAATTTCTCGTCAATTCAGATACACTCATTGTTGAACTCACAAAAAATTGAACTTTCGCAAAAGATGTTGTTGATATAACATTTTTGGTGGGGTTTCAGCATTTCCTTATGTTTGATGAGTTTTCTCTTAAAGTGAACAAAGTTTTTAACTTACGATGGATTTTCAGATCATTTAGTATTTTTATCGAGCGAAGGCGTAAACGCACAGTAGAATGACGGCCCTTAAGGGAAGCTCTTAAAAAACTGTAGCGAATACAATTTTTTTTAAACTTTAAATGTAGTGATCATAAATACAGATGTTGGTGCCCTGTGTTTATTTTCTTTCTGAAAAGGAGCGCGTTAACATGTTTTTTTAGCAATGGACGAAGGGAGGGCGTCACGTGAGGCCACAAGTGGAGAAGCGAGGGCGTTGCATGTAGCCACAAGAGGCGTGACCAGGGCGTCACGGCAGGCAAGAAGGGGTGTCAACTTAAGACAAAATGCCTGGTGAATTTAGAATAACTATTACATTTGCGGCGAGCAAATTAACTATTGCTACAAGCATCTAGAATCAAAATTCCAGATATATTGTTTTCTTTAAAAAGAATTGCAATATAATAATAATAAGCATTGTTTCGGGAAGTAAATATATCACAGGGAAAATATACAAAAATACTGCGTACATTTATGTTCGCGCATCCCATCAAAATGGCAGAAGCGAATGAAATGAGATTCGGTGAAATGATACTTGGTCACTCAACTAACCTGTAAGCATCAAATTTTTAAAATAAATTGTTTGCATTTTGAGATTTTGCAAAAATCGTTTTAAAATGCGTCAATTTTTGCTCCAGTATCACGGAAAGACTACAGAGAATGAAATGAAATTCGGTGACATGATAGGTGGTCAATCAACTTAAACTCTAAAGGTTAAGAAGCTCTCAACTTAAACTCTAGGGTTCAAAAATTTCAAATTGGATTTTGAGTTTTTTCAAAAATTATTTCGAAATGCGTAAATTTTCGTTCGCTTCAGATAATATCGACTAAAACAAATGATATGAAATTAAGTGAATGATATGTGGTCATTAAATTCAGTTATAGATATTGAAAATTTATAGAAGGTTTTAATAAATTCTGAGATTTTACAAAAATCCTTTCAAAATGTGTAAATATTTTTGCGCTTCACGTATTAATGACTGAAAAGTACGAAATAAAATTGGGTGACATGATAGGTTGTCACTCGATTTAAAATACAGGTGCTGAATTTTTCTTTTAATTTTGATTAGATTTTGAGATTTTGTGAAAATTTATTTATAATGTAAAAAAAAATGGTCGATTATATTTATAAACCAGTGAAGCGAATGAAATAAAATTTAGTATCGTCGCAGGTGGTCACTTAAACTGTAGGCGTCAAAGTACCTTAAAAATTTCCATAGACTTCGGGATTTTGTGAAAACTTACTAACATGTTTTTTTTTACTTCTGAAAAATGGCAATGGAATTGAATAAAATTTGGAGTTACGTGTTAGATGCAAGTCAATTTAAACTCTAAACGCCAAAACTCTTTTAAATATTTCCTAAATTTTGGGATTTTGAGAAAACCGTATAAATTTTTGTTCTGGCATCCCTTAAAAATGGAATAAATGAATATAATGAAGTTTAGAACGGGACGACTGAAACAACAAATGTCGAAATTTTTTGAAAAATTTGAATAAATTTTAAAACTCTTTAAAATGCTCACTTACTTTTTTGGATTTTGTGAAAATTGTGCAAAATCTTTTTGAGGTATAATGTTGAAATATGTACAGTGAATCAATTAAATTTAGATACACATTAGGAATGACCCTTTGACTTGAAAAGCTCATTAAACCATTTTTAAAATAAAAAGGAATTCTCCATTGCCAATTTCACTCATCGCTTTGTTACTCTCTAACCTGTAGTCTTTTAATAATACACAGAAGTTATAATTTTGCTGTCTGTACTACTGCCAATATACAATGCTGACAAAAATTCAGGCTATTTGGAAATTTGCACTACGCACTAATTCGTCAACGGCTGCTACTTTAGCTAGTTATTAATACTAGCAAACAGTTTTCAGTAAAAGAAATTTCCATAGAGCTGCTTTAACAAATAAGAATCAATTATTTACTACAAATATAGTACTTCAAGTGCCAAAGTACCAACATACACCATTTATCCGATTTGTTTCAAGGAATGATTCGAAGATTTGGTTTAATAGCAACTAAAATGGAAAATAGTTATCTGTCATTTATATAGTTCGGTCTCCAAATATTTATGCAGGCATCTAATTGAAAAGTAGCACTTATTTAAATTATTAACTATAACGTATTTTATCCGTCTTTAACTACGATGCACAAAATCCAAAAATTTCAATTTTCTGAAATTTGGCGGAATTCCCCTATTTAAATCAATTTACTTAATTTGGTGTAAATTATGAAGATCATTTAAAATCGCCTTAATAACTGCATTATTTCTGAACGTAAATTAAAGTTTAACGCCGTATTCTAATAAAACCTACACTTGTTTTTAAAAGCATTATTTCGTTACGCTTCCAGTAAATTACGCCCAGCTTAAAACTGTGCAAACTGCTACAAACTACTTTCTCAAAATCGACTTATCAGCTATTTTATTTTTCGCCAAACTAAAAGATATACATATTTCTCTCGGTAGTCTCGAAATCCTTATTCTTTTATACATAAAAAACACTGAATTCCTGCTGTGATTTCACATGCACACGATACTTTAATTAAAAAATAACTTTGTAAATAATCTGAGCAGAAAAAATACATTGATCTTTTATTTTTACTCCAGATGTCTAAATAATTTAATAAAATCGCCAAACTTCGCGACTTCGATGCGTATTTCTCACTTTTTCACTGCAGGGGTTACAATTGAAGAACTGCGTAGAGCAAAAATCAGCCTTTTGTGACATGTTTTTTTTAGCAATATCTCCTAAAATAATTCGAATTTCGAAATATAAATTAGCGGAAGACCGTCTTCGGGATTTTCCGAATCCTTGGATACGTTGATCGAAACTCAACTCCCAGCCGTTTCGTAGGAGATGATGCTACAGACAGACAGACGCGCCCAGATTTATAAAATTTAAAGAAAATTTTCTATTAGTATACGAATAAAACATGGTGCGACTCTGGACTGTAGCTCTCGGAAAGCAAACTTTTTATGCCATTTACGCAAGTGAGTTCAGACTTTGCCCTGATATGCTGAACGATAGAGACCTCAAGCGACTACACAATTCTTAAAATCTAACGGTTGCCCCAACCTTTTACGTAGCTCCCCCGCAACATTAAAAAAAAAATCATAAAATATGTATCTATATATTTTATATATACATATATATAAGTATAATTAAGAATAGTTGATTACTGGTACTTTTTCCTTTTTATGAGTCTGTAACTAATGAAGCCATACAGAGTACTTATCTACCTTAATATTTTACAATAATATTAGCATAAATAGCAATTAATAAATGTGTAATATTAATATAATTATTATCATTATCATTACTATTATAATTAATTTCTACAGTTTTTCTCCTTTTCCACAACTTCACCTAAGTACTTCTTAGCTACTGGAGCTTGTACTACGTTAAACATAGGCTAGCTATACTAGTGTTATATTTATTTTATTATTTATTCATTTAATTATTATATTTAATTATTATTATTTTATTTTCCTTTCCTTTCCACACTTCCAGATTATTATTTTTTTTCCCCCACTCCATGGCATCACTTGTCTAATGATGGCATTTAGTCTTCTCTGATGGCAACATGCACTAGTACTGCCTCCATAACTGAGCTTCGATCTTCTTGTCTGGTCCACTACCTCGTTGTTTATTTCTAATAGCTACGGTCTCGCCCCCAAGTTACAAAAGGACCCTAATTTTGGTCAGGTAACTTGCAGAAACCTAGCTATTATTGTTTTTTTCGATTAAATTGAAATGTGTGTGCGGTGGCGCCTGATGATAGAGCACACCATTTCAATTATCCTTTTCATATCCGACTCCTGTGGATACATGTGATTAGGCTTAAAAGCTCACCTGGTCTCATTTGGCGCTTTATATCCAAATTATCCACTCTTTCATTGCCTTAGAAGGCTATTTTTAAACACTTTATTCGGTATAAGCTCGTTAATTGGCACCATGTGCTATCTGCTTTTTTATTTTTATATATTTTGTTCACTTTATCAATGCATTATCTTGGGATTTCACATAACGTAAGTTAGCTATTCTATATTATATATATATATATATATAATCAGGCGCGTAGGCAGGAAAATATTTCGGTGGGAGATATGCGCCTGGAAAATATTTCGGGGGAGGGGGATATGAACGTATATGTGTATAAATAGACGGAGTTTCATCACTAATCCAAAAATTTCGGGGGGGATATATCCCGATATCCCCCCCCTGGCTACGCCTCTGATATATATATATATATATATATATATATATATATATGTGAGTGCATCCTGTAATCCCTAACGGCCTTTCTTTTGCAATATCAGGGAAATGTGACCTTTCCCTTCTTTTTAAATATATACCTCCTAGTGGTGATTGTGGTGTGTCTTGAAGGGAAGTTTACCTCCACGAAATTCCTACAAAATGATTCTGGTGAACTTTCCATACGGCTTATGGCTATATTTTTAGAGGAAGGGGCAGAAAAGTAATGCCGATTTTTTCGTATTTCTGAGCAAAAACAAGTGCAACTAATCATATGAAATGACAAATGTCTATGAATATCTTAACATAGGTGCTCAATCCCACAGCATTTTCCAAAATTCGAAATCTGAGTTTGAATCAATTTGAGTTTGGATGTTTTTCAAAAGTGCTATTTTATAGCGGTTTTTATACTTTTCTCTCTAGCCCCCAAAAATCTAAAAAATAACTGTCAAACACGTTAAAAATTTTTGAAAGGGGTTTTACAAGCTGTGCTGAACATTGAAATAAACGATACACACCTGTATCAGTTAGGAAACTTTTGGGAAATTCGTAACAATTCTTAAAAATGGAAAATGTTGCAGAATCTATCACTCTGCGAAGAATTCTATTGCAGTTCTATTTTTAAGAGAATTTCCGGCAGTTTCATAAAAGAAAAGAACTTATTATAGTTTATGATGTCGGTTCTCTCTTTCTCTTTTACACAGCAGTGGATTCAACTGATCATAAGTTCCCGCCCTCCTAAAACGGAAGTTTTCTGGAAATTTTTGATCCCTTGTTGAGTTGCGATTAAAAGAAATGGATTAAAATTTCTCGATAGCGAATGCAGACGTTGCTATCCTATATATATTTATATATTCATTTTCTAAAGAAGTGCTTCAGCATGCCTTTAACCAAGGGCGTGGAGAGGGCGTCATCTTAAACTGAAATTTCTCGTCAATTCAGATACACTCATTGTTGAACTCACAAAAAATTGAACTTTCGCAAAAGATGTTGTTGATATAACATTTTTGGTGGGGTTTCAGCATTTCCTTATGTTTGATGAGTTTTCTCTTAAAGTGAACAAAGTTTTTAACTTACGATGGATTTTCAGATCATTTAGTATTTTTATCGAGCGAAGGCGTAAACGCACAGTAGAATGACGGCTCTTAAGGGAAGCTCTTAAAAAACTGTAGCGAATACAATTTTTTTTAAACTTTAAATGTAGTGATCATAAATACAGATGTTGGTGCCCTGTGTTTATTTTCTTTCTGAAAAGGAGCGCCTTAACATGTTTTTTTAGCAATGGACGAAGGGAGGGCGTCACGTGAGGCCACAAGCGGAGAAGCGAGGGCGTTGCATGTAGCCACAAGAGGCGTGACCAGGGCGTCACGGCAGGCAAGAAGGGGTGTCAACTTAAGACAAAATGCCTGGTGAATTTAGAATAACTATTACATTTGCGGCGAGCAAATTAACTATTGCTACAAGCATCTAGAATCAAAATTCCAGATATATTGTTTTCTTTAAAAAGAATTGCAATATAATAATAATAAGCATTGTTTCGGGAAGTAAATATATCACAGGGAAAATATACAAAAATACTGCGTACATTTATGTTCGCGCATCCCATCAAAATGGCAGAAGCGAATGAAATGAGATTCGGTGAAATGATACTTGGTCACTCAACTAACCTGTAAGCATCAAATTTTTAAAATAAATTGTTTGCATTTTGAGATTTTGCAAAAATCGTTTTAAAATGCGTCAATTTTTGCTCCAATATCACGGAAAGACTACAGAGAATGAAATGAAATTCGGTGACATGATAGGTGGTCAATCAACTTAAACTCTAAAGGTTAAGTTGACTCTAAAGGTTAAGAAGCTCTCAACTTAAACTCTAGGGTTCAAAAATTTCAAATTGGATTTTGAGTTTTTTCAAGAATTATTTCGAAATGCGTAAATTTTCGTTCGCTTCAGATAATATCGACTAAAACAAATGATATGAAATTAAGTGAGTGATATGTGGTCATTAAATTCAGTTATAGATATTGAAAATTTATAGAAGGTTTTAATAAATTCTGAGATTTTACAAAAATCCTTTCAAAATGTGTAAATATTTTTGCGCTTCACGTATTAATGACTGAAAAGTACGAAATAAAATTGGGTGACATGATAGGTTGTCACTCGATTTAAAATACAGGTGCTGAATTTTTCTTTTAATTTTGATTAGATTTTGAGATTTTGTGAAAATTTATTTATAATGTAAAAAAAAATGGTCGATTATATTTATAAACCAGTGAAGCGAATGAAATAAAATTTAGTATCGTCGCAGGTGGTCACTTAAACTGTAGGCGTCAAAGTACCTTAAAAATTTCCATAGACTTCGGGATTTTGTGAAAACTTACTAACATGTTTGTTTTACTTCTGAAAAATGGCAATGGAATTGAATAAAATTTGGAGTTACGTGTTAGATGCAAGTCAATTTAAACTCTAAACGCCAAAACTCTTTTAAATATTTCCTAAATTTTGGGATTTTGAGAAAACCGTATAAATTTTTGTTCTGGCATCCCTTAAAAATGGAATAAATGAATATAATGAAGTTTAGAACGGGACGACTGAAACAACAAATGTCGAAATTTTTTGAAAAATTTGAATAAATTTTAAAACTCTTTAAAATGCTCACTTACTTTTTTGGATTTTGTGAAAATTGTGCAAAATCTTTTTGAGGTATAATGTTGAAATATGTACAGTGAATCAATTAAATTTAGATACACATTAGGAATGACCCTTTGACTTGAAAAGCTCATTAAACCATTTTTAAAATAAAAAGGAATTCTCCATTGCCAATTTCACTCATCGCTTTGTTACTCTCTAACCTGTAGTCTTTTAATAATACACAGAAGTTATTATTTTGATGTCTGTACTACTGCCAATATACAATGCTGACAAAAATTCAGGCTATTTGGAAATTTGCACTACGCACTAATTCGTCAACGGCTGCTACTTTAGCTAGTTATTAATACTGGCAAACAATTTTCAGTAAAAGAAATTTCCATAGAGCTGCTTTAACAAATAAGAATCAATTATTTACTACAAATATAGTACTTCAAGTGCCAAAGTACCAACATACACCATTTATCCGATTTGTTTCAAGGAATGATTCGAAGATTTGGTTTAATAGCAACTAAAATGGAAAATAGTTATCTCTCATTTATATAGTTCGGTCTCCAAATATTTATGCAGGCATCTAATTGAAAAGTAGCACTTATTTAAATTATTAACTATAACGTATTTTATCCGTCTTTAACTACGATGCACAAAATCCAAAAATTTCAATTTTCTGAAATTTGGCGGAATTCCCCTATTTAAATCAATTTACTTAATTTGGTGTAAATTATGAAGATCATTTAAAATCGCCTTAATAACTGCATTATTTCTGAACGTAAATTAAAGTTTAACGCCGTATTCTAATAAAACCTGCACTTGTTTTTAAAAGCATTATTTCGTTACGCTCTCAGTAAATTACGCCCAGCTTAAAACTGTGCAAACTGCTACAAACTACTTTCTCAAAATCGACTTATCAGCTATTTTATTTTTCGCCAAACTAAAAGATATACATATTTCTCTCGGTAGTCTCGAAATCCTTATTCTTTTATACATAAAAAACACCGAATTCCTGCTGTGATTTCACATGCACACGATACTTTAATTAAAAAATAACTTTGTAAATAATTTGAGCAGAAAAAAAACATTGATCTTTTATTTTTACTCCAGATGTCTAAATAATTTAATAAAATCGCCAAACTTCGCGACTTCGATGCGTATTTCTCACTTTTTCACTGCAGGGGTTACAATTGAAGAACTGCGTAGAGCAAAAATCAGCCTTTTGTGACATGTTTTTTTTAGCAATATCTCCTAAAATAATTCGAGTTTCGAAATATAAATTAGCGGAAGACCGTCTTCGGGATTTTCCGAATCCTTGGATACGTTGATCGAAACTCAACTCCCAGCCGTTTCGTAGGAGATGATGCTACAGACAGACAGACGCGCCCAGATTTATAAAATTTAAAGAAAATTTTCTATTAGTATACGAATAAAACATGGTGCGACTCTGGACTGTAGCTCTCGGAAAGCAAACTTTTTATGCCATTTACGCAAGTGAGTTCAGACTTTGCCCTGATATGCTGAACGATAGAGACCTCAAGCGACTACACAATTCTTAAAATCTAACGGTTGCCCCAACCTTTTACGTAGCTCCCCCGCAACATTAAAAAAAAATCATAAAATATGTATCTATATATTTTATATATACATATATATAAGTATAATTAAGAATAGTTGATTACTGGTACCTTTTTCCTTTTTATGAGTCTGTAACTAATGAAGCCATACAGAGTACTTATCTACCTTAATATTTTACAATAATATTAGCATAAATAGCAATTAATAAATGTGTAATAATAATATAATTATTATCATTATCATTACTATTATAATTAATTTCTACAGTTTTTCTCCTTTTCCACAACTTCACCAAAGTACTTCTTAGCTACTGCAGCTTGTACTACGTTAAACATAGGCTAGCTATACTAGTGTTATATTTATTTTATTATTTATTCATTTAATTATTATATTTAATTATTATTATTTTATTTTCCTTTCCTTTCCACACTTCCAGATTATTATTTTTTTTCCCCCACTCCATGGCATCACTTGTCTAATGATGGCATTTAGTCTTCTCTGATGGCAACATGCACTAGTACTGCCTCCATAACTGAGCTTCGATCTTCTTGTCTGGTCCACTACCTCGTTGTTTATTTCTAATAGCTACGGTCTCGCCCCCAAGTTACAAAAGGACCCTAATTTTGGTCAGGTAACTTGCAGAAACCTAGCTATTATTGTTTTTTTCGATTAAATTATAATGTGTGTGCGGTGGCGCCTGATGATAGAGCACACCATTTCAATTATCCTTTTCATATCCGACTCCTGTGGATACATGTGATTAGGCTTAAAAGCTCACCTGGTCTCATTTGGCGCTTTATATCCAAATTATCCACTCTTTCATTGCCTTAGAAGGCTATTTTTAAACACTTTATTCGGTATAAGCTCGTTAATTGGCACCATGTGCTATCTGCTTTTTTATTTTTATATATTTTGTTCACTTTATCAATGGATTATCTTGGGATTTCACATAACGTAAGTTAGCTATTCTATATTATATATATATATATATATATATATATATATATATAATATATAATAGCTTACTTACGTAAAGTGAAATCCCAAGATAATCCAATGATAAAGTGAAGAAAATATAAAAAATAAAAAAGTAGATAGCACATGGTGCCAATTAACGAGCTTATTCCGGATAAGTGTTTAAATATAGCCTTTTAAGGCAATGAAAGAGTGGAAAAATTGAATATAAAGCGCCAAATTAGAACTGGTGTGCTTTTAAGCCTAATCACATGTAATCAGAAATAGTCCGAAAATGGAATTAATATTGAAATGGTGTGCTCTATCATCAGGCGCCACCGCACACACATTTCAATTTAATCGAAAAAAACAATAATAGCTAGGTTTCTGCAAGTTACCTGACCAAAATTAGGGTCCTTTTGTAACTTGGGGGCGCGACCGTAGCTATTAGAAAAAAACAACGAGGAAGTGGACCGACACGAAGATCAAAGCTCAGTAATGGAGGCAGTATTAGTGCATGTTGCCATCAGAGAAGGCTTAATGCAATCAATAGACAAGTAATGCCATGGAGTGTGAATAAAAAATGATATATTAATAATACTTTGGAAGTATGGAAAGGAAAAGAATAAATAAATAAAAAAAGTAATAATTAAATGAATAAATAAAAAGAATAAAAATGGTAATAATTAAATGAATAAATAATAAAATAAATATTACACTAGTATATCTAGCCTATGTTTTACGTAGTACTAGCTGCAGTAGCTAAGAAGTACTTAGTTGAGGTTGTGGAAATGGAGAAAAACTGTAGCAATAATATTAACAATAATGATATTGATAATAATTATATATTCATTTATTATTGCTATTTATGCTAATATAATTGTAAAATATTTAGTTAGAACAGTACTCTGTTTGGCTTCATTGGTTACAGACTCACATGAAAAGGAAAAAGTACCAGTAATCAACCATTCTTAAGAATAGATTTTTTTTTTTTTTTAAATAAAATATATAGATATATATTTTATGTTTTTTTTTTTTTTTTTTTTTTTTTTTTAAATATAGAAAGAACCAACAACCAACCCCATCCTCACCAACCAATATTCTGATTAGGACATACAGTTTTTTTGATTACATAGAGGATATAAAATAGAAGTTAGAAATTTACTGGGATAATTATATTTTATAGCAGTTTTATATAGGTCAGTTAAGTTATTAGCCTTAAAACTATTGGTACATAGAGACTCTATTCTATACTTATGATTAGAGATAATATTTCTAAACACAGAAGTGTGCATACATGAATTGAAATGAGTGAAGGTATTAACCTGAAAATTAAAGTCATTTCTTTTATTATATATATTAAAGGATAGACTCTTATCGTCATTGATTCTAATTTGTAAGTCTAAAAAATTAATTATTCTATTATTATTATGATTTTTTATTAGTTCTAGGGCTGAATGGTAGGCTATGGGTAGGTGGTCAGTATCACTATAAGTATTGTCAGTAGCTATTGTTATTATGTCATCTATGTACCTATATATTATAAGAGAAGGATTATTGTAATTTTTTTCATAATTATATAAATATAGGTCTGCTAAGTAACTGGAATTGGAACCACCTTGTGGAATTCCTATAACTTGCTTATATAATTTATTATTATGTAGAATGTAGTTATTATAGATTATGAACTTTAAAAGATTTTCGAAATACATAGTATCTATGTAAGAAGGCAGGGTTATATTATTATTACTATGTATAAATAGATTCAATATTATATTGTATAAGTCGTCTAGTGGTATACTATTGAATAAGTCTTTAAAATCATAAGTTGATATATTAATTACATCGTATAGAGCATTAATCTTATTTTTTAGTTCATAGCTATTACCTATAGATACAGAAGTAGTGTTAGATTTTATGTACAGATCATGCATAGAAGTAAGTATTTTTAGTAATATTTTGCTTGCTACATTATTATAAGTGTTACATCCTATAGTAACAGTTCTGAATTTTAGTGGCGTTTTATGAAACTTTGGTATTAGCACTAAGTAGGGATATTTTAGATTGTCATGCTTGATTTTAAGTAACTTGTGGAAAGCTAAGATCTTTTTGTTAAATGTTATCTCAGAGATAGATGTTAGACTGAAATTTGGATTATTGTTAATGGATGAAGCTAAGAGATTGTGATATAACTGCTTACATATTATAGCGTAGTTATTGCTAGACTTATCAACATAAGTAATGATAAAGTTATTCTGTAGCTCTGTTATTTGATTGCTTAGTTTTATATTTTTAGTATATCTAAATTTACAAAGTAGTTGTTTTTTAAGGTCAGCAATAATATTAAATTTCCATTCATTAAAGAAGGCGGAAGGTTTGCTGTTTTTTATTGAAGTGTTATATATATATACGTCTATATTATAAATAAAAGTATCTATTATATCATCTATACAGTATTTAGTGGGTAACCTAAACTTAGTACCTCTTTTCATGATCCGTTGAAGTTTAAGATCTTTGATAATAGAAAGATCTCCGGTAACTATATGTCCAAAATCAGAATTAACATAAGAATTGTATTGACCACTAGTACAAAGACAGGGTACCTCATCATCGGGTACAAAGTTCCTACAGAAAGAGTTATAATTAAATATCTTTCTACCCATAGGTATAGGGTATTTGAAAGATTTTTTTAGGCTGAGATGCGGTAAAGGGAAAGAGTCAGAGTGAGATGATAAAAGTTTATTGAAGTTAATCATATTGAAAACAGGATTGGAGAAATTAATTACAAAATTGGAATTTAGCTTAGTACTATTGCGATTGTGACCTAGTAAATTGTAATTTAGTGCATTGGCACGAGTAACTATTAAATCATAAAACAAGTGGGCAAAATGGTCAGAGAATGTAAAGGAAGTGAAAACTTTATAATACTTTGAGAGGTGTTTTTTCTTTAAAGAGAAAACGTAGGCTCGTATTTTTAGCCAATTATGGTCAACCTCAAATCTTTTATTTAAGGTATATAACTCAGACTGAATGTGCTTATTTGACAATATGTTAGTAGAAGTAGCTTTATGCTTTCCTCGTTTATATCGACATGTTCGTTTATATAAGGACAAATTTAAAAGGTTATAAATAGGAGTATACTTGGAGGGATCAGATTGTGTATTATAATAATGTAAGTGTTTATTATGTACTATTTGGTTAAGACCATAAGGATAACAGGTGTTATGACAATTGATTAATTGTGATTCGAGGAAAAGCCGCTCAGATGTATTTGTTTGTATTGCGAGAATTTCGATAGTAACATTTTCAAATCCGTGGGAGTGAAAGTGAGCATATTCTACATTGGTAAGGTGACTATTGGATAAATAGTTTTTTACGTTATTGCGATGCAGGTTAATGCGTATGTGTAACGGGTTGCGAGTCTGTCCAATATAAGCCATGTTACAGATAGTACATGAAATTTTATATATACAATTATATACTTTGCAAAAATTGTGATATTTAGTACTATTGTCTATTAGATTGATAGAAGCATAAGGGCAAGTTTTGCATTTTTTTGGAGCCACAAGAGTTAAAAAGAAAAGATTGCCAATCACTACTGTAATTTTTGTAGGAAGAGTAACTGTTTTTCGATCCATTGTTCCCCTCTTCCTGAAAATTAGAACAAATGTACCGGGCATATGGACTTACATCATGTAATCCACTTTTGCCAGTCACTAAATTATTTTTGTCTAGAACCATTAAGGGTGATATTATACTATATCAGAGTAGAAAAGACACAATTATATCAAAAAGTACAGAATAGGGTACAGTCCAAAAATGTAAATAAGAGAAAAAAAAATAATAATAATAATTAATAAGAATATCTGGAATAAAGAGTAGAAAAGATCAAATAACGGTAACCAAAAGTAATTACTAACACTGGAAAATGTAAATTGAGAAAAAATCTAAATTAATCAAAATACTGTAACCAAATGTAATAACCAACATTAGGAAAGAAAAAAGAGAAAAATCTGGAATACGCAAAAATCACTACACATGAAAGAGAAAATAAATATATATATAAAAAAAAAAATAATAATAATATTAAAATTAAATAATAATTTTAATAATAATCTGGTCTAAGATAGCGTGATATTTACAAGATGTAGTGATTGGCATACGAAGGGTTATTTTAAACTCAAGGATCCTACATAGCAAGGGGAAGAATTAGAAACTTTCCTTATATATCAATCCAAAATCAATGCTTACTATTTAGTATAGATGGCAGCACTATCCTAAAGGTATCAATAGTTTACTTGTATGAAGCAAGTGTAATTAATATTTTACAAAAATCTAAAAATGAAATTAAAACTATAGATTAGAATTTTAATAAGTAAGGTGGATATCGGGGAGAGAAAACATATACGTAAAAGCCATTTGATAGGTATAGTAAATCACTGAAATGCATAAATAGGAGAGATTTAAATCACATGAACTTAAAAGCGCAAGATGCAGCTATTTTAAGACATGTAGAGATTAGGATTAAAGAATATTACCTAATATTGGCGATATTTTTGGATTTATGCATTTAACAGTAGACAAGTATAATATAGAAAATATTCTGAAAGATTAGCGCATAATGCAGCATAATAAAACAGAATAGTATATAATATATAATAGCTTACTTACGTAAAGTGAAATCCCAAGATAATCCAATGATAGAGTGAAGAAAATATAAAAAATAAAAAAGTAGATAGCACATGGTGCCAATTAACGAGCTTATTCCGGATAAGTGTTTAAATATAGCCTTTTAAGGCAATGAAAGAGTGGAAAAATTGAATATAAAGCGCCAAATTAGAACTGGTGTGCTTGTAAGCCTAATCACATGTAATCAGAAATAGTCCGAAAATGGAATTAATATTGAAATGGTGTGCTCTATCATCAGGCGCCACCGCACACACATTTCAATTTAATCGAAAAAAACAATAATAGCTAGGTTTCTGCAAGTTACCTGACCAAAATTAGGGTCCTTTTGTAACTTGGGGGCGCGACCGTAGCTATTAGAAAAAAACAACGAGGAAGTGGACCGACACGAAGATCAAAGCTCAGTAATGGAGGCAGTATTAGTGCATGTTGCCATCAGAGAAGGCTTAATGCAATCAATAGACAAGTAATGCCATGGAGTGTGAATAAAAAATGATATATTAATAATACTTTGGAAGTATGGAAAGGAAAAGAATAAATAAATAAAAAAAGTAATAATTAAATGAATAAATAAAAGGCGCGTAGGCAGGAAAATATTTCGGTGGGAGATATGCGCCTGGAAAATATTTCGGGGGGGGGGGGGATATGAACGTATATGTGTATAAATAGACGGAGTTTCATCACTAATCCAAAAATTTCGGGGGGGGGGGATATATCCCGATATCCCCCCCCTATATATATATATGCGAGTGCATCCTGTAATCCCTAACGGCCTTTCTTTTGCAATATCAGGGAAATGTGACCTTTCCCTTCTTTTTAAATATATACCTCCTAGTGGTGATTGTGGTGTGTCTTGAAGGGAAGTTTACCTCCACGAAATTCCTACAAAAGGATTCTGGTGAACTTTCCATACGGCTTACGGCTATATTTTTAGAGGAAGGGGCAGAAAAGTAATGCCGATTTTTTCGTATTTCTGAGCAAAAACAAATGCAACTAATCATATGAAATGACAAATGTCTATGAATATCTTAACATAGGTGCTCAATCCCACAGCATTTTCCAAAATTCGAAATCTGAGTTTGAATCAATTTGAGTTTGGATGTTTTTCAAAAGTGCTATTTTATAGCGGTTTTTATACTTTTCTCTAGCCCCCAAAATCTAAAAATAACTGTCAAACACGTTAAAAATTTTTGAAAGGGGTTTTACAAGCTGTGCTGAACATTGAAATAAACGATACACACCTGTATCAGTTAGGAAACTTTTGGGAAATTCGTAACAATTCTTAAAAATGGAAAATGTTGCAGAATCTATCACTCTGCGAAGAATTCTATTGCAGTTCTATTTTTAAGAGAATTTCCGGTAGTTTCATAAAAGAAAAGAACTTAGTATAGTTTATGATGTCGGTTCTCTCTTTCTCTTTTACACAGCAGTGGATTCAACTGATCATAAGTTCCCGCCCTCCTAAAACGGAAGTTTTCTGGAAATTTTTGATCCCTTGTTGAGTTGCGATTAAAAGAAATGGATTAAAATTTCTCGATAGCGAATGCAGACGTTGCTATCCTATATATATTTATATATTCATTTTCTAAAGAAGTGCTTCAGCATGCCTTTAACCAAGGGCGTGGACAGGGCGTCATCTTAAACTGAAATTTCTCGTCAATTCAGATACACTCATTGTTGAACTCACAAAAAATTGAACTTTCGCAAAAGATGTTGTTGATATAACATTTTTGGTGGGGTTTCAGCATTTCCTTATGTTTGATGAGTTTTCTCTTAAAGTGAACAAAGTTTTTAACTTACGATGGATTTTCAGATCATTTAGTATTTTTATCGAGCGAAGGCGTAAACGCACAGTAGAATGACGGCCCTTAAGGGAAGCTCTTAAAAAACTGTAGCGAATACAATTTTTTTTAAACTTTAAATGTAGTGATCATAAATACAGATGTTGGTGCCCTGTGTTTATTTTCTTTCTGAAAAGGAGCGCGTTAACATGTTTTTTTAGCAATGGACGAAGGGAGGGCGTCACGTGAGGCCACAAGTGGAGAAGCGAGGGCGTTGCATGTAGCCACAAGAGGCGTGACCAGGGCGTCACGGCAGGCAAGAAGGGGTGTCAACTTAAGACAAAATGCCTGGTGAATTAGAATAACTATTACATTTGCGGCGAGCAAATTAACTATTCCTACAAGCATCTAGAATCAAAATTCCAGATATATTGTTTTCTTTAAAAAGAATTGCAATATAATAATAATAAGCATTGTTTCCGAAAGTAAATATATCAGAAAAATATAGGGAAAATATACAAAAATACTGCGTAGATTTATGTTCGTGCATCCTATCAAAATGGCAGAAACGAATGAAATGAGATTAGGTGAAATGATACTTTTTCACTCAACTTAAACTGTAAGCATCGAATTTTTAAAATACATTGATTGCATTTTAAGATTTTGCGAAAATCGTTTTAAAATGCGTCAATTTTTGCTCCAGTATCACGAAATAAAGACTACAGGAAATGAAACGAAATTCGGCGACATGATAGGTGGTCAATTAACTTAAACTCAAGGGGTCGAATTATTCAAAATTTTAAAATTGGATTTTGAGTTTTTTCGAAAATTATTTCAAAATGCGTAAACATTCGTTCGCTTCAGATAATATCGACTAAAGCAAATGTTATGAAATATAAACAAATGAATGAATTGAGCGATTTTAGATGAGCGATAAATGCACTAAGTATTGTAAATTAGAGATTTTTAAAGAGTGAGAAGATCCGAAAGATATTGTATTTTCACTTGTCCATTATTGTTATTTTGTAATTTAGCTATTGCGTGGCATTCGTAAATTAAAGGAAAGAATATGCTTGCTCCATTTGACGTCATTGAACTGATAATTTTGATTTTTGCACGTGCATTATTGTTATTACGCTAATGTTTACATCTAGTTGTCGCCGTTCGTAGCGTAGAAATATCGTCGATTTTGGTACAGCATACGTTAGCGTATTATGCAAGAAATATTTTTTTTTTCCATAAAAAAATTCCTTCATTTTATTTTGTTTTTCATATTGAAGGTTTACAAGCGCTTTGGTCTAATTTATAAAGCTGCAAAACTCCGTCGACTTAAAATATGTTATCGATTTTCTCCAGGCTTCAGATCTGATTGCAAGCATTATTTACAAACGAAAATGTTAAATGAAATGAAACCTTTTTGAATTCCTTTTTTTTTTTTTTTTTTCACCTTGAATGCTAAAAATACAATAATGATACGAGAAATCTATAAAATCGTTACTCTTTCGTATACGTTGGAGAGAATAAACCAGAGGTTGTACTTCTTTCCGTTTTAATTCAGATTTATGTAAAAGGTACAAGATCGATCTGCTTTTGATCGCAGGGGAAAAGGATTTTGTAAACATGATATTTCACATTTTGACAACATTAAAGTGACACGCTGCAGAAGGTAGACATGAATTACCAATTCAGTAATTTATTCAGGAGCGGAGTGGGTCAGTTTACAGGACGAACACATTATCTTTTGTCAGGATACTGACAAATAGATACGTATACAACAATCAGGACGTGTATCATATGAACAGAAGCAAATTCATTCAAATGTTTTTTAAACAGAATATTTATCAATCATTTGCACTTTACAATATAATTTAAATCTCATTTTTTTTCTGATAATGATAAGTGCACTGTATACAATTCGAAATACGCCGCTGACAACAATAAGTAACTGAGTAACGCACTCAGTTACTGCAGTCAAATTGAAACTGTATTTTCAAATTGGTATTTTCCGTTTGTGATTATTTAATTAACATAACTAATGCAAATTATTAAAATCGATATTCTATTCATTAAATTTCTCAAAAAAAATTTTTTTTTTCCTCAAAAGTTATCAGTATAAGGAAATCATTATCTTAATCTATTTGGAAATTCAAATATCAAATGGCCGATTTGAAATTAGTCGAGACATTATTTGTCACATTTTCAGTACAAAAATATTTTAAAAGGCAGAAGCATTATTTTCCATTTAAGTAATATTTACTTTTAATTCCCATGAAACGGAATTGTTATCAGGTGAAAAATTTTGAACCTCCATATGGTACCATTTTTAATTTGAAGATAACGCCTTAAAATTGCGCAATAGAGAATTTGCAATATCTCTATTGCGCGAAATTATCGCAGAATATTTGTGAAATTTACATTTAAATAATTTAAAGGATTTTCCTTTTTTTTTTTTTTTTAATAAAATAGGTCAAAATAGGGTGTTGTCATTTAAGGTTTGTGGGTGTAAAGGGTTGAATTTAAAAGGGGCGGCTAGATAATTGACATGCAGTTAAGAAAAATCCAAAATTTCGGAATAGCCCCAGACCAACGCCCCCTAGAGAGGAAAGCCGCGGCGCTTACTTGTGACGTCACACCAAGTAGGTAAAGCAAAGCGTTTCCATTGAGTTTCTCCTCTCTCCCGCGGGAGTAAGCGCCGCGGCTTTCCTCTCTAGAGGGCGTTGCCCAGACCCCCATTGCCCATTCCCAAGTTGCGGTTTGAATAAATCAAAACTCAGGCATATTATGGTAAAAACTCCGAGTCAGTGAACAGAAGTTAAACGTTTAAGACACTCTGAGACCTTTTACTCACTAAATAACAAAATCTGACATTCCGATCGCAACACGAACAGATATGTCACAACAGATTGCCCTGTGCACGTTTAAAGGGAACTTAAATCATGGACGCTACTCTTTAAGTAAATATCGCAAACCTACTGGAGGGGGAAAGGAATTATTAATGCGTTTAATCTTGAAAAAACTAAAATCAAAGAGATCATGGATTTTAGGTTTCGAAACTCGTCTATTAATGATCGGAGGAAAAGTTTGGAACTATAGCACTTTTAAAATATGTTAGGGGAAAACGATTGTTTATGTTAAAAAGGAAAACCCTGTGTGCATTTTACCATGTTTCGAATGCTATTCCTTTTGTCTCGAAAGTATAGCGTGCCTATAATAAAGGTAGGGGAAGCAATTTTATACCCTGCTGGCCATCCAAAAAGCAACACCATAAAGGTAGCATTCAAATGAAGTGAAATTTGCACCATGCGTTTGCAGCGATGAGGTATTTATTTGTTTATTTGCCGGGAGAGGACAGCTCGCGTCACTGAATGTGTCGCTTAGAGATACATATACGTCCTTCCTAGAATTTCCCGCCACAATTTGGAACCTCATCAGAAGGTGGGGGACTTCTGAATATTGGCACCCCTCGGAAACTGCTAGCCGAGAGGACTTTCGGAACCACGGATTTAACGTGCACGTACACCGCATGTACAAGGTGGTCTTTAGTGGTACGCCGGTATCGAACCCACAACCTTCCGGTTACTAGCCCAACGCCTTTACCACTGGGCTACCACGGCCCAGCGATGAGGTATGCAAATGTTCAACATTTCAGCGCAGATGCACATCACGGGCACTTGGCGGGTCACCTGCAAGCAGGGGTGGCGCCAGCGGGGGGATCGGGGGGCATGCACCCCCCGTTGGGGATCACTGCCCCCCCCTGTCGGGAAGTGTCGTCGGGGATTTTTTTAGAGAATTTGTTGGTTTAGAAAAACGAAGGAAATTTTGCAACCAGATAAAAAATTCCATTCAAAGTGTCTGACCCGACCGTAGAGGTTCCGTTCACTTCCATTCTCATTCTGCTTGGAATTATATGATATTCATATACTGAATATTGATTATCTGCAGCTCGGAATATGTTTCTCGAGATTCGAAGGAACCAGCGAACAAGATCCACATTTCTAGGGTGAGCAGGGCTGCCCGATCTGCTGACAAATGCCTTCGTAAAGACCTTTTTAAGTACGACTTTGGTGAAAATCACAGATAATTAATGACTATCTCATCATAATAATTTTTAATATACGAAACCAAAGTAGGAAATTTATCTCTTACTCGAATACTTTTATGAGAGGCTGTGCAAGTACTGAAACGTAAAATTTGTCGGTTTTATCGTTTGGCTCCCCTGTCGGGGAAGATGGCCCTCCCGTCGGGGAAAATCTGGCGCCATCACTGCCTGCAAGCACTATATAAAAGGAGAAAAGGAGGACCTTTTAAAGTACTGAAATGTTTTTTTTTTTTTCGTTTGTTTGTTTGTGCGTTTCTTTTGTGTAAGCAGATTCAGTTTGCCTCGCAGAAGAAAACGAGCGTCTTTCCATCACGTTTCGGTGTTCGATGAAGGAAGAAAAGTGGCCTAAAAGGATTGTGGATTGTCCTTCGTGGAAATCGGTGATCATGTCGGACGGAACGAAGTAACTGTGATGTGGATCTGTAATCGCTGGATGCAGGAGGGACCGAAGCATTGCACCCTCCTCGTTGCACCACTATGTGATGATGGGCAATGAGCACATTGTGCACATGGCATTGATAAATCGCTCTGCAAGGGCGGATTAAAGGGAGGGGGGGCGAGAAAAATGAAATTAATATAAATTAATAATACTTTACTTCCATAAAATGGATGTATATGGCCCTTATTTAGATAGATTTAGTAGCTACTAACCCTATTGTTTAGTTACTAAATTTAGTAAAGTGGATTCAGATAGAATTTGGAGGCGGAGATACTAAACACGTGACCAAAACAAGCTGCTAAAATCACGTGACCAAACAAGCTGCTAAATCACCGACTAAATAAACGCACGCCTGGAACAAGCGCTCTGATTGGTCTACTAGCTTCCCTGTTAACTTATCCCTACATTTTCCCTGACTTCCCTTGGTGTTGGTCACGTGATTTAGTACTAAATGTATCTGAATCCCGATTTACGAACATTTAGTATCTCCGCCCACTTACTAAGTTAGTAACTGAACAATAGGTTTAGTAGCTACTAAATCTATCTGCGTAGTAGCCTATGTCAGCCAGTCAGTCTTCTAACTAACCAAAAAACGCAGCCATAACGCAACTAACCATACTAACTACCCAACTAACCATAACGCAAAAAACGATGTTACATTCCGGTCCTCGAAATATAGTGACACCAAGGGCGTACTTCAGGGGGGGGGGGTTCCAGGGGGTATGAAATTCCCCCTCCAGAAATTCCGATTTTTCATCACAAAATGATAATGAAGAAGTCTTTTTGTTAAAAATTGAGTGTTCCACCACCACTTGAACCCTTTCAGAAAAAATTTTCTGGATATGTCCCTGAGTGACACATATTTTTTGGTAGTTCCTAAACGGGCGAATAGATCATGAAGAGGCGAAATCCTTCCAGTGCTTTTATAACTTCTATTGAACGGACTACGACTGTGAAGCACATAAAAAGTACATGGCTATTACCATGTCCAACAAAGCACGTGGCAGAGAAAGGGAGGACAAAATACCCTCTTGATAGCTGCAGTTTCAATAGATTTCCTCATAGGCACACAATGAACCCATCTGAAGGATGAATCTTTGAGCACAATTAGTGTTTTTAGCTATTTTTCTTTTCTTTTCCATATGATCGTCAAGTGACACCATTGTTCCTGTATACACACACGGTAGGAATTACGGCCCGCTAAATTAAACAATGGCTCACGTGTATATTCGCTATGGATACGACTATTGGAAAAATCCTTTTGTGGAAAAAAAACCTTATCGATCAGGCAACAAAAACAATAATAGCAAATACACTTCAGTGACTGATCTTTCAAACTTTGGGTCCCTCAACCCGGGATAATGCTTTTCGTGATGGCGCAATGAATATTTCTAAAGAAATCGCCCAGCCACATTACTTGACAGAATATCGACATATTGATCCCCTGTTATAGCCCTAATATAGACAGAAAAGTTTTGTTGCTTTAAACTTTTCTTATGCATATGCCGAAGATAATTTCTTAGTAGAGGCTCTTTTGATAAAACGTGAAGGCAGCATCTCACTACAGGCAACAGTTACAGTCGCCTGCATAAATGTATAAGCTGGAATATGATTGGAAAAAGCCCCTTTTTTATCTTATTGACCCATCTTGAAAATTTATGCAAAAAAATTCAGTAAGATCATTTGACTGAATTCTTATCAGCGTATTTTTAAGGTCAGGTCCGTAAATCATAGATGAAATAAAGAAGGTGATTTCTCCAAGTGCTTAAGTGTTTATGCAGGCGACTACATATTGAATCACACACAAAGTACTTATCAGTCTGTACTCATCAAGCAGATTTATAAGTACCTTTTCTGTGGGTCATTTTATATAGTTTTAATTATTTTATCTTTTAAATAACACCACTTATGTTTGTGCGTTTTTTTTTTTTTTTTTTGTTAACTTCAGACAATAGGTAATGCTAGAAATGGAATTCGGTATGTGTGTGTGAGTGTATAAGGGGGGGGGGGGTGTTATTGGATTACAAGCTTCGTGCGAGCACATAGCCAATGCTGCAGCGGATCTTCACCGTTACGTCTCTGCAATGACGGAATCCAGCACACAAAACCTGAGTTCAAGATTAAAAATGACGATAAATAAAAAAAAGACAAATAAAACAGACATAAAATAAAATGAAATAAGAAAAAAAATAAAGACCTTGGAGGAAAAAAAACCTGCTCACAAGCTACTGGGTTCAAACAATTTTTAACTTTATGGAGAAATTGCTAGGGAGGGATGAGAGACAAGACGAAAGAAATATTTGTAGTTTTTATCAGAGACGAGACAGATGTTCTATCATCACTATAAGGGGAATTTTGCGACACGAGACGGAACTCCGCAGCTGTTTTGCGAGACGAGACAGGCTTGCTTTTTCGTCTCGCGTCCATCGTCCATAGCTACGCTTGCCAGACGTCCCGGTTTACAGACAAAATCACGGTGTCCCGGCCGGTTTACTTCACGTCCCGGTAAAAATTAAATTTGTTTATAGATTACAAAAAATAATCAACTGTGAAGGATTATTTAGGATAATTAGTACTTTGTCATTTATTTGACTGTACTGTATAAAAAGTGAAGAAGAGTGATGGTCTGCTAAGAATTATTGTTCAAATTTTTATTCCTTATTCAAAGTGTTTCTTCTTACTTAATTAACTTATAAATATTAACATATAATAAATAAAATGTTTAAATTTATATGCTTGTGTCATTTATTAATACCCCTGGTTTATGTTCCTAATCAGTAACCATTTATTCATAGCATTGAGAATAAACTACCCTCTATAAAATGCTCCAAAAACCCCCCGAGTGTGTTGTGTCGGAGTCGTCGCCTTCCCTGGGGCTCCGGTAGTGTACCCTCGTGAAAAAAAAAAAAATGTAAATGATGTTATGGTCAATTATCTTCTAGAGGGATCTAGGCCGAGAGGGAATTGATCTACATGGGGGTCTTTCTAAGGGATCCTAACCCGTACTTTTGCGAATTTTCGGAGAAAACCACGGAAAACTCCAAACGGTTAGGTCGGCGGACGCGACCTGGTTTTGAACCAGGCACCATCCTCATGGGCGCCGGTAGTATAAGGCAAGGGGGGACCATTTTTGTATGCAGTGTTTTCCCTTGCTTTTTTGTTCTTTCCAACATGGTAACCATACGTTGAAGTAGTCTTCACCCTCCCTTTGAGTAGTCTTTGCCCCCCCCCTTGGGAAATATTCTGCCGGCGCCCATGACCATCCTGTCACACGTTGAGAGCATTAACGCGTTTAGTCATTGGTCGAGCAAATGTATCCTTGATCTTGAATACCCGGGAGGCTGGGGCATTCCGGTGTCCCGGTTGAACATTTCAGAAATCTGGAAAGCCTATCCATAGCACTCCAGATATTACTATCGTGCTTTGAAGCTGATAACCCTTCGAAGCGCAAGCATTTTCACATTAATATAGAAGACCAACTGGACAGGCTGCTCAAAACTGAATAAATGCAGCCGTTGCCATCCATTTAACCGCGCGTCAAAGAGATAAACAGAGTTTATGATATGAGTGTATTTTATTTACTCCCCCAAAAAAGTGCGAATTCATTGAAAGCTGGAGGTCAGTGAACAAATTCAGGGTGTCCACCAATGCCAGGAAGCAAAAATAGTATCATTAGTAGCTTCACCGACTTAAAAAAGTAGCCGGTTTAAGTAGACAAGTTCCTTAATTTAAGTTGCCAAAATAGTAGCATTTTTGCATGATTTTGTAGTTAAGAAATTAACATACATCAGTTAGCTTCATTTGAGAAAGAATGAATAAAATGATAAATTAACAAACTTCATGCGTTATATAACAGAGCATATAGTACATTTTTTTTATAATACAAAAAAAGAAAAAATAGATTAGAATGTTTGATGAACGACTAATCGCGACTTTGAGAAGGAAAGAGAGTCGCCTGGAGTAAGGTACAAGTAACCAAAAACTTTAAAATAGTACGAAAATGGCATTTTTTATTCCAACAGTCGCCCAAGTTGCTATATCTTTGAATTAGTCGCAAAAGTCGCCTTTTTAGTCGCCGGTGGACACCCTGTAAATTATTTTATCCTCTCACAGAGGGTTAGACAAGAAATAATTTAGCAAATTTCTCTTCCAAATCCTCGAATTTTTTCCTCCCCTCCGCCAAGCAGAAAATATTAACCCTTTGAAGCGCAACCCTTTCCCAATGCTGAAAAAAGGGCAGCCGTTGCCATCGCTCGACGTAACTACCAGCAAGATGGCGGTCGATCGAAACGTTCAGCCAGCTGTCGTCAAAAAAGGGTCTATAGATCTGTGGCACGCGATGAACGTTTCGATCGACCGCCATCTTGCTGGTAGTTAAGTCGAGCGATGGCAACGGCTGCCCTTTTTTCAGCATTGGTCAATCGATTGAGTTGTTCTCGCATTCTTCCATTTTTCAACAGATGTCAGTGCTGTTAAAAATAATCGTGACCATTTTTTTTGGCCAGTCAAAACGTCAGAGTTAAGTGTTCCCAGAGCGGGATCACTGCGCGTTAAAGGGTTAAAGAAGCGCACAAGCAGACTATCATTCTTAGGACGGAAGGATAATCTTGAAAAGGGTGTGCCTGTCTACTATCAGTGACGTCATATCGCATCACCTGCTGATCACTTATTCAGGATGGAGAATACGGGTACTCTGCGAATGTCTGGAAGAAAAAAAATACCCTGGTATGACATACATTTCAAATATTGTCTGAACTTATTACTTCTGTTTTTAATAGCATTTTGAATACACCGTAGACAAAAAAAAAAAAAAAAAAAAAAAAAAGGGGGGGGGGATTTGCAGACTAAAATTTTTTCACCAATAATTTATCTCCAGAATCGATGCAAGTAAGAAACAACTAATGCATTGACTAAAATTTCGGGAAGAGGGGGAGTTCAAACCCCAATGGAATCGCAGAGCACAACTTTACATAAAGTGTAAAATTTCATGAAATTTTCGATTTTTAAGAAATTTTTCTGAAAACGCCATACCTGAGACAGGTTTATCGTTTATTACAGTGTATAGCACAGTTTGTACGGAGACATTCTAAAAATTTTGAAGCCCCAGACATAATTAGTTCATTTATCTAATAAAATCGTATTATTTATTTATTTATTTATTTTTGAGGGAATTGGAAACGCTTAACAGTAACAGATAACTGAATAACAGGTGTGTGGGATTTTTATCACTTCTTTCTTTATAGCTGTATGAAAAAGATAGTTCTGTTAGTACTTTTAATCTGTAATATGTTTTCTGTAATACTTATCTTCCTGGCATTTTCTTTTTCTTTCACCTTCAGATTAGAACTGAACAACTGCCGACTTGCATGCACATCTGTCACGTTCCGGAGATGGGGGCAGGAAAAGATGTCCGAACGATATCGATGCGTCGTTCTCAGAAGTAAAATTCAGTGGCGGACAGGGTCAGGAAAGAGTAGGGCGAGTCCTCGAGCGGCAAATTTTTAATGGCGGCATTTCCTTCTTTTTAGCTCTAGAGTGCTATTTCGTTTACTTTATGCACCAGAACCATAGTTAGAATATGCCTGAAGATTGCAAAATAGTTTTAGTAGGCCATTTTAATACAGATTTCAATTCTGAAAAGTGGTTTGTGGAACAAGAAAGACAAACACGGCACACTCGTGGACTATGATGCACATTACAAACACTATTTATAAAGGTGAGGTGTATGTAGAATATACTCGGAGAAGATTGTAAAACGGTTTTAGTCGGCGATTTTAATGTAGATTTTGATTCTGAAAAAATGTTTAGGGAACAACGAAGAAAAATACGGCACCCTCATGAATAATGCTACGCTTTCCAACTCAATGGGATAAGGAAGGAAAATAGGGATGACGCATGGATTATGACACGCTTTCAATATATAGCACTTTAGTGTGTGTTTAAAATCCCTAATAGCACAACCGTCCCCTGTGACTGAAATGCGACCACACAGTACTGTCACAATACAGTTACAAACCAGTTACAGTTACAAACAGTCGCCGCGACTCCGAGACAGGGTCACCACGCAGTCTCTATGTCCGCCCGCCGTGACTTCACATTGCGACTCTTCAGAGAAGTCGCTTTGGGACAGTTTTGCGACATTGAAAAAATTCGGGGAAAAAGAGTTACTAAGAACATGCACTAGATGGCAGTACCAAACTCTCGGTTGTTTTGGAAACTTAATTTTTTTGGAGTATTTTATAAATGGGGGGAAAATACCATAATTAATAAATATAAATTAAAAATCTTAACTCTTTTTTTTTCCACATAAATTATTTTCAGGAGATAATGTGCTGTTTTATTTAAGTATTCATCCAAAAAAACTAATGATTTATTGAAATTTTTTAATCGGTTATGAAATAAATTTGTAATGTGCGAGATGTTTACGGGGTTTGATATATATTAAGATATGAGGGATAAGATTTATATTTTTGCTATATTTTGCCTAAAAAGGATTCCATATCAAAAAATAAATAAAATTAATTGGAAAAACATGCATTAGATAAAATAAATAAAGTATTTTTGACTTAGACCCATAGTTTTACTTCAAATTTTCCCTAGCGGAACTTTCAAACATACCAGGGACGTATTTAAAGTGAAGGTGGGGGTGGGATCCCGGGCCCCATCCGAAAACTTAAAGCAAATATTAAAAAACAGCAATTTTGAGACATTTGTATTTACTCTGGTAACAATAAGGTTTAAAATACCGGATAGTCCCCCCCCCCATCCGAAATTTAAACCTACATACGCCATCGAAACATATATGACATGGGGATATGAAAGAAATTGTTAATTTTATTCACAGATATTTAGTTTTCTCCATTGTGATTAGAACTCTGAACTCTAATACTTTTAAGAATAATATTCTTTTATAAATAATATCGTCTTGTTTAAACGAAATAATTTAAAAATTAATAAATTAAACTAAATTCCATTACTTCATAACTGCAAGATTTTATTGAATTACTCGTTATCATTTTCGGATTTATTTATTAAATGTTTCACGAAAGAAATTGCCACAAAACATTAGAAAAATGAGTCTGTTTCCAAAGTCGCAAAAGCGGCCAGTGTGACATCATTTTGAAGTAAAAAAAAAAAAATCAGTAGTCACAAAAGAGTCACACAGTGACTTCACAGTGGAGTCACTGGAGCGACCGATCACACACTAGTCACAAGGTAACTCCACGGAGACGTCACTTGGTGACTGATCACAAATAAACTTCACAGTGACCACACAGTGGAGTCACATCACTCACAAGCAGTGGCGGATTATTGAAAGCTTGTTGGGGGGGGGGGGCGGTTAGTTAGAAGATTGACATATATATCCATTTTATGGAAATAAAATAGGATCTTTTACATTAATTTCTTTTTTCTCGGGGGGGGGGCTTTAATCCGCCCTGCTCACAAGTAAGAATGTGACAGTCCTGTGACAATTGTGACGTCACAGTGACTCTTTTGTGACCATCTAAGCTATTAGGGATATGAAGGTGCTTCAAATTTTTTTTTTCGCAGAAGAAATGCAGCTGGCAGAGGTGCCAAGTCTCCCGCTTTTTTCGGGAGATTTCCCACCACTAACTTTTACTTACAAACTTATGCTTATAACAAGTCCAAATATTTAATGCAAAATAAAACTGTCTAAAAATTGTGGTGGAAAATCTCCAGAAAAAAAGCGGGAGACTTGGCATCTCTGAGCTGGTGCATACCCTTTTTCTGTCTTTCTTTCTTTTTTTTCTTTTTTCTATCTTTGTTTTCGTAGTCCATTTTAAAAAGCATTTATCCATATCTTTTCATCGAGACAATTCACTTTCGATGCCATAAGTCATTTGCCAAGACGAATGACTATCAATTCAGCCCCGCAGTCTAATATGACATGAATTATGAGTTCAAAAATCCAATTCATAGAAACATTGAACCACTTCCGAAAAGATTTCCAGCTATGGCCCGTGTAATTCAAGTCCATATATTTTTTCTCTAGAATACATTATATTTGAATTGGCAATGCAGTAATAGTATGCATGGATAATAGAGATATAAAAGTAAAAGGAGCATGTTGGGGCATGATTTAGAAGCTTATGTTTTAATAATCACAAAGCTTCCTATCAAACTTTTTTATATATATAACTTTAAAGATGCATGAAAATTTTACCGTGAAAGCAACTTTACATTATTTGCCCCCTTCCAAGAAGCTCAGAAGGTTAAACCTAGATTTAAGATTATTTGGGAGGGGGGGGGGGAACAAAAGACCCGTCTACAGAAAAATAAAACATTCAAAATACTGGTGTTAAATTTTCAAATAAATAAAAACTTTGTGAAAAAAAACACACATAAAACGAGACTTATAACAATATACGATCGTTGTTATAAGTATCATTTTATGTGTGTTTTTTAACAAACTTTTAATTTATTTTAAAAAATCCGTCTGCATGGAAGACACACAGATTCTGCTCACTCAGACTAAAATGCTTCGCCCTATGCCCTTCCGAAGCATTTTTTGATCGGCCAGTGCGTCCAATTGCACCACATGTATCACGCGAGTTACAAAAAGGCGATGAAGTGTGTGATAAAAAAGGATTAGGCTAAGCTCCGCAATACATGCAATAAAGAAATGATTACAGCGCCTAAAAATGCCCCGGCGCCATCGGGAAAATCAAATCCGTCTGGATGCTCGCGGTGTCACTGTCATTTCACTTCGTCCATAATTCTTTCGATCTCCATATTCAGCGGGAGTTCTTCGTTGCCACGGCAACGGGGAACAATAAATGCCGAAGTAATAGGCCTTTAAAAGCTATCCAGACCACGGCGAGTAAACAGTGTCATCGAATGGGGTCTTCTACTACAGTATGTAACTCGTCTCTTTTAAAATATATACGCAACTGGTGTTTTCAGACCGATATATACATCTTGGTTTTTTTTTTTTTTTTTGTGGAAGCATTCGCTTTAAATGTCGATTTATTCCCTCCCATAATGTGTTCTGAACTCAATTTGGAAACGGCTCTTATGTTGAAGATGTTAAAGCGGAATTTTTGTCGTGTAGTAAAATGATGTCATGTATCTTCGTTTTCGTAATTTTATCCCCTCCCTTGCCTGCATTTATTCCAGTTAGCAAATATTTTTTGATCTCCCTGCTCCAATTACAGAGGAGGAAAAGAGAGAATCTTCATCATGCTCAACACACTGGTCATAAAATGCTTTCCGACTCATTCTTATATGCGCATGTATGTACTTCTGCGCTTAACGCATAGTTAACCAGTTCGTTCCCATCGTTGTGAAGAAGCTACGGCACCATTCTCCCTACTGTGTCTCATTAGGAAGTTTTTGCGCTACTTGTCTTCTTCCCCTAACGGTAACACTACCCGCTAAACTGGTTTTCGACCATATTACGAATGTTCACGTTTAACTTAGCGGATCCGCTATTTTTCAAGTTTAGCGGATGCTGATTGCGGGAAACCTTATTCATAACCAAGGTGGTGGACAAGCGAGTGCGATTTAACATAGCTAAAATAATGTGAATGAATACAGTCGACAAAGAACAATATTTACTACAAAAGTTAACTTATTAATGCTACAGGAGTTTTTAAACCGAAATCTTGAAGAAAATAGTATATGATGCTTTTATTTATTGAATTTCGTGCACACATCTAAAGTTATTGCAGTGAATCAATTCTTCTTCTTCTCTCTCTTGGTATCGCCATCTGGTGGCAGGAAAATAAAAAAAATTATACATTTCCCCCCCCCCCACTTGAATTTTTTTTTCGTATTTGCATTGCATTGCTTTTAGAAAATATCGAATAAAATTTTAAACAAAATGAATATATAGAATTAATGAAATTCTCAGAAAATACTAGTTATAAACAAATTAAACATAATTTTTAATTTTAAGCAAATTAATAATTAAAATACAAATTTATTATTATCATTATTTGTTTATTTTTATTTTTACATTTATTTTTTCCGTTGCCTTTTATTTTCTGTATTTAGATAGCTTTAGGAAATTACGGTTAAAGTTTTAACGAAATTAATTTTAAAAATTAATAAAATCCCCATAAACTAATATTTTTTTATTTTAAGTGCAATAAGTCATTGGGTGCAGAAGATAAAAACCTAAAATAATTATAGACGAATTAAAAATCCAGGTTTGTTTACATGTAGTGTTCACGTGAGTTTAGTTTATTTATAAACATTTAATGAGATATTCTAATTCCTTAGTAACGATCTTCTTGAGGAATTGAAAATTCGTGTAAAATACTGTCGTTAAATTTTTCCGAACTCATACCTCCTAATGCAGCGATTTCACATAAATCCTCCATGTTTGTTTATATCTGACGAACGCTTTCGGGCGCAAGGAGACGAACGTTATGGAAAAGGTTTCCTTCGAAAGTAGTCCAGGGGCCCTCGCACGATCTTCTCGGAAACCTTTCCGAAGCGGAAAACAACCCTTTTCTCACTCATGACGTCACATTCCGAAAGGGCGTCAATTTGGTCTACCACGATGCTCTCGGGAACGTTCCGATATCGGAAACCCTGTCGGAAATTCCACTTTTTTTTCCCGGCACGGTAAACGCGAGTGAGAAGCTCTTTCCGCTTCGGATACAAGTCAGAGTGCGTGGTTATTTGTTCCGATGGTAGTTGTTTACATCAAAATAATGGCTCAGTTTTAATTGTAGCAACTGTTGCACAGCAATAAGATGCTAGAATGGTTCATAGGAATCGAAATTTGATTCCTAGGTGTAAATCCTTTGAATTAAGCGACGACGAATTTATCAACAATTTTCGGTTGAATAAATCATTAGCATTCCAACTGATTCAAGAGTTTAAAAAATATTTAGAGCCTAGAACAATTAGAATATAATAATGCTAAATTTTAATGATATTTAAAATTTATAAAATAACAGTCTGCTTACCTTTTGCCAAGCTTTCACATTTTTAATAAAACCTCCACTGCTGTTTAATTTTTGTGCTGGAGATTTCAAATCCTCATTTCGTTTGCTGCGCTCTATAAAAACTGGAAAAGTTGTTTTCATTTAAGTAATGATTTTCTTCCATTGCTTGGACGATAATTTCAATCTGATTTGTTTTTACTCAAATATTACCGTTTTTATTTTATAAGGAGGAGGCACGGCTTCAGGAAAATGCGGATTTCAATGAACTTTGGCATAATGGTCATAATGGCCATGTGAATATACTGAGTGTAAAATAAAGTTTATAAAAGGTATTGAAAAACTGTCAGCACTTCATCAGAGGGTCGTTAAATCGGAAGGGTCGTAAAATTGTGAGTTGGCTGTATATTTATTTATATATTTTTAAAATTTTATTTCTGCTATTCAAAGAATATATTTTTACAATTGATGATGCTTAAAAAATTAATACTCTTGCTGTTGCATCACGAACGGGTGACAATTAGGGAATAAATAGTCTGTCTGACAAAAATTAATATACCTTAAAGAAATATTGAGTTTTGCGGGTGTTAAAAGTGATTTATTTTGAAAGTGTAAAATTCTGATGAATTAATTACCAAGATTCACGTATTTAAAAAAAAATGTGCAGGAAAATATTGCGCAGCACGGGGTTCGATCACATAACGCCCTAGTAATAGTCCCGCGTCTTACCGATTCAGCCACCGAAGCGCAACTAAGTTTGCACGCAACTTACAATTAAAGTTTTGGTAAAGCGGTTCGAAAATCGATATTATTTATTTATTTTTTTTTGACTGTATTTGAGTACTGCGCATTAGTATCTTACACGTTGTATATTCACATGTTATAACACAGCCAGAGATCGACTAACAAAATAAGACAAGACGTGGTACCTATTTAAGTACTATGTCATAAACTTAAACTACGTGCTCGAATGCGGCAAAGAGTGCCTTGTTTTGATTGGTTGATAGCGTCCCCTTCCGATACCCTCGGAAGAGGCATAAAAATTCTCACTTCCATTAGTCGAAACCATGGTGGTAGAGTCAAAATGAGGGTATCGGATATTTATCCGAAGATTTTCAGTATCCGTGAGTGAGAACTATCCGTGACGGATGCTTTCCGATAAGATCGTGCTAGAGCTCCTGATACCGTAAACTTTATTACGTGAACATGCGCTGTACTGTTCAATGGCAATTAACGTTAGCGTTATCGTCAGTAGAACCGCTGCGCAAAAACTCCCTATTGTTACTTCTGGTTGCACTGCTCCTCGGCTTGTCGAGCTCGCCCAGAAAATACTCGCAACTGGTAAATATTAACAGATTGGCAACAGCAGGGCATGCAGAGATCCGTGCCATGAAGCAACGACGGGCACAAAAGAAAATCTTAGCCGACGCCCAGTGTTTGTGACAAGTGAAGGAAGTATAGCGATGGCGAAAATTTTTAGTCAAATTTTGAAGGAAAAGTCGACTTTGACAGTCGCTAAAATTTTTTAATCCTTTGACGCTCGGTGGCTGCCCCGAGAAACCATCTTATTTCAGCGCTTTCACTGCTAGTCGCAAAAAATATGGTTAAATGGTCCCAACGCTGAAAAAGTGCAGCCGTCACTATCGATCCATTTAACTACCAACAACATGGCGGTCGATCGGAAAGGCCATTTGGCGCCACAGAACTAACGAATTTTTTTGGCACAGCTGGCTGTTGCATCATGTGTCAACGAAGTATGTATGTTTACACGTATAATCCATTTTAACCGAGCGCGATTTTATTTTGACTAGTATTGTGGTGACGTCTGTACATTCGTATATCTGTACGTAACTCGTTATATCTCAAAAAGAATGAAATTTTATATTTAGGCCTGTTGGAAAATCTGGTTGTGCAGCTCCCTTTTTTGATTGCAATCGACTGACATGAGTAGTTTATTGGCAGGGTCACCCAAAATACTTTCAATGCATTAAGGTCTATGGCCAACTTCAATATGTTAAAAAACTGGAAAGTCACTGTTTGGGCTAAGCATCAAATCTCGTTAAAATAAGTCTCTAAAACTAACCCGATCTTGTCGATATCTTTAATATTTGACGAGAAATTACAAATTCTAAAATTATTGAAGTGATGCATCCCAATATCAAATATAATCAGTTTTAATGGAGTGCACCAAAAATACGCATAATTTTAAATATAAAGTAAGAGACATATAAAGTAGTCATGCGGTGTCCACATGATATTTTTTCTATAAAATGTCTCACTTTGTTGACCATGTCACAATAACTTCTCTTTCATGCAAAAGCATTTCCATTTTTTATGGTGTTCTAGAATTAGCACTAAAGGCAATTTACAAATAGTTTTTTGAAGTGAAAACTTCCTCTGGCAAATTTTTGGGATGGAGAAAAAGCTCCGAATTCGCGTGACCATCACCCTTCAGCTTGATCCTCAGATACATATGTTGATTGAAGTGGTTGTTGTAAGTGGATTGAGAAAAAAGTATGTTATCACACGTAAGAACTTCAAGTTACATTTAAGCTGCATCCTTCTAGCTTCTGCGATTGGTATCGAACTATAGACCCAAGGCGTGATAGGCAAGCGTTCTAACCACCAAACGGGTTCGACTCGGGATAAAATTAAGGTGACCAAACGTCCCCATTTTCCGGGGACAATCCCCATTTTCAGGACGTTTTTCAAATTGTCCCCAGAATGTAAAAATGGAACTGGGGACAATCTTTAATTATTGCATTGTTTTTCAATTAAATTACTGTTAATTATTGCATTAATTATAAATGTCCCCAGTTTTGTTGTCAGAATCGGGGACATGCCCCTGATTCTGACTACAAAAATCTGGTCACCTTAGATAAAATGTCTAAAGTTTGAAGTGATTGCTGTTTCAGTTTCGGAATGGTAACTTTTATGTATCGAAATAAATAAAATTAGACTGATTAGATTTTTTTTTAATTGTACTTAATTTGGATAGCTATATAGTTATTGTGAAGTAAAGTTAATTTGATAAAACGGAGAGTGTTAATAATTATATACTCTACATTATTTGAATTATAAGTGTTATACTACAGTGCATTTGAATTTGAATTATAAATCCATGATTCATTACAAATAGGATTACTGTTCATTTCAAAGTAAGCACATAGTTATTGATAATTAATAAATTCTCGTATATAATTATCAATTAAATCGAACAAAATCCAACACGTGGAGAAAAATGTGTATTGCTGATGCATACTGTACGCATATACCAGCTGTGTCACGTTGCGTCCTGTGCGCGCACTCCCTCTCTCTTTTTAAACCTTAAATGTGCACGCAAATCGAGCGCGAAATGCGAAATATAATTAAATTAAAATATAAAAAATTTTCATTGATAACCCAGTAAAAATTGCTTTAAAATGTGTACAAACGTACAAAAATGTGTGAAATTGTGAGAATATCATAAATACATGTGCGATACCCCTACAGCCGTAAAAAAACATAAAACAAATTTTTGACAGAATTTCAATTGTATAAAAATGTGAATAAACGTTCATAAATGTTTATTTTTTGTTAATAAAAATACAATTATGTGCGAAAACCCGTTTAACTGCATAACTATAAATTTTAGAAAGCTTGACAAGAAGTTTTCACTTCTGACGTGCAGTCCTATTTAACTTATTTTTATATTTAGTGGGCTTCTCATAATCCCTTAACACTGTATAATGATGGGTGATGATAGTATTTCTTGTATCCGTGTGAGGAATAAGTACAATAGTGTTATTTTGCAAAGAAAAATAGAAATCTGAAAGCAAGCAAGTTGACTTCTGATTGATGACGGCTGGTAACATGGATTTCAATTTAAAAAAGTTTCCTAGTGTTACAAAATGCTTTAAAATGCTTTTATAGATTTATTTATTTATTTTTTAATAAGAAGTAATTTGAATTTATCTTTTCCAGCATGCAAATGTCCAAATGCTATGTCCCGGATCATCTTACGGAAATCCAGTTTCTTGTGGTTAGTTGCAGGGACTTCACTCATTACATTTGTGTTTTTGCGGCAAATAGAACTGCTCAAACCACTTTCTTTCGAAAACCACAAGTTTTGGCTCTATGACCTGGAGCAAGAGGAACCTTTACTTCCTGATCAGACATGCCAGCTTCCCCGAATACATCCTTTCGATTCATCCATTCTTTCATACTTGTCGCCTCCGAAATTCATAAGCTGCAAAGAACGACAACCCAGCCTGACTTTTGTGGATGATGACGGAATCCTTAGATTCAACGAAACGTCCATAAGATTCAGTGATTACGCGAGGGATGACTTAACGTGTTACTATCAAGAAATTGTACGCGACACAGATTATGCAGTGCGTTACGGTGACAAAATATGGATGTCAGAAAATGGATCGGCAGTGAATTCGGATTTTGTGTACGTGTCTTGCTTCGATTCAGATGGGTTTTCCCTCTATACTAATATCCATTGTCATGTAGTTCCCAAAACAAAATGGCGCGAGCAAACAATGAACCAAGCCAAAAGTACGCCGGCGTACAATGTCTTGATAGTTGGCATCGACTCACTTTCCAGATTAAGTTTCATACGTCAGCTACCCGAAACTTACGAATACTTGACTAAAAAACTGAACGCGTTTGTGTTTAGAGGTATGACTAAAATAGGTGATAATACATTCCCAAATATAGCAGCCATATTAACCGGAAAGTCTGTGATAAACAAAGAACTGCCTGATGTCAATGGAACATACGATGAATGGCCATGCGTGTGGAAGAACTTCTCTAGTGCTAATTATGCGACGATGTACGCCGAAGACCGACCAGATATCGGTCTTTTTAACTACTTACGAGGAGGGATGAAGCATCAGCCAACCGATCATTACATGAGGCCATTTTGGCTGGCAGTTCACGCATCAAAACTCATGCTACTCAGTTCAAGTTTATGTTATGGTAACATACCAAAACACATTTTGCAATTGAACTACACTCGCAGTTTGGTGCAAAGATATAGTAAAATCAAAGTACCGTTCTTTGCATTCTCATTTTTCGTCGAACTGAGCCACGATTATGTCAGACTGGTCACTTCTGCTGACAAAGATTTTAAATCTTGGCTCGAAGACTTATTCGAATCGGGCTACTTAAATAACACCTTTTTGTTTTTTATGTCTGATCATGGCCATCGTTTCGACTCCATGCGAGCAACTTTGGTAGGAAGAATCGAAGAAAGGATGCCATTTTTTTCTCTAGTCGTGCCACCATCATTGTACAGAACTCATCCGCATGTCATTGAAAGCCTTAAACTCAACACGGGACGTCTTGTTACGCCTTATGACATCTATTTCACCATTGCAGATCTTCTTAAACACAGTGCCAACAAAACAGAACTTGGATCAGCCACTTCAGAGCGAGGAACCACTCTACTGGCGCCAATATCCAGCAATAGAACTTGTGAAACAGCCGGTATACCTGACCACTACTGTGTATGTGAGAGAGAAGAAACGCTGGCTACCTCAGGTAATTGCGTAAGGAAATAAAAATACATCCCCAATAATACACAAATGCTCCAATACTGCCATTTAACTTTCAAACGCAATGTAAGAGGAGAAAAACTTCACTTTACTGACATAACTGGTAAAGGGTGGTAGGTTTAAGATGGTAAATTTTTAAGTCTAAAAACGTTTATTTAAGGTGAGGAAGACAGTCTGTAAGTTTAAAAGTACTATTGCTTTTGTGCATAATTCCGTTCATGTAACATTGGGTTTTCATTACGATGGTTTTAACCTGTTCATTTCCGATTGTTGCAAAAACACAACGGCAGAGATTCTTCTTCCTTAAAACAATATTCTTGAATTCTTCAATGAATCTTGCGTATTCTGACTCTTTGCACATTTACTCCAACATAATCTTCATTTTGTTGCAAAGACCTTGTGTGTGTGTGTGTATAACGCCGGTCTGATAATGAAGTGATCAGTCCGATCTCTTGTTACACGAGGTAGTCTCTTTCTCGATTCTTGCTAAAAATTATCACTGTTAGAAGTATTTGTAAGAAAAAGCTTTATATACCGATGTACCAGAATTTAAATGAATTTATTTTTTTTTTTTTCTTGCTTGCTTAAAATTAATCATGTATAAGTGGGAATGAATTTTTGAAATATATTGTAGGACAATATTATCGCTAGAACAACGTTAGAAAAACACCAATGGTGGTTACCGATTAGTAAGTATGACTTTTGACTTACCATCATCAGTGCGAGGATGAAGTGAATGACAAATTCGGTTTCTCTATCCGTGCTCTAACAACCGAAAATATGATTCTATTACTACAAATTTACGTTATTCTTATATACTACCATGTACGATGTTCCAGCATCTCGTAATATTTTTTATTTATTTATTTTTGAATGACCCTTGATCAGGGGCGTAGCCAAGGGGGGGGGGTTAGGGGGGTCATAACGGAAAAATTCGGAAATTTTAGGAATTTTTTGCCATACAAAATGTATATTCTTCACACACATGTATGCATATATGTAGTCGTAATTCCCCTCCCCCATGAAAAATTTCTGGCTACGCCCGACCCTTGTAGACAAATCGATTTTAATACCGTTTGTCTGCAATGTAAGTGGGATGGCACTTAGCTATATTTGATTATAAAAATGAAAGCATGATTATATATTTTTTTTTAAATAAACCTTGCTTTAATATCATATAGTTTAAATGTAACACCTTTTTGCTTTTAATTTTTTCCTTTTAAGGTAAGAGGTTTTGAATCTTTTTTAAATATAATGGGTGCTTCTAAATAGATATTAAAGCGATTATCTTTTAAACCGTAAGTGATGGAAACATGCTTTCAATTAGAAAAGTTCGTTAAATAAAGAGTAGATTTCAGATTTGGCAAATTTTTTACTAGGGGCTGTACACATTATTAAAATACGAAATTTAATATTTATACAGTCCCTCCTTTCCTATCACTTATATTTGGGGAAATGTTGCTCTTTGTCTAAAAAGGGAAGCCCATGTCTCTAGTAAAATAGTTTCCGAGATATTGCAATTTGAAAATTTTGGCATTTGTTTTGTCGCCAAGAAGTAAAGGGATGTCTCGAAAAAGTGAGAAAAATGCTATTACTTTTCAAATGACGTTAACTAATGTTAATAGTCACTCGATAAACACAGTTGACTTTTAAAATCGTAATCTAGCTGGAATTTACCTATAACGTATGTTTGGTAGTTTCTAGAAAATGTTACCGCACCATTATTTTGTCATTCTCTTTTACATTAAAATCCCTTCTCTAGAAGCGTGACGTAATTAGTGGAACCCCCTCCCCCTATAAGACTAAATTATCGCTAATTTCATAACGCAGTACCAATCCATTCAAGTAAAACTGTACCTGTTAATTTCACAGGTTTGCCATTTCACAACAATGGGATCATTACTTAACTTTTATCAACTCATAGTTGGTCCCCTAAAGTGAAGATTTTTTTGGCCTGAAACTTGACGCCAACACACTAGGTAAAGTAGTGTAAGTCACCATTTTTGATATTAAATTTTTGGCTAACTATTTCACTTAAAGACACGTTTTTTTAAATTAATTTTCTTAAACAAAGAGCAACATTTTTCTAAATATAACTGATAGGAAAGGAGGGACCCCATAAAAATTAATTTCGTATTTTAATATGCATAGAGCCCCAGTAAAAAAATTGCCATATCTGAAAGCTACTTTTAATTTGACGAACTTTCCTAACTCCACCCCCCCCCCCCTCACAACCTTTCTTTCTGTTTTGTGACAGATTTTTATTAAAAGCATTCAAACAGAGCTTCTCCTACTCGAAAATGTACATTCGTTTGTTTCACATTAATGCTACAGAGGACGAAGTAACTTAACTTATAGAGCAAGAGCCAGCGACCGCCAGACCTTCGTCATAGTATAAAAGCTGAAACTTTCTCTGCGCATACCCCCCAACAGAGGTAGGAACAATCGGCCACTCTAAAGTTTGGATGTCGTGGCTTTGGCAGGTAACAGGTGGCAAAGGTGCATAAAATTGCCGAAAATTTCGTCATTTCAAGCTTAATTTTTTTATATGTTCTTCTTCGCAGTACTAGAAATCACTTTATCCCTTGCCAGACACTTTTCCATCGTGGAAAACCCCCGCCAGACAATCACAAAGTCTTGAAAAACGTAATTCTATTACGAGCGCGCTGCAAGAAAGTTCGCTCGTAAGAAAGTTCAGAAGTAGCAGTATAAAATGTGCTCGGCACTTTGTGACAGCTTGACGTACTTCGTCGCGGGAGTTTACGAACACAACAGCTTTCCATGACTTTGAGGTTGTCTGGCGGGGGTTTGCCACGATGGAAAAGTGTCTGGCAAGGGATAAAGTGATTTCTAGTACTGCGAAGAAGAACATATAAAAAAATTAAGCTTTATGAAATGACGAAATTTTCGGCAATTTTATACACCTTTGCCACCTGTTACCTGACAAAGCCACGATCATCCAAACTTTATAGTGGCCGATTGTTCCTACCTCTGTTGTGGGGTATGCGCAGAGAAAGTTTCAGCTTTTATACTATGACGAAGGTCTGGCGGTCGCTGGCTCTTAGACTATTACATTTACATTAATAGACTTTGTTTGAGACGCACAGACATGACTATACTGATCAAGTGTTTCATTTCAGATCCTAGATCCATAAGGGCCGCGGCCGTTTTAGTGGACAGCATCAACTACCTCGTCCAGTTCTCGCATGGTAACTTTTGTTCGGAACTTTCACTGACTGAGATCCTTCGGTCGGATCTCATCAGACTTTCCAGGGAGGTGATAGTCAACTCACGCTTGTATTTCGGCAGAGTGGAGGAGGACAAGCGTGCGAAAGGTGTGTTCGGCAAGCTGAGAGTGATCATAAGGACATCTCCGGGTAATGCTCTGTTTGAGGCGACCCTGCAGTTCAGGGAAGATGACGAGAACTACTCGGTCCTAGGTGATATCAGTAGAATTAATAAATATGGAAAACAATCGGACTGCATTGATGACGCCAACATACGGAAATACTGTTACTGCAAAAATCTAATAAAATAATTTAATTGTTCTCTGTCCGACTCCTTACTGTGTGAAAGGTGCGAATATCTGTACTATCTCGCTCGCGAAAGTAAAAGGAATGCTGCAATGCAGTTCTGCAGAGGTAAAAAATAGTAATGTATAAAATTTTCTGGGACAGCTAGAGGCTCTCACATGCATATATCAGGTACAGGGGGATTGTGAAAAAAGTTCCACATTCGAATATTCTCTAGTCAGGATGGCGAGTCATTTGATCTGCATAAGAACGTGCTTAAAGCAACCGTGATTTTTTCTTTCTTTTATAGTATAGAATCCAAGAGCAAACGAAGTTTGTAGCTGGCTGGTTGGCTATGCCGGTTTGTAGCCTTCTATTTTTCCAGATTTATTAGCGATAGTAGTTGGACCAAACAAAATTAATATTAGTAGATACTGAAGTGTATAACTTTTCTTTTAATCTTGATTTAACATCACAGGATCTACGTTTGTGTGACAAACAATTAACAAACCTCTGTTTACGTCATGCACAAAGAGGATCGCTGTTATCGAATGAGCTTAGCTACGACCCGCTAATGATAACGAGCCGAAACTTCTAATTGAATAAAAAAAGTAGTACATTTCAGTAAGTATTTTTATTGCAATTTGAAAACTAGTTCCATCAACAGATTACCAATTGCACAGCTCAAACAAAAGCAGTCTGACAAAGGGTATTACTGCTTTCTTCAATGAATTCTACTCTAACGAGTCTTCTGCTTGCTCATTATCTGTAAAAAAAAAAAAAAAAATACCTTTTAAATAAAAGCCTAGGTGTAACAATTGCAAGTTGAACCTCAGGGGCATAGCCAAGGGGGGGGGGGGGTTAGGGGGGGTCATAACCCCCCATGAGGAATTTTTCGCCATACTACAAAATGTATATTCTTCACTACATTATCACACACACGTATACATATATATGAGCTGTAGTAGTCGTAACTCCCCCCATGAAAATTTTCTGGCTACGCCCCTGATCCAAATCAAAACTTTTGCAGCAATTACTCCGAAAATTTCGTTTGCCTTTCACACTACATAAAAAAGAATAATTTTTTTAAAGCAGCATTCCCCTTTGATAACTACAGGCCGCCACTGCAGACGACCTTTCTATTGAACTAAAACAGACTTTTACATTGAAATGTACTTTAATGTGCCCCACTCCTGGACCCGCTACTGATGCCTCCTTTCTTCTAAACGATATTTTTTGTTTTGATGCCATTTAATGACCAGTGCATTGAAAATTGACATTCCTCATAATCGAACACATTAGGCAACTAAATAAAAATCAGAAGCTCCTTTAAGCATTCAAAAATTTTAGATACCTGTAACGTTTAAGTTTCAAATACTGAAAAGGAGAATCGCCACTCTTAGCATAACTTAAAAATAGAATATTTTTTATGGAGTTTCGACCTTCCATAAGCTTATTATTATTTTCCTATACGCGTAAAATTTCCAGTATTGTTTCTCCGGACATAATCAGTTATGCGATTATCTTTTTTGATTTGTTACCACTATTATGAATATCCACTAAATAGTTAAGGACATAAACTTTGGATCTTGTATTTTAAATTACACTGACACATTCCTCACGATTACAACGCTTGTAGTCAAGTAACTCTGAAAATAGTTTGAAAATTTTCTTTCAAAGAGTCAGGCCTTGACTGTGTTGTCCAAGACAAGTGGTACACGCTCCCCTCCTGCCGCTAACTCGGATAAATATGAGCGGGAAAATACCAGGATGTGAAATTTCGTGATCATCTCTATTCATTCCAAATGATGTACAAAACTATTAAAATCAAATTTAATTTAGTATAAAAAAAAGAACAAGAACAATGAGCTCAGGTTCCAAATTCTTAAGTTGGAAGCGTCCATATATAAATGGACGCTTCGCAGCATGGCGCTTCTCAGAACCCCCCCCCCCTTTTCCTTGGCAGATCGCCCTAGCGTAGTGTTGCCATAATCACATAAACAATAAAGGAATCATGGAACATGCAAGTCATTAAAGTACTCATATGATAACATCGTATGTAAAAAGAAATTGTTTATCAAACTCAGTCGAAAAAATATGCAAAAGGCCTGTCAGTGTTAATTAAACTTACCATATTTTAGGTGACTTATCTTGTCGAGAAGATCTTTCTGCCTAAATTAGAAAAATTACATTTTTTAAATGAAAAAATATCAGAAAATAATGCTTAGAAAGTTAAGAGTGAAGATGAAAAAAAAAAAAATTGTGTGATTTAGGTGCCTATTCTAATACAGATTAATGATGCCATGTGTTGTCTTGATTGTTTGTATTATTTTGTGTACCCATATTTTTGTTCATTCGATTATTTTATTTGTTTAGTTTTATTTTAAACATACTATCCTCTCTTTGCTAATTTATTGTACGCTCCCCTTCCCCACCTACTTTGAACTTTTATTCGCACCAGAGACAGTTGCAGAAGAGTCGTGTATTTTAAAAGCAAAATATAATATATCTTATAAATAAAAATGAAATTCTGTTTGTTTGTTTGTTTGTTTGTTTGTTTGTGGATTTGATTCGTATACAAATCCACAAAAATGGACCTATCGGCCTGAAATTTAGCACAGATATGTAAAATAATATAGAATAAATCATAGTCCACTTTAAAACTTTGAAAGTCCACCCGTTCCCGGAATTTAAGAGATTTTTTATGCTCTTCACCCAAAAATCTTTCCGTAATTGTAACCCCTGTAGTGAAAAAAGTGTGAAATAAGGATTGTGGTTGTCATGTGTGGCGATTTTGCCGAATAAAATGTCGTTCGTATACAAATTCACAAAAATGGACCTATCGGCCTGAAATTAAGCACAGATATGTAAAATAATATAGAATAAATCGTAGTCCACTATAAAACTTTCAAAGTCCACCCGTTCCCGGAATTTAAGAGATTTTTTATGCTCTTCACGCAAAAATCTTTCCGTAATTGTAACCCCTGTAGTGAAAAAAGTGTGAAATAAGGATCGTGGTTGCCATGAGTGGCGATTTTGCCGAATAAAATGTCGTTCGTATACAAATCCCTAAAAAGGAACCTATCGGCCTGAAATTTAGCACAGATATGTAAAATAATATAGAATAAATCGTAGTCCACTTTAAAACTTTGAAACTCCACCCGTTCCCTGAATTTAAGAGATTTTTTATGCTCTTCACGGAAAAAGCTTTCCGTAATTGTAACCCCTGTAGTGAAAAAAGTGTGAAATAAGGATCGTGGTTGCCATGTGTGGCGATTTTGCCGAATAAAATGTTTTAAATTCTCAAAGTAAAAATAAAAGAATAATAATGATTTTTTTTTTGTTAGTTTATATTCGTAAGGTTATTTTTTTTTTAATTATAATATCGTGTGCATGGGAAATCAGAGCAGGAATGTAATGCTTTACACGCAAAACAATAAGAATTGAAGATTTCCGAGGCTAATGTGTAAATTTTTTTTAGTTTGGCGAAAAAATAAAATGGCTGAAATATGGATTTTGAGAAAGTGAGTTCTAGCGGTTTGCACAGTTTTCGTCTTGGCGCAATTTATTGAGAGCTTAAGGAAATAGATTTTTGAAAACAAGTGCAAAGGTTTTATTAGAATACGGCGTTAAATTTTAATGATCCGTGAAGAAATAATGCAGTTATTAAGGGATTTCAAGCGATCTAACTTCAGAATTCTCGCCAATTGAGTACATTGATTTAAGTTGGGGGAATTCCGCCAAATTTCAGAAAATTGAAATCTTCTCATTTAGTACATCGGAGTAACGATGAATAAAACACATTATAGTTGATAATTTAAAAAAAAAATCGGCTGTATTAAGGGATTCCAATTTTCAAATAAATGTGTGCTACTCTTTGGCGGTCGAACCATTTCCCATATTGATTGCTGCTAAGTCAATGCTTCGAATGATTCCCTGAAAAAACTCTTGCAAAATGGCGTATGTTGGCACTTTGGCGAGGCTTAGATTTGAAACTGGATTTTATTTGATACTGGTATATATAATAACACTGGTTATAGATAAAAATGAATGTTGGTATGTGTTTATGAGGTTGAAAAACTCCAGCACCGTAGAGCACCGCTGTACGATGAAATTTGGTTCACCTAAGTCTTTTATGATGGAGAAGGTTTTTATGCTATCCGTTTTCCTTAACTTGCCACTTGGTGCCGCAGCACAACGTCGAATTCTATTCCGTTTAGCCGTTTGCTATGCGAATATCGTCCAACCGATTTCGATGAAATTTGGTACACGCGAATATTAGAACACGGAGAATATTTTTCACTATCCATTTTGCTGTAACTTGCCGCTAAATGGCGCTGCAAAGCATCAACTTCTATACCGTTCGACCGATCGGCATAAAAATTTTTATACTTACACATTTGAGCACGAAGAATATATTCTAACTGCGTTCCTTTTGATGTTACTCACCACTAGATGACACTGCAATGCATTATTATTTTAACTCGCCACTAGATGACGCTGCAGCAGGCCAAATTCTTGACCATTCAAACGGTCGCTATGAAAATCAGTATACATAGCTATTTGAACAATGAGAATATTTTGGCGTTATCCATTTTGCTGTAACTCGCCATTTGACGGCGCTGTAGCAAATCATTACTTTATTGAACCACTAGATGGTCCTGCAGTGTATCACTTCTTGACTGTGCAAATGATCGCTATGAAAATAGGTATACATAGATATTTGAACACGGGGAAGAGTTTGGCGCTATCCATTTTCCTATAACTTGCCACTAGATGTCGCGTCAACACATGAACTTCAGGACTGTCCAGCCGATAGTCATGAAAATTCGTATACATCGATATCTGAATGCGCAAAAATATTTTCGCCGTATCCGTTTTGCTAAAACTCGCCACTAGATTGCGCTACGCCGCATGGCCTTCTGCACCGTACAAACGATTGCCTTGCAATTCGGTATGCATGATTATTGGACACAATATAACGCGATATCCACTTTGCTATACCTGTTTATTACAATGAATAGTAATCACCACAAATCGTAATATCAAAAAGTCCATTCATTCCCGTGCGAAGAACGGGTACTTCAGCTAGTATAATATATAGTAGTTGTATATTTACTAAGCAAAATACGCATGTCAAACTGCGACTGCCTGATTTCGAAATTTAAATCAGCCGATTAATATCCCTGAAATTTTCCCGATTTTTCCCGGCTCCTCAAAGATCCTTGCAGGCAAGCAACGAAAAGCAAATGAGTTCACCATCCGTTAAGCAATTAAAACCAGTATTGCCTACTCTGCTGGCGAAAAAGTGACTAGAAATTGCTAAAAATGATTTCGAGCTGAGAGAAAAATAAATTACTCATAAATGATTCCAATAACAAAATAAAATTTTGTATTTACCTCATTTTGGTGGAATGTCTGTCCCAAAATTAATAAATTGTGACGTCAAGGGAAACTGCCCTTATTGCGTTGCCGATATCCGGAAGTTTTATTTCGCTGCCGCATATCGTCCTGGCTACGTTTTTAAAAAGGCACCAATGGGGAAATTTTATACACTCAAGTTTTCGCATGCGAATCACACTTAATAATGCAAATAGAAAATTACAGATACGAGCTATTACAGTATGATCAACAACGGTTGAAAATGACTAGAAATTGTAAGAAATTGCTTAAATCAGAAAGAATATAGATAGAAATAACCAGAAATTGCTTAAAACAGTAAGAGTATGACTAAAATAGCTACTAGTAGCTTTTTCGAAAATTTGTGGCTTGTTAGGTTCATAAAGTGGACAGGTCTAGCCACAAAGCGGCTAAGTTGGCAAGACGAGTTAGAACGTGTTGAAATAAGTAAGATCTTTCTGATTAAAAGTGTTTAGTCATGCCGAGCGCATCGATTATTAATCTTGTTTACTATCACTAAAGCTATAATTCGTGCATTTAAATGTTAAAATATTTTTGGTTGGTTTTCTTCTATTCAGATTTTGTCAGCCAGCTACCCCATAGCGGAAGATTTTGAACGTTTATGTATGATTGGTATGAAACTGCTGAACCTTTTAAGATTAGGTCTTTCCTATAATAGGCCAAGCTCAAGAACAACCGATCCCGTACATGTAAAGGGTTTCAGAATTTACCGCATTTAAATTTATGCTGGCTTGTTTAATTACTGACTTTTACAGTAATAAGCGTTCTAAAAAAAATCTAAGTATATTTATACTTACTGTTGCTGTGTAGCTCGTAGAAGAGTAAAAGTGTTCTTTTTCTTAAATGGATATTTTTTCTTTCTTTTATCAATATACTGCTTATAAACCATTATTAGGATCGAAATACCAGTGAGGAAAACTAGAAACACAGCTATGGAAGCAGCAAAAATTTTCTCTTGCTTACTGAATTCTGAAAGAGTTCAAATTAGACTTAATCGTTGCAAAAAATATTAGGCTTTTAATTATTAAAATAAGAAAGGCAAAAAGTTAATTTTATTTCATCAGTATTTAGTTACTATTTTGAAAAGGTAAGTTTTAGGGTAGCAAAGACTCTGTTCCCATACGAGCACGGAAAGTGAAGCAGCACCGGCTTGGCCAGAGCTTGGAAGGGTGAAAACCTCTTTCGTCTGTGCTGCTGTGGAACAGTGTATTTTAATGGGAGCGGGTGCACGTAAAATCTGTCCGTGGCTCCATTTATCCCCTAAGTTCAAACGATACCTGGGGGTGCCGATTTCAGGTGCTAGGTCTCTCATCTGGAAAGGGTTAAAAATGAGGAGACCACTCATAGGGGTAGCGCTTATTACGCTGACCACTCATTTTGTTGGTCAGCGTAATAAGCGCCCCATAATGAAATGACCAACATCTGCGGCCCTCGTAGCGGTCAAGCATCCAGTATGACGCTGACACAGCCATTAGAAAGAAAAAAGTTTTAGGGTCGTAAAACTATCATAATTTGTAAGTGTGTGATGTCAGACATTTGTCACAAATTTGCTTACTGTGTAAGGTAATTAAATTCTAATACTGAATAAATTGGTTACAGAAATGTTCATTTCACTTTGTCTTACGAAATGCATATTTCAGCTCAACATTTAAAAGAAAGCTGTCGGTCAAAATTTCCACTATTCGTAGAAGTATTATGGGCAAACAGTGAGCAACACAACGTGCAGATGCGGAAAAAAACCGCCCATTTGCACTTTATTCGGCCGTCGTTCGTCGTACAGCAAAGTTACAGATACCAATCGTTTACGATTGACGTACACTTTAATTTGCTATGCATAAAAATTGCATAAGGGGCCATCTATAGATTAAAATTCGCACCAACTTTTTTTTTTCGATAGCAACCCCTAGATTTCACTTCATATTTAAAAAATTTAGCTCATTTTAACCCCGGATACCCATTTTCAATAAATTTGAACTGAAAATGGGTGGGTTATGAGCTTCCAAAATCTCCCTCCCCCTATGTTAAAATATTTTTTCATACTTCAATTCATATCTCATATAATATTGATAGTAAGAAGCTGATTTTTATTCGTACTATTAGAACTAAACGACCCAAACATAATTTAATGTTGTTATGATTTTTAATAAAATATTAATATGAATTATTAATTTAATATTCAAAAAAATTATGAATAGCGATGCAGAAGTAGTAATGTCTTATAAAAATGCTGCATACTGCAGGCGATAATATTAAATGAAGAACAAACACAGTGATAATATTGGGTCGGCAAAAATGTAATCGCGTTTTTTAAATGAAATTCAAACAAATAAACTTTCAATCATGAAACCCTTCTTCATGTTAGAGTTCGACCGTAGCTGAGTAACTTTCTTGCTTGTAGTCAGAAGAACAGAGAACAGATTCTCACTCTTGGCAACATTTCACCTGTCTAAGAGAACCTTCAAATACTCAATAACAATTTCAAAATTAGAAAGATTTTTCAAAATCGTGAGCAGTCGTTTTGCATTTTTTTTCTTCTTTAAATCATGTATGCGGACCAAGGAAGTTTTGGAATCACGGTTCATTTGCACCCCTGACCAAATGTTCTAATAATCTCAGTACAAAAAACTTTAAGACTACAATCAGTATTTTCCCTTTAAATAAAATTTATTTCTTTTAACTATCGCAAGCGAAATTAATGAAAGGCAAAAAGTTCAGAACCTACAAACCTCGTTTTTCATTTGCAGAAAATCCCTTAAAATTGTGCAAAAAAGAATTCGCAATATCTCCGGAAATTATCGTAGAAACTAAAATTTACATTTAGGGTAATTTGAAGGTTTTCTTTTGTTTAATAAAGTCAAAATAGAATGTAAATATTGAGAAAAACGAAGTTGATGCAGAATTAAAAATGAAGACGGCCCCTTATGCAAATTAAATTAATAGTAAATTAAAGTACGCGTTATTTGCAAACGAATGGTATATCTAACTTTGCTATACGACGAACGATGGCGAAATAAAGAGCAAGTGGGATTTTTTTTTTTCCCGCAGCTGTACAACTTGGGGAAGGGGAGCATTCGAGCTTTCGAGGCTTTCTGAGCTGAATTTCATATATTATTTAAATCGACTGGATTTTTGCAGTAAAATAGGGGCTGTTCAAAAATTAGTGCGAAGGAGTAACACTGGATACTAAAGCAGTGTTGCCAGAAAGTTTTGAACAAAAATCGCAAGCGGTTGACAGAAAAGTAGCAAAAAGTGGCAAAGGTGACGTCATAGCAAGTTGATGCAAGTTGATGCAGAATTAACTAGGAAGACGGCCGCTTACGCAAATTAAATTCATAGTAAATTACAATATACGTTATTTGCAAATAATTGGTTTATATAACTTTGCTGTACGACGAACGACTGCCAAATAAAGATCAAGTGGGCGTAATTTTTTTCCGCAGTTGTACATGGCACGGAAAATGTAATAAACTGATCGATATGAACAATCGCCGGTAACTACCGTCAGCTACTTTGGTCCAACACGAATAGGAAGTAACAGTAACTCTCGATTAACCGGGATGGTCGAGAAATGCCTCGTCTCGGATAACCGATTTTTCAAATATTGCGGGAATTGTTTGAAAAAATTATAGAAAATTTAAAATTTTTATTCATTAGGGAAATAATAATTTAATTAATATAAAAGGAAAAAGAATGAATATAAATTTTAATGTTATTTAGATTTATTAGATTAGATGCATTACCAAAAAAAAAAAAAGAACCATCACTGTTTTGTGAAGCAGTGGCGGTTCGTGGGATACAGCAAGTACAGCCGGGCTGCACTTGAAATTATCAGCACATACTTTAAAATAAGTTATTCTACTAATTTCCCTAAATTCAGATTAGAAGTGGAATTCCTACGGTAAATTAAAAAACTCTCCGAAAAAACCCAAACAAAAAAAAAAACGTATTGTGGCCGGATCGCTCATTCAGAAAAAAAAAGCACTTTAATCTTCCCGCAATTCAATTGGGAAAATCTTTGGTTCAGCCCAGAGCGCTGAAAAGAAAATTGGCAGCACCGTTGCCATGACATCGACTACGTAAGCAGCCTTTCCGGCATAGGGAGTATGCAGCTGATACAGCCGATGAAACATTTTTTAACGGCAGCTGAACTTGAGAACTCGATTAACTGATTCGCTCGGACCAGAAGTGAGAGAGGGGGTAAGGAGAATATATGTTTGGAAAACTCTCGACTTTATATTACTTTAAAAAAAGGAGGATTGATTTGACTTATAAAAAATAAGTAAGTTTTCTTTTTTTTTCTTTTCTTCTCAAGTTATTGTTACAAAAGAAAATTCTAAGGAAACTTAGAATCAGACACTAATTAATGCAATTTTGAGGATAAGAGCGGCTGGTTGAAATTTATGTCCATTTTATGGAAGTAAAATAGGATCTCTTACATTTTTTATGTAATTTCTTTTTTTTTTCCTCGGTGAGGGCTTAATCAGCCAGCTTTCGAATTCAATAACAAAGATTTTCCAATCCTGTCCGGAGGAAAGGGGGGGGGGCTCATATGCTTCTGGCTGCACTAACAGTTTTGACCACGGGCCGCCACTGTTGTGAAGAATAAAATGCTAGAAATTTGTTTTCGTTTTGCATTTGCTCCTGACGAATTTTACTATGCAAATTTCAAAGCATCATTTTTTCAGCAGACTTTAATCTTCTTGCTCCAAGTAATTAAGTGGCGCCTCATGTACTGATGCGTCAACATGATTTAACTTCTGAGGAGTTACATGATTTCCTTCATCACTTAATCCCATTATGGCCGAGTGGAGAACATGATACATGGCTGAAGTGTGAAGGTTCTGAGTTTTGGCCTATCGTGAAGGATCCATCTAACGGTCCAGAATTTGGGAGGCTTTCTCCAGGCGTAACATGAATACAAGTTAGAACTTCATTTTCGAACTTCGTTAATCCATTGTTACACTGCTGTTTTCAGAACAGTCTCTTTCCTCAAATCTTAAAAATAGTAAATTAATAAGACATTTCTCTGCAGTTCAGTACTACCGTCGTCTTCTATAGGAATTTCATTTTCTTCATTCTATAAAATCACTCTCCATGACTTATTTAACCATGGTGCTTTATACATCATCAACATAATAAATTTGAATATCTCGAATAAACCGCAAGGCAGATAATCCGATGCCGGTTAATCGAGAGTCTATACTGTACTGGTTTTTCAGCTGAACGTACAATGCGAAATAAACCAGATTTTTCGAGCTCGAAAAATAATACTTTGTACCCTATATGAGGCTAATTCAATAATTTGGGAGGGGGGGGGGGTGTATTATTTTCTTATTGGCGGAAAAGAGTTTTGCCAATAACAAAAAATTGAGGTGTCCATTCATTTCCGGATTTATCTTAAGCTAGGAGTTACAATAGCCCAATCTATGAAATCGATTCAATCTGTATGAAATCAAGTGAATGGACCAAAGAAGCCCGAGAAAAGGCTACTTTCGTCAAAAACTTAAAAAAATAGTAAATTAATAAAAGAAAAATCGGGTGGGGCTGGGTCGGGGTACACTGCCGTTGATTTAATGTGAAACGTCTGTGTCAGCGAGTCGCTTTAGTGTTAAAGATTGAAATGAAAACAAGATTGATTTCCTTCTAAATAAATTAATACTAAGCGTGCCGTGGCAGCTTCAACAGAGGTATGGGTGGTATCTTCACTCCTTATGTCCACTGGTACAGGTACAGTAATGATAGAGGTTTTGGATAGAGGATTCAAATGCGGATTTATCTTAAGCTAGGAGTTACAACAGTCAGTGGCGTCCTGTATGCCCCAGGCGCCCGGTTGTAGAGGGACCGCACACTTTCAAAATTATTTTGAAATGGAATGATAATCCTTCAGATTCTAATTTTTCTCTCCTTTATTTTAAGGAAACAACAGAGTATGTGTACTGAAAAACTTACACAGGACAGGGAGACAAAAGCGCGAATATTTGTATTTTAAATATATTTAAAATTTGAGTTTAGCTATTATTTCATTTTTATATTTTTACTAACTGCGTACCCGTTCTCCGCACGGTAGGGAACGAAACTTTTTCTTACATGTATAGTTCGAATTGATTCCAGTGGTTTGGGATCTAAAAATAAGCAAAATGATTTGACTCTTGGCGTAAAGTTACTCATTCGTTATTTGTAAAGTTAGTATAAGTACTGACCATTGCTAATATTATGACGCAAAAAACTATGTCGGTGTCATTCGCAATTAGAAAAGAAAAGCGTGACGGTTCGCAGTGAAAATTCCTAATATTCAAAATGTCTCATTTCTGCATCATACTCTTTTTTAGATTTAAGTTATGCTATTAATACTTTAGATACTACATGATGTGGAGAACCGTTTTATTTTATAATTAAATAGTTGTGTATCCGCTCTTCGCAAGACAAGAAGAGAACATTTTCCTAAAATGCGATCACAACTACTTGTGACAAAACAGAATCTCCAAGAAAAAAGTTGTGTTACAGTCTTTTTTGTTGAAACTACCGCGGGATATATTAACGCGACGTAGACTAACTTACTATTTTGTTAGCTGTGATGTAAGACGGTTGTTGAAGAATGAATAGAAGGCTTAGTTTCACGAAATATTTATTAATGCGGTATATTCTGCTTTGATCAATATTGCCTTATCATATCTACTTACTATTACTTATACTATCTTTTACTGATACCCATACAATATATTTTCGTTTTGCAACCGTTAATGCTTAATTTAAAGAAAAGGTCTAGATATTTGCCACGAATGTAGTCTATTACACTTTGGTGATTCTTTGCAATTTATGCATTAGCATAAAAGATAATCATTTCCCTTTATGGTTGCCACTAAATCAGCTCTCCATAAATTTTTACGCATAATTCTTGTCAGATTGGCGTATTTAGCACCAGGGCCCTATTATCGCACGGGCAAATCGGGACTTTGCCCAGGGGCCTCCGGCTCGAAATGGCCCCCAAATTCAAATGTTGTTCTTTTTCTATAAAAAAAAATATGAAAAATAAAACAAATTTTATAGACGGGGGGCCCCCAAATTCAACAATGCCCGGGGCCCCCTGTTGGTCATAATCAGGCCCTGTTTAACACCGCAATATATTTCTTGCGATTCGAAAACGTGACCCGTTTAAAATCTCATTTGAAAATAATGCTGGATAATTCACTGGTGAAAAAACAGCATACAATTATTTTTCTGGCAACGTAAAATAAAATATGGAATTATTTCATCCATGGCGTATGTTTTGCGTGCGAGTCCGTTATTCTGATTGAGTTTCGAAAGGGGTTTTAAACTCGTGACGTCAAAGTGGCGCACATTTCACATGTGAAAACTTACTTATTTTTAAATAATTTTATTTATTTTTTTTCAACTGGCAATTTTAATCATTGTTACTGTCTTCAAGACAACAAAACCGCAAGATATCATACCGAAATTTAAAGCTGCTGCGATTGAAATGAAAATCCTTCTTTACTTAAAAATTCATAAAAAATCTCCTAATTTATATTTTCCTCTGATTTTTCTTTTAAAAGAAGGCAAAATGTATGCTCCGTCATTTGACAAAATATATAAGAGTTATGACGGATAGAATTCAAGATGCAGCAGTTTTAAAAATATTTTACGAAAGTCAGCGTCCAATTTAATTTTATTTGAAAAATTCCCAAAAATCTGCAAATTATGTTACACAATCCGAACAAACAATTTTTAAAAGAAAATTTTCTTGTCTATCCGATGATGTAAATTTCGTTTTACTGCAAGTGCAATGACCGGCGTTATTACGCATTAAGCGAGAAAAATCGCTAAAAATCGGACAAAACATAAAATAAAACATTTTCTAATTCGAATTTCGAAAAAATCGCTCCGAGGCGTGTTAGGATCTGTCCCAGTGAAGCCGTATGCAAAATTCGGTGGGTCTGCGACCCACCGTCTCTGCGCAATGCGATCGAGAGACGTGCGCAAGAAGATCCGTGGTCACAAACTTGCCTACCTACCTACATAGCTACATACAATGTTTACTCTCCGATTTTATTATATACTAGGCAAAACAGGCCTCAATGATAAACTCATTTTTAGCGATGGCAACTAATAAGCAGGCCCGTTGATTAGCGATGGCCCCGGACATACGCTCTTGTTTATGTCCGGAGGAGCATGTGCATTAGTGCTTATGTGCAGCTCCGGATAATCTGCCAGCAAGGCAGCAAAAATTGACATAAAAATGGCACCCACACGCGAAGGAAATAAAATTAAAGGTATGTAGAATTGCATGAAAACTTCGATTATGTTTAAAGTGCAATGCAAGTCTCTTACAGTTCTATTTGTTTCACATTTGATGCGTTTTCACTTTTACGAGTCTTAAAAGCTGTAGAAATGAGTGGTTTCACTTATAATTGTTAAATTTAACAACTTAAGTGGCAACAATGGATTCCGTTGCTACGGAAACTATACCAATGTTAAAAATAGAACATGAAATGAGCTATTTATGTTTACTTTGCTAGAACTGCCATATTGGCGTCATTAACGCCACCAGTCGATGTCAAATAGCTCAAATCACAAATTAAACTTCACACTAAAGGCAATTCGCAGTACCCTGTTTGGCGGAATTTAAAAATAAAATATCGATGCGTACGCTAGTGGCATCGGCTCATCTCAATTGTGGAATGGAATTAATAATACGAACAGAGTTGCACTACATTTGAATATTTTTCTCCTACTTTGCTAAGAAATGTACTAAAGTTGGAATCAACATAGATTTCAATTCGTAAAAAAAATATATTAGACAGTATTAATTATGTCTGTTTCTAACAGTTTCCAATAAAAGAAACATAGCGCTGCTTTAACATATAAGAATCAATTATTTAATACTCATGTAGTACTTCAATCGCCAAAATGCCAACATACACCATTTTCCGAGATCTTTTTGTTTTCAGGGAATCATTCGAAGGTTTGATTTAACAGCAATCAAACTGGGAAATAGTTATCTATCATTTATACAGTTCACTCGCCAAAATTTAATCCAATAGGCATCTAATTGATTAGTAGCAGTTATTTAAATTATTAACTATAACGGGTTTTGATCACCGTTAACTACCATGTACAAAGTGAGAGAATTTCAATTTTCTGAAATTTGGCGGAATTCCTCCAATTTAAATCAGTTTATTTAATTTGGCGAAAATTCTGTAGATCGTTTAAAATCGCCTTAATAACTGCATTATTTCTGTATGAAAAATCGAAGTATAGCGTCGTATTCTAATAAAACTTATACGTGTTATTAAAAATACTATTTCCTTACGCTCTCAGTAATTTGCGCCAAGCCCAAAACTGTACAAATCGGTAGGACCTACTACTTTCTCAAAATCTCCAAATGAGCCATTTATTTTCGGCCAAACTAAAAAATATACATATTAGTCTCTGAAATCTCTCAGTCCCTTATTCTTTTACACATAAAAAACATTGAATTCCAGCTCTGATTTAACATGAACGCAATATTTTTTAATTAAAAAATAACTTTGTAAATAATCTAAACAGAAAAAAAATCATTATTCTTTTATTTTTACTGCAGGAGTCTAAATAATTTAATAAAATAGCCAAACATGGCAACCTCGATGCTTATTTCTCTTTTTTGACTACAGGGGTTACAATTGCGGAATTACGGAGATCAAAAATTAGCGTTTTTGATGGGGTTTTTATCAATATCTCCTAAACTAATTCGAATTTCGAAATTTAAATTAGCGGAGGTTCTTTCTCGAAATTCACTGAATTCGTGGATACCTCGTTCGAAACTCAACTCCCAGCCATTTAGGAGATGATGATGCTACACACACACACACACAGACAGACAGACGCGCACAGATTTTAATAGTATAGAAGAAGATTCTTTACCCAGTTCAATATGAAGCCTTTTTGTGCCCTAATGCAACAGTGTGAATAAATTCTCACAATTTCAAGATTAGAGGACCCTCCAGAAAACAATTTCAGGGGTGGGAATCAGACTTTTGCAGTATGCGGCTAGTATTAAGTCGGGAATCGAATGCTCAACTCTCCGGTTACAAGATAAAAGTCTTAACCAGATATTTACATGAGATAAAGCGCGTTGAAAGTTTGAGTTCGTTCTATGTGTTATAAAATAAAAGTCAAAAAGTACGATTGTACTATCTCTCTGTATCGATTTCTAATAACAAAATTAACTGTAACTATTAGGGACATAGATGTAAGATAGGAAGTAATTTTCTTCTGTAAATATATGGACTGTTTGAGCACATGCCAACTCCTTAAGTTCTGATTCTTCACATGCATTTTGCATGGGTAACTTGTTCGAACAGATTCATGGAGATGTTATGGCAAAAAATTTGAAAAAACATATTAAATACTTTGATAATACTTACTGCCGTGAAAGTCCTTTGCCTGTTTGAATTTCCTATAAAAATAGCTAAGAGGTGAATGGGTGGTTAAGTTCAATTTCCTACTGCTGTCGTTTGCAGAAGGTAAAGGGTTATTGTAGGGATGCTTCTCTAAACCATTACCCACTACTGCTGGATTCCATTGCTTCTGCGATAAAATCTTACTTTGTCCCATTCCAAACGGAGGAGGTAGGCTATATGAAGCACTACTCTCAATGTTCGGTCGTTCATTCAGGAAGGCATCGTCTTCAACAGCTCCATTTCTGCCCTCCGATATAACTGAATGCTGCTGGAAAACCTCACTGGAAGTTGGAAAGATTGCTTGGGGTGGCTTGTTGCTAATTGGTAAAATGTTAGGAACAAAAAGCTTCCGATCTCCCGTTGGTTGTTCAAACGCAATGTCCTGCTCAAACATGTCATCCTTGTCATGCCCATAAACGTCTCCTGGAATGTTTTTATAACTTTGCACTGGCAACTTTTCACTTACAGCTGCAGAAAAATCAGGTTTGACTTGTGGAAAATGACCTATGTTGGGTTCGGCAGGGAAGTATTGACTCATATATAGCTGCTTTCCTGTGTTCACTCTAGGCGGAACTGGAATCTGCTTCAGTCCACTCCTTTCAGTCGGAAAGTTTAAAACTTCTTGCTGACTTTGATTGTTAGAGTGATCTGAATTGGCAGGTACGCTATCATCGTAATCGCCATCGAACATGTCATCGTCAAGCATGTCTTTCGGCAAAGAGGCATTTCTGGAAGAAATTTTCGATTTCAGTTTACCGTGCACTTCCGAGTAAGGAATAATCTTTTTAAAATTGCTTCCCTTTAAAGTCTCTGTATCGTAGCTCTGGACAAATGACTGTATGCTATTTCTTGCGTCTTCCAAATAGTTTTCTTGCTTAAAAGTCTTATAGTACAAAGGTGAAACAAAATTCGTATTATCGAGCATTCTCTTTCGTGCTTTGCTTTGGCCAGTGTGTTTATGCTTCCTGTCAATAAGTATATAGTTAGGATGGGCTGCTGCCGTCAAATATATCTCGTTATTCTTCTTATGGTGTTTCAGCCTAGGATGCATATTTTTCATGTCTCCTGATGCAGTTTTGTAGGTGGAGTGTAGCGGTGATTTACCAGGGAGCCAAAGATGTAGATCCCTGTACTTCGACTTACCTGTAAGTTAAAAGAGTATGCATTAAAGAAACTTGTTTAAATTTGTACTTAGAGCTGATTTTGAGCCGACATTAATTGGTCTGATTGCAGGCAGAGGCCAGCTGAAGTCGCAAAATGGGTCGTTTAGCTTCATGGCCCTTTCCGATTATTTCATAATTTGGATCTTCTCCAGAAAAAGGAGGAATTTCTGAGTATTGGTACCATTCAAGAACAGCTAACTTTTCCTACAGGACTTTTAAAACCACTAATTTAGACTAGAGTGCATAGACACAGTATTTATCTCGAGCATTGAGAGTCATATCGTGGTACACACGTTAGGAATTTAAAAAGTGATAGTCAGGTTTTTTTTTCTACTAATCATACATGGCCGCCTAAAGAGTGGGGTTAGATGGACTTTTGGTCCAGGGCCCAGCCGTAAGTAATTTCATGTTTTAATTATTATTAATTAATAGAAACTAGGAAAAATATTTTGATTGTTTTTTCAATTCAATGAATTTTTTAGAAGATTCTACAGTTAATCCTAACTAATATTATAAATGCGAAAGTGAGTTTGTTTGTTTGTTTGTTTATGACGCTTTCACGCCTAAACCGCTGAATAAATTATGATGAATTTTGGTTTCAGATATAGATGGGACCCTGGAGAAGGTTATAGGCTACTTAGAATTTTCGATTTTTAATTACTTCTTTAATTATTAATTAAAAACAGTTTTTACGTTGCCATGCTTGGCGAGTTTCGCCCGTATCAAGTGATTCATGTTTTGACCTAACAAGAATGCTATTACTTCAATGAAGAAGCACGTGCGCCTGAAAAACATTAAATAATACGGAAACTATGCCAGTTTATGCCAAATCTATCTATCTCTAATAATAAAAATGAATGTTCTCTAGACAAATCTACAGAAAGCAGAGCTTTTAAAATTTGAGCATGACTGTGCCCATGACTTCGGTAAAGTGTACCTGAGGCTCAGAAATTTTAATTACTTTTCTAACTATTAATCAAAAACCGTTTTATCGCCCGCACAAAATGATTTATGCTTTTGAAATAAAGCAGAAATTATATTTGCAAAAATCACATGCATGTGGAAAACATAAATATGTATGGCAATTATGTTGATTTTACGCCAAATTAAAAAGCATAAATAAAGAAAAGTGTACTTACGTATTATCCTGGCGGCCCGCCAAGACGAGCGATTTTTTGCCGAGATAAATGCCGGGCACATGAAATTATTAATGGTTTTGAATACGATTGGCAACAGTTTGGCAACTCATTTGACGAAAAAACAGTTTGGCGGGAATGACCGCCGGAATAATACTTAAGTACCAAGAAAAGGCCAGATGTGTTTCTTAAAGTTCGTAAATTTCCAAATCCTACCAATAATATAAATGTGTACGTTTATGTGTTTGGATGTTTTTGAGTGAATCACACAAAAATGGTTGGAAAAATTTGTAATGAAGATAGCTTATGCCCTGGATTAACATACAGGCAACCCTTCAAGCATAAAGCATAAATAATTCTTTTACAAAGACACTCAAAATAATGCTAATGCATTGCGCTCTATGGAAATTTTGTAGCTACTAAACCGATTTTAAAACTTTTTTCACTGATTGAAAGTCCTAGGCCTATATGGTCCTAGGTTTATAGGGTCCTATGCCCAGGGGGTCACGCTGTCGATCGCCAACGTCGCAAATTGTGAAAATAAAATTAGTTTGGCGAAAGAAAATACGTTTTGGCGAAGATATTGACAATTGCTTTTCTTAATGATGTCCGGAAAAATCTAATTTGGCGAAATGTTAAAAAGAGCCAACGCAATCCCTGCCTATGCCTATATGGGGAATCCCTCTGTGTAGAATTTTCTAAGGGACCCTAGCCCGTATTTTCGCGAGGTTTTGGAAAAGAAACACGGAAAACTGCGAGAGGCTTGGTCGACAGGCGCGACCGGAGTTTGAACCTGGCACCTCCCGCCTTCCAGTTTTGAGAGCAGAACCTCTTAGACACGGGGGGGACCCTGAATGTTATAGGCTTCCTTTTATGCATATATCACAAATAGTTCTTTTACAGGGATACTCATAATAATTACATTACGCTCTATGTGTATCTCTGTAAGTACTGAACCGATTCCAAAACTTTTTTCCCTGATAGTAAGCTACACTATTCTTGAGTATTATAGGCTAAAACTCATGCATGTAGCGCAAATAGTTCCTTTACAGGAACACTCAAAATAATTCTAATACATTACGCTCTATGGGCATCTCTAACTACAGAACCAATTCTAAAACTTTTTCTCTAACAGAAAGCTGCACCACGCCTGATTAACATAGGCTAAAATTCATGCATATAGCATAAATATTTATTTTACAAGAACACTCAAAACAGTTCGCAAATACTGTCGTAACTGTCTCTATTCGCCAACTGACTGAAAAAAAAAAAATCTAAATTTAGTAATTCTGCATACTCTCTTATTTTAAATAAAGTATACTACCATGCATTACACTTCATTTAAAATAAGTAAAAAGCAAATAATATTTAAATGCAGTTTCTTCAGTCGCAAACATATTTGTTACTCGCACATGCTTCGTTTCTCTCGGGACTTAATTCTAAAGCCGACGCGGACGAAGTCGCGGGTAGCCGCTAGTTATCTCATAAAATTTAAAATACATATTCATGGTAAACCAATTATCACAAACGTTTAGTAATACTGATGCTGGCAGTTATTGTCAGGGCGTGTGTTGTGTGAACTTGTGTACCAGTGTCGGCTCGTGGGATAGAGCAAGTACAGCCGGGCTGCACTTGAAATTATCAGCACATACTTTAAAATAATTTATTCTACTAATTTTCCTAAATTCAGATTAGAATTGTGGAATTCCTACGGTAAATAAAAAAAAATCTCCGAAAAAAACCAAAAAAAAAAAAAGTATTGTGTCCGGATCGCTCATTCAGAAAAAAAGCACTTTAATCTTCCCGCAATTCAGTTGGGAAAATCTTTGGTTCAGCCCAGAGCGCTGAAAAGAAAATTGGCAGCACCGTTGCCATGACAACGACTACGTAAGCAGCCTCTCCGGCGTAGGGAGTTTGCAGCTGATACAGCCGAAGTAAGATTTTTTAACGGCGGCTGAACTTGAGAACTCGACTGAGAAGTGAGGGAGGGGATAAGGAGAATATATGTTTGGAAAACTCTCCACTTTATATTGCTGAATTTATCAAGAAGGTAAGCCTGAATAGACGCTTATGAATGGACAATTACCCATCAAAGCAGTATTGTTTTTAAGTAAACAAGAACAGGCATTTAGAGGACATGGCAAGCGAGAAAATTCTTTAAACATGGGAAATTTTAAAGATCTTTTCAAATTATTGATATCTGAATTTCCTAGTATTTTTAAATTAAGAAATGTGTTGTCCTGTTTATAAAATAAAAAAAGTTTTTATATTCGTTACTGTTGTTTTGTTGCTCTGTTTTCTAATGTTTCTTCCACGCTTCTAGTTTGTGCTTTTTTTATATTTTTCTTTATCTATTTCTCCTATATATTATTTTATTCTACATTTTATTTTCATCTTCCCTCTCTCCACCCCTTTCTTTTATTCTCCCTGGTTTCTTGCCTTTTCCCTGCTTCCGATTGGGAACTCGCTCTTCCATTTTATTTTCTGTTTACTTCTTTCAATCACAATCTGTGTATGTACAACTTCTGAAGAAGGATTAATTTTTTTTCGTCCTAAACACGTTTGCAGAACGATAAGTACCTTTTATGTTTATTATTTTACAAAGTTTTAATTATTTATTCTGACTCTTGTGCTACCACCCTCTAGCCTTCTTAGCGGTTACATTCCTGAATTCTAATTTGACCCAGTTTGCTGTCATGTTAGGTGTCCGTAATAAGAAATTGACGATAATCAGAACTTGATGTAAACAAACAAGAGCGCCAACAAATACCAATTATTGCCAAAATTGGCATGGGCCCCACACTGCAGTCATGCTCAATTGGTCCACATTATACAAAATTATAATGAAAATTTTGATAAAGATCTTAAATTAAGATACTTATAGGTTATATTGGTCACTGAAATTCAAATCGAAAACCTATCGAAATTCATAGTCAAGATGGTAACGGTAAAATCTCGTGAAAATATTTGTAGTCCGAAAGCATAACTGCGATCTTGGCATAATCTTAATGTCGCCAAACAAACTTAATGGCGGCTATAATCAACAATTACTCGAGTTAAGTTATGTAATAACTAAATTACGGTCCTTAAGTATTATCCTGGCGGTCCACCAAGACGAGCAATTTTTCGCCAAGATAAATGCCGGACACATGAAATTATTAATGGTTCGGAATACGATTCGCAACAGTTTGCCAGCAAATTTGAGGAAAAATAGTTTGGCATTAATGACCGCCGGGATAATACGTAAGTACCTAAATTACCTTTGTGATAACTGAACTTTGGCGGTTGAAGCAACATTTCACTATTTTCAGTTAAAATGAGTGCTATACATAAAAATATTAACATATTAAGGATTGAGAGAAATGGTGCTATTGTTTGTTACGTTCTTGTGTATTGCTATATTTATTTTGAAAACATTTCTAATTTTTTTTTTTTTTTTTTTGCCACTGACTTTACAAATCTTACATTCGATCAAGGAAGTTAGACTTATAGGAGGTTATGTTTCCCTTATAAAGTTGGATAACGCCATTCGTGCATACAGATGGCGCAACACCTCTCGGTAACTGCTGGTGTAGCCATCAAGTAGAAGACTATATTTAAAAAATGTTTATTTACAGTGACGATGACACATAAGCAAACAGCATTTACATTTGTTTCAATAGACAGTAAATTTTTAACACAATTTTAAATTCACGCTAAACTCTAAATGATAAAATAAAAACGGCGAGTATATTTTTTTGAGATGCTTATATCCTATCATATCCTAAGCAACACTGCTCAAAATGAGATTTTGAAGCTAGCTGAATGAAATGCTGTGAACTTTTAATAAGCTGCCCGGGGCGCCATGAAAACATAATGTTAGGAGAGAGAACGGATTTTTTTTTTCTTTTGAAGGTTTATCCAACGTCAGACTGTCCCACTTGCCCATGGTCAGGTAAGCCCCCTTTGTAGTTTCTTCCTATTCTTCGCTATCATCGTCGTCTTTATTGACTTTGGAATGTTAAAAGATATTTTCTAAGAAATGATTATCTGAGCTGGTGAGGTGGAAGTCAGTAGAAATTTTAGAAATCACAAAAATATTCCTCCATATAACCAGGTTTTACTCGTTTAAAGCGAGTTATACTCCCATAAACTTAACATTGTACCAGCCATGTATTTTCGATTTTCTCATTCAATCTGGGTTCTTCTTAAATAAGGAGTCGTCATAAACGAGTTAGATTTATTTAAAAAGGGCGCCAAAAATTAGCTTGTCCAGGGCGCCAGCTACCTTAGAGCCAGCCTTCAACCCTAATTACCAGAGCCCAGTTTAGACATTTAAGGGCCCGGGGCTGTGATAATAGCGGAGGTCCCCTCCACATACATTTTTCTTTTTCTTTAATATGAATGTTCGTCATTAGATAAAATTTTACAATGGTCATATTACAGGGTTCATACTCATTTTTCAAAATGAAATTCCCTGAGTTTTCCAGGTGATTTTTCAAGAATTTTATGGTATTCAAAAAAATAAACATAAGTACCGAGTGACTACTTTTTATATACATGCCTCTCTCTAAGGTAATCAAATTATGATAATAGAAATCAAAATTATGCTCCTTCCTCAATTGTACCATAAACAATGGATTACATCATCAATATGGTTTCATATTCAATTTGACCTACAAAAACCAGGAATTATGTAAAAGCTTTAGAGGAGTGAAAAGAGTTTTCAGCACTTTACTGATTGACAGATCCACAATAAATTGTTTATACTACACTCAGTATGCAAGGTTATTGGTAAACATTTCCATATTGTTGCGGAATTACTCTGCTACTCCTGGGGTTCGTCGTTCTAAAGTCCAGTTGGTGTAAAAAGTTCAAGTAAAAAAAAAATCACTTGTCAGGATGGAACACAAACTTTATTGCTTCTAGAACTTCGTAGAACAATCAGCTGTACACAATTCACAAGCACAATCTAGCAGTAATGTGCTTTTAACAGTTCGCTTAAATCAGAAGCTCTCACAAATGCTGTATTTCTCACACAAAATAGAACACTTTCACTGGCAAGAATTCAGTGAAAATATACGAGAAATAACACTAACAGTCTCTCAAGACTCAGCGATGAAGAATTTACACACAGCACTTAAATTCAAAGCTTCACAAACAGCGCGAAACACAGCTTCCTTCACAAAGCAAGCGTATTCACTCTCTCAAAGCTTGATCAACACTGAACTGTCGGGACGACGCGCGCTTCTATAAATAGCCGACGCAGGAGGTACAAGAGGATTCCAGAAAAGTCAATTTCTCGAAGGTTCTACATAAAGCGTGAATTTTGATTACGTCATAGAAGAGAAATGTTAGGTTATTATGCGTTTTAATCCAGGAAAAACAACTTCCAGGCCCCATTGGGAAAATCGCGCCAAATGACCAAAAAGTCGCCAAGCTTGGCGACTTTTGGCGAAATATCGCCACATTTGGCGCCAAAAATAAGTCCCCAAATGTGAAGAGATCTAAGCTCTAGGACTAATATTTCTCGAATTTTCTAGAACCTCCATTGAAAAACAATGGCAAACCGAAACCTCCATATCTCCGGTTCTAATTGGCCGATTTTGATGCAACAAAAAGCAAAATTTATCTATTTGAAGCGTAGAATACGAATTTTAAACCATTTTAAGCCACAGAGCAGCGGGTTGCCCCGAAAATTCGTAACATTGCCCCCTTCAAAAGGACTGCACGTCCCGGGCAGTACAATCCCTGGTTAGGAGGTCACACAAATATACAGTGTCCAACCTTTAACCAAATCTTAACAACATAATTTAAGCAAATAATCAATAAACACAGTAAGCAAATGCACTCTAATAAATAAATAATATACATAATAAACAATTACACTAATAAGTAATCAATGTAATAAACAAATACACATTAATAAAAGCCAATATATTACAAATATGTACACTAAACATGGCGTAAGTAGTAAGTGAAAGAAAGTTGACGAAAGAGGAAGAGAAGAGAAAGACAGGAAAGAAATGAGAGTTGAGAGAAAAGAGGAATTACGCCATAGTGACCATGGTCTGAGCTAATTACAACCGCGGTAGATGGCAAGCCGATCGTAATGTACAACTCTTGGCTTCGAGTTTGGTGACTTACGAATCCGTACGATGATGTCATTCAGCCGGTTTAGGACTGTGTAAGGACCGTCCCACGGCGATTGCAGCTTGGGAGACAGGCCTTTCCGTCGAGTAGGATTCCATAGCCAAACTTTGTCACCTGCTTTGAACTCGTGTCCCGTAGCCTTCGTGTCGTAGCGAGTCTTCATCTTTTCCGTGTTCAGGTTGATCCGCTCCCGAGCAAAATGATGCACATCTTCAAACCGTGCCCGAAGGTTTTCCACGTACTCCTCTGGCGATGAAGGCGCATCTGGGGGGCGGCCGAACACTAGATCGGCGGGAAGACGAAGATCTCTGCCGAACAGCATCTGGGAAGGTGTGAAGCCAGTAGTCTCATGGACGGCGCTCCTATAGGCCAGCAGGAAGAGGGGGAATTTCTTGTCCCAGTCCTCTTGATTCCTAGATACCAGAAGCGAGAGGTTGTTTAAAGTTGTGCGATTGAGACAAAGAGGTTGTGCGATTGAACCTCTCCACCAAGCTGTCGGATTGTGGGTGTAAAGGCGTAGTCTGGGTTTTGTCCATTCCGAGAAGTTGGCATAGTCCTTTAAAGACTGCAGAGGTAAAGTTCGTTCCTTGGTCGGAATGAAGTTGCAGAGGGGTTCCATATCTGGAAATCCATTCTTGCACCAGTACCTCTGCTACGGTCGTAGCTTCTTGATCGGGAATAGGAAACGCTTCGGGCCATTTAGAGAAGTAGTCAATGACAACTAGGATGTATTTGTTGCCATCCGAAGTTCGCGGAAGAGGTCCCAGGATGTCGAGGGCAATCCTCTCAAAAGGCGCTCCTACATTATAACGATGTAGTCTTCCACGGCTTCGTTTCTTCGGGCCTTTACGGGCGGCACAGGCGTCACAAGCTTGACACCACTTTTCGACGTCGCCTCGAGCCCTAACCCAATAGAAGCGCTCGCGAACTTTCTGCAGGGTCTTCATTACGCCAAAATGGCCTCCAGTGTAGCCATTATGAAGTTCTTCTAGAACCTTCGGAATCCTCGAACGAGGGAGTACTAACTGCCATCGGAGCATCTTGCCGTCGTCCGACTCCCATTTACGATACAGGACTCCATTCCTCAGGCGAAGCGAATCCCATAAAGCCCAGTACTGTTTTGTTGCCGGACTGTAAGATGATATTTCTTGCCAACTGGGCTTAGCGCTGGATTTTTCCATAAATTCCACAATAGGTTTGATGTCGCTGTCTGCTAATTAGTCCGCCCGAACATTTTCGTCACTCCAGGGATCTTGGGATGGTGTCGATGATGTAACTTGGCGGACAACGGGATGTTTCAGATGGTAATTTTTCTCTGCTCTGGAGCAATAGCGACAGCTGTCTATACCTAGCCTGTCTGGGCCTTCTTGACAAAGCATCTGCATTTCCATGAGATGCCCCTTTTCGATGACGTATCTCGATGTCATATTCTTGTAATCGCTGTATCCACCTGGCTATTTGGCCCTCTGGATTCTTGAAATTTAGAAGCCAGGTTAAAGAGGCATGGTCCGTTCGGAGCAGGAACTTTCGGCCGTACAGGTAATGATGGAAGTGCTCCACGGCTTTAATGATAGCAAGAAGTTCCTTTCTCGTAACACAATAGTTACGTTCCACCTTCGAAAGGCATTTGCTCCAGTAGGCAATGACATGTTCTTGGCCATCTATCTCCTGGGACAAAACTGCTCCGACACTCTCCTTACTTGCGTCTGTGTCCAGGATAAATGGCTTGTCAGGGTGAGGATACGACAGGATCGGCGAAGATGTTAAAGCCGTCTTCAGTTCGTTGAATGCGTCCTCACATTCCTCAGTCCATAGAAATTTCTGTCCAGTCTCGGTCAATTTGTGAAGAGGTCTTGCAATTTGAGAAAAGCCCTTCACGAATTTTCGATAGTAAGTACACAGACCAAGAAAATTTCTTAAGTCATGGATATTCTCGGGACGACTCCAGTTCTGGACTGCGGACGTCTTTTCGGGATCGGTTCGGACTCCGTGGGCGGATATTATGTGCCCGAGGTAACGTACTTCCCGACGGAACAAGTTGCACTTCGACGGACTTAGTTTCAAGTTTGCCTCTTTTAATTTCTGCAGTACCTTTCGAATGTTCTCGAGATGCTCTTCGAAAGTCCTTCCGACGATGATGATATCGTCCAAATAAACGAGACATGCTTCGTAGGAAAGTCCTCTCAACACTGTCTCCATTAGTCGCTCGAATGTAGCAGGTGCGTTGCAGAGTCCAAAAGGCATAACTTTGAACTGCCATAATCCTTGTCCCGTGGTGAACGCAGTCTTTTCACGGTCGTCGGGATGAATTTCCACTTGCCAGTAACCACTTTTCAGATCCAGAGTGGAAAACCATTCGTTTCCCGATAAAGTGTCCAAAGTGTCGTCTATCCTGGGAAGAGGGTAGCTGTCTTTCTTGGTAATGTCATTCAGACGTCTATAGTCAACGCAGAACCGGGTGGAACCATCTTTCTTTCGGACCAAAACAATCGGTGAGGCCCACGGACTAGTCGATGGCTCGATGACGTCATCACGCTGCATCTCCTCTAAAAGTCTGCTCACCTCTTCTTGCTTAGCAAACGGCAGCCGCCTAGGATGTTGCTTGATGGGAGAATGGCTGCTTGTGTCTATTCTATGTTGCGTTAACCTCGTACGGCCAAAGTCACCGGAAGTACGAGAGAAGAAGTCTTCAAATTCAGCTATTACTTTCTCTGCAGCGCTTCTCTGTTCTGCCGTTAACTCCACGTCTTGTAATAATTCCTTCGTCAGGCACTCCTAAGATTTAGCTGTCGTTTGGTTGATGTTCTTATTAATGCAGGTAACAGGAGTGCATGTCGCCAACACTTCATTTTTCTTTATCACCTTCGACTTGTCCGTCACATTTGCTACTCTAACTGGAATTTCTGTTCTCGACAAGTCCACAAGTGTTGCTCCCACAAGTACTCCTCTGACGGAGTACTTGTGGGAGCCAACGAACACCCAAACGAACACCCAAACAATCGAACACCCAAACAATCACTATTGTTTGGGTGTTCGATTAATCCAAAACGGAATTTATTGCTTTCTTTTACTGTTCCAGAAATTATTGAATCAGTTCTGGGAGGTAGAGTGATATCAGTCTGGGCTATTATTTGCTGAACAGGTAAAATAGTTTCATTTTTAATATCGAACGCAGCTATTTCTTCTGAGTCTGAACGAAGCTCATTATTCTTAAAGTCCAAGTTAAATTTGTGTGATTTTAAAAAGTCGAGTCCGAGAATAAAAGAGTCTGTAATATTGGCGACATATACCACATGGTCGTATCTGGCATTTCCAAACGTGATTTCTACTTGTGCTTTTCCGCCCACTTCGATCTTGTCACCTGTCACAGTCTGGAGGGTCAGCGAGGGCGGAGTCCAGATAATCTTCAAATTTAATTTCTTGGCCAGATCCGTCCTTATGATGGTTACGTTCGCTCCAGTATCAATCACCATGTGGCATGGGGAACCATTAACGTATCCCAGTACGAATAGTCCATCACTGCCGCCATTCACTGATGAAATCTGTAAGACTTTCAAACGAGGCTTTTGAATATCCCTCATCCTCTGTTCCTGAAAGTCATCTCTTTTCTGTCTTCCTTCATGGGCTTCTCTGGTGCATTGATAACTGCGATCTTTACGACGAGAGTTCTTTTGTGCGTCACAGTATTTTCGTAAATGCCCCTCGCTGTTGCACCTCCAACATTTCACTTTTCTTGGCTCTGTGTGTTCTTGTCGTTCCACAAGATTTTCCAGGGTCTTTAATTTATTCTCTAATCTCTCCATTTCTCCATCCGTAAGCTCCATTTCTCCATCCAGCTGAGCTGCCTCTAGCTTCATGGCGAATACGAGGGCAGACCTGAGATCTTCATAATCCGCCAAGATCAATGCTTTCTGAATTTCAGAGTCCAAGAGGCCTTCAATAAAATGTTGCACTGCAACTTCTTCTCGAACGCTATCAGGATAACTGCCATAGGCTAGATGACACAGCCTATCTATGTCCGAAGCAAGCTCTTGAAGGGTCTCGCCACATCTCTGCATCCTTGACTTAAGTTGGATTCTACTATATTCTTTCTGGCACTTCTCTCCGAATTTCATCTCCAAGGCACTTGCGAGGGCATCAAAATCTCCTATCTTCGTCGCTCCGATAGTTTGCAATACGTTAATTGCATCTCCGCTAAGGGAAGCGGCCAGTTGGTTCGCTTTCTCGGACTCGCTCCAACGATTGGCTTTGGTGACGATTAAAAATTGGGTCTTGTAGGCTTCCCAGGGAGTCTTTCCGTCATAGGTAGTAAGTTTCACTGCTGGGCGGTGTGAAGATAATTTGATGTTTTCAGGTAACTTTCCCAGCTTTACGAGAGAGTCCAATTTCTCTTCAATTTTAGCTTCACATTCTTCATGTATTTTTGAAACTATATTTTCTTTCCAGTCTAGTTTCTCCTCAATTTTATTCTTGAATTCTTCCCGCATTCTGCAAATATCTTGCTGCAATTCTTTAACGTTTCCTTCAATTCTTTGTTCATATTTGAGTTTCTTCTATGAGCGACATTCTTTTCTCCATTATCTCTTGATTTTCCTGCACACTCTTTTCGAATTTCTCTAATTTTCCCAAAGCAGTCTCCATTTTCTCCAATCCCAATTTCATTCCTTCTTGTCCGGCTTCAATTTTCTTTTCTAAATCGGTCTGTCCTGCTTCAATTTTCTTCTCTAAATCCGCCTTCATCTGTTCTTGTCCGACTTTCATCTCGTCTTATCCAACTTTCATCTCTTTTTTTATCTCATCTTGACCGGATTTCATCTCGTCTTGTCCGGATTTCATTTCCTGCATCATATTCATGAGCTTTTGAAGTTGTTCTTCCATTTTTTTTGTCTAGACAAAACCATAAACTGGAAAATTAAAGTATTTCTTTAGAACCCCGATTCTGACACCAAATGTTGCGGAATTACTCTGCTACTCCTGGGGTTCGTCGTTCTAAAGCCCAGTTGGTGTAAAAAGTTCAAGTAAAAAAAAAATCACTTGTCAGGATGGAACACAAACTTTATTGCTTCAAGAACTTCGTAGAACAATCAGCTGTACACAATTCACAAGCACAATCTAGCAGTAATGTGCTTTTAACAGTTCGCTTAAATCAGAAGCTCTCACAAATGCTGTATTTCTCACACAAAATAGAACACTTTCACTGGCAAGAATTCAGTGAAAATATACGAGAAATAACACTAACAGTCTCTCAAGACTCAGCGATGAAGAATTTACACACAGCACTTAAATTCAAAGCTTCACAAACAGCGCGAAACACAGCTTCCTTCACAAAGCAAGCGTATTCACTCTCTCAAAGCTTGATCAACACTGAACTGTCGGGGCGACGCGCTCTTCTATAAATAGCCGACGCAGGAGGTACAAGAGGATTCCAGAAAAGTCAATTTCTCGAGGGTTCTACATAAAACGTGAATTTTGATTACGTCATAGAAGAGAAATGTTAGGTTATTATGCGTTTTAATGCAGGAAAAACAACTTCCAGGCCCCATTGGGAAAATCGCGCCAAATGACCAAAAAGTCGCCAAGCTTGGCGAATTTTGGCGAAATATCGCCACATTTGGCGCCAAAAATAAGTCCCCAAATGTGAAGAGATCTAAGCTCTAGGACTAATATTTCTCGAGTTTTCTAGAACCTCCATTGAAAAACAATGGCAAACCGAAACCTCCATATCTCCGGTTCTAATTGGCCGATTTTGATGCAACAAAAAGCAAAATTTATCTATTTGAAGCGTAGAATACGAATTTTAAACCATTTTAAGCCACAGAGCAGCGGGTTGCCCCAAAAATTCGTAACAATATTCTTTAGTACCAAGGGCATATTTAAGAAGGGACAGACCCTTCTGAAACAAGGGTGTCTTCAGGCTGATATTTTAAAGGGAACCATTGGACTTTTTAGATAGGTCTATAAATTGTCCAAAATGCAAATTGAATGTCTCTGTTAAGTATACGAATCAAAAATTCTAAAATATGGGAGGTCATGTCTCCCTCATTGGAGCTGCCCTTATTCTGAAAATGTTAACAATAATTTAAAAAATAGCTTTTTAAACAATAGTAACAATAAGATTTAAAACAGATGATTCATCTCGTATATGTCCATTTCCGATAGTGTGCATGCATCATTAGGGAAGTAGTCGGCCACTAAGGCCGTGAAAAGAAAGAAACATAAAAAAAATAGGGGTAAAAATTTTAAAATTCCAGGTTTGGAGCTGGATTTTCCAGGTTTTTACAGAAAAATTAAATTTTCCATGAGATTTCCCTGAGTTTTAAGAGCGAATTTTCAATTCCCAGAGTTTTCCAGGTTTCCCTGAGGGCGTATGAACCCTGTATTCGAATAAGATTCTCATTAACATTTAAATGAATTCTGAAACTGTTTGCAAAAAATTAATTTAAACAAAAAAAATTAAAAAACAAAAGAATCTAACTCACCAACCAAAGGAAAAGTTGCTACATCAAAAACTTAAATGAATATATTTTACAGAATAAAAAAAATTAAATTTGCTTCTTCCTAGCCTTTGACGCGCAGAAAGTTTCTATTACATCTTTAGAATCCAGGTTGCTTGTTAAATCGTGCTCTGAGCACAGCAAAGCCAAACATTGCAGCTTATTCTGCTGCACTTTTGTTCTCGGAAGAGGTATAACTCTCTCTAATTTGGAGTTTTCTCTCTCGGCTTCGCAATTTGATATCGGTAGAGTTAAATAAATATATAATGCAATAAACATATTTGGAAAAATTTCATTTAACTCGTATTTAAACATATGATCATAAATATGCATCGGCGATTTTTTTTTTTTATAAGCTAAAGGAATATTGTGAAAATTGAAAGACTTCAGATTTTGTGGCTTCAAAATCTATTTCTCCTTCATAAACTTCAAGAAAATTATTAACTAATTCTTCATTTATTTGTTCCAGACCTAATTTAGTAATAAAATTGCAAATGCTGTATACTGTATTATAAGCATAAATTCGTTTTATCATTTCTGAATTTAATCTATCGACTATCACAAATAAAGTTTCAACTTTAAGTTTTTCAAATCCTTCAAGAGTTACATGGTTAGTTGTTTCGGATTCGAGAATACCATCAGTAAATTTTTTTCTTCTCAGTCTTTTTCCCCGATCCTTAGGTAAAGTCGCTGCATGTGGAGATAACAATTGAGATCTTTCTTAACTTATCAAATTGATCTCTGAAGAATGCAATATTTGCATTCAACTCTGAACAAGTTAACAGATGTAAATAAATCAAGACCTGCTTTTTGAAGATAAATGCTAACTTTATTCATAGCATTTAAAATGTTCTGTGGCACACTGTCTGCCAATACAATGCAAGGGCAGATTAGAGGGAGGGGGGCGGTCGCCCCCCCTCGGAGATAAAAGAAATTAATGTAAAAGATCCTATTTTACTTCCGTAAAATGGATGTATATGTCAATTTTCTTAAACTAACCACCTCCCCCGACAAACTTGCATTAATCCGCCTCTGGTACAATGGAAGTTGAAAGATTGATACTGTTTGTAGCTGGTGTTTATTTACTCCAGTTTCTAGTATGTCTAGTACTTCATAAGAATCTACGTCTCTTTTCTTTGTTTATTTAGGTAAAAATTTTGTCTCAATAGATTTTGAATTTTTCACAGAGAATGTGTTTAACAAAGATACTCAATACCTTCAATCATACAAAGCCATCGTTTGATAGTAAAATTTACAATCAGGACGCACTAACTTTACTTTTATCTTCCATTAAAATAATTAAGCCGCTTCATTTTTAAGTTCACGACATTTTTTTTTCTATTTACTGGGTTTTCTTGGCCCTATCTAGGGCCCCCTTGTTCACTGGGCCCGGGGCTGCAGCCCCCTCAGCCCCCCCCCTTAACTGGGCTCTGCTAATTACCACGACCATTAAAGTGGTATTTCAGTTCATTCTTAATGTTTGCTTTATAAATGGGTCTATTAATGAATTTTTAGCATCTATAATGTTTGAGGTCCCCAAAAAATGTTTGCAACCCGGCCACTTCAAACAGAAGGCCGGTCCTGTCAAGGATCTCGTCCCGATATATCACACCAGCCGTAGTTCCTCCCTGGTACACATGCAGCTCAGTGTGACCATCGAGTGGGATCCCTGCCTAAACCATTATTCCACCACCCCGATAACTGTGTCTTTCCACAGTGTTAGATTGATGCTCCGTTCCCTCCAGATAAGCAGACGTCCCGAATCGCTCTCCAGTGTGATTCTGGACTCGTCCGTAAAGAGTACAGAAGATTATCGCTGTCTGGTACAAGGAACGTGTTCTCTTGGACAAGATAAACGGGCCCTTCTCTGTCGTCCGTTGAGGGGAACACATGCAAGTGGTCACCTTGCATCATATATATCAATGCCTTGCATAGAGACCTTCATTGTGAAGAAGCCTTCGCACCGTACTAGCGGATACTCTTCTCTCTGATGCTACAGGGTGGTCTGCAACAAGTTGCGGCACAGAAATGCTTCTTCTTTTCCGGGCCGAGCTATAAAACAATATTCTGCGCGCGTCTCAAGGTCGGCCTAGACCATGACTTCTGACCACAGAAGCTTCCGTTTGATATTGATTCCAGCAGTGGCGGCCCGTGGTTAAAACTGTTAGTGCAGCCGGAAGCATATGAGCCCCCCCCCCCTCCGGACAGGATTGGAAAATCTTTGTTACTGAATTCGAAAGCTGGCGGATTAAGCCCTAAACTCTAAACGATAGAATAAAAACGGCGAGTATATTTTTTTGAGATGCTTATATCCTATCATATCCTAAGCAACACCGCTCAAAATAAGATTTTGAAGCTGGCTGAATGAAATGCCGTGAACTTTTAATAAGCTGCCCGGGGTGCTATATGTTGAGGGGCGCCATGAAAACATAATGTTAGGAGAGAATAAAATTAGATTAAAGATTTTTGATTAAAGATTTTGTCACCGAGGAAAAAAAAAAAATAGAAATTACATAAAAAATGTAAGAGATCCTATTTTACTTCCATAAAATGGACATAAATTTCAACCAGCCGCTCTTATCCTCAAAATTGCATTAATCCGTGTCTGATTCGAAGTTTCCTTAGAATTTTCTTTTGTAACGATAACTTGAGAAGAAAAGAAAAAAAAAGAAAACTTACTTATTTTTTATAAGTCAAATCAATCATCCTTTCTTTTAAACATGCGAATCGGTCAGTGATGTCCCCATAAAAAGGCGTTGTTTTAATTCAGATATCAATAATTTTAAACGCTCTTTAAAATTTCCCATGTTTAAAGAATTTTCTCGCTCATCATGTCCTCTAAATGGCAGTTCTTGCTTACTTAAAAGCAATACTGCTTTGATGGGTAATTGTCCATTCATAAGCGTCTATTCAGGCTTACCTTCTTGATATATTCAGCAATATAAAGTCGTAGTCGAGAGTTTCCCAAACATATATTCTCCTTACCCGCCCTCACTTCTCGTCCGAGCCAATGAGTTAGTGGAGTTCTCAAGTTCAGCTGCCGTTAAAAAATCTTTCATCGGCTGTATCAGCTGCATACTCCCTATGCCGGAGAGGCTGCTTACGTAGTCGTTGTCATGGCAACGGTGCTGCCAATTTTCTTTTCAGCGCTCTGGGCTGAACCAAAGATTTTCCTAATTGAATTGCGGGAAGATTAAAGTGCTTTTTTTCTGAATGAGCGATCCGGCCACAATACGTTTTTTTCTGTTTGGTTTTTTTCGGAGATTTTTTAATTTACCGTAGAAATTCCACAATTCTAATCTGAATTTAGGAAAATTAGTAGAATAAATTATTTTAAAGTATGTGCTGATAATTTCAAGCGCAGCCCGGCTGTACTTGCTGTATCCCACGAGTCGCCACTGGATTCCAGAGACGGTGGACTACACTGCGAGACACATTAAGACGCCTAGGAGCATAAGCCTGTGACAACTCCAATTCCATTCATACGACCACCCGCCACCTTAACGAATCGGGCAAACAGTTTCTTTAAGACATTGCGGGACCCTGCTAATTATTGCTAACGAAAGTTACACGCGTAATTATGAAAGCCTGATATTTGCACATTTTTCTCCGACTCGTACATGCCTGTTCTTTTCTATAAAAACAAAGTGGTAGCTATCGTTTTTGCATAAAGTTCATTTTTATCATTTGTATAAACTATAAATTTTACTGTTAGCGTCATTTTTTTTATGGTGAGCTTCGAAAAACATGTTGTTCCTTAACTTTTGGAGGCCAGTGTATTTTAAACAACAGAACAGCGGGTTGCCCCGAAAATTCGTGATAGTATGAACACATTTTGGAAGTAATTTGTTTTGAAGTGGAAAAATAAATTCGTGATTCTGTGATGCATTATTGTGCGAACCGCATATTCATACAATTTGTTGCTCTTCTGTGAAATTTTGAAATGTGCCAAGGACTTTTCGGACACCCTGTAATACTGTTTTAATTACGTTTTGAGTATCAAAGCAATTTCTCAGAAATAATCTGTTCCGGATCTTAGATAAAATTTTGAAAATGGTACCGTTAAAAAAATAAATAAATAAAACGAACAATAGCTTTTTTTAACACACAACTACTACGACTCCTCAACTGGTATCTTAGTGGAAAATTTAGCTCATTCACAATTTAAATACTTTTAAAATGCTACACGTATTTTGTATTTTTTCAATTCAGAAAGTATTTTTATTTTAATATGTGTGAATCAATGCAGAGGCGTAGCCAAAGAGGGGGGGCTGAGGGGTTTGCAGCCCCCCGAAATGGACCCTTTACTTAGCTTGCAATTGAACTTTCTGCTTACAATTTGATACCCACCCCCACCCCCCAAAATAAATAAATAAATAAATAAAGTCCTGGTTGCGCTACTGAATCGATGTATTTCGCTCAACTGTGGGTGTGCAGAGTAAAGTGAGTAAGTGAAGAGTAATATTAGGCAGAAGAGACCTCTTGCTTTTACAGATCTGTTGCAGAATAAGTATTTTTCTTTTGCATTACTGCAGTAGTGTTTTGGGAAAATGTTAGTTTTTTTGTGAGACTTCATGGCTATAGCTGCTATGCGATAGTCCTTTAATCTCTGTTGTTCTTTGCATAGAAGTGCATTTTTATTCCAGATAAAACAAAATATTTGGATGAGAACAAATAGCCAGGGGATAGAGTGGGAATCGAACCCACTCTCGTAGATTTAAGTGATAGACGACAGGCCCTTAACATTTAAGCCACCGATCCTCCCTTACGTTAGTTCTAGTATGCTGTCATTTGGAAAATACAATACAGTATGTCCCACCTAAATAAAGCCACCTTGATTTTGTGCCGCACTGGATGCAAAACACAAAGTAAGAAAATAAACAAATATATTAAGAAAATATACACAGTAATACATATTTACAAGGGAAAAAACTCACTCCTGTCCCCACCTGGGCAGGAATAAAAAGTAAATGTGAAAAAAAAAGAGAAAGAAAAGCTTCCTACCTAAATAAAGCCAGTACTGTTAATAACCAATATATTCGCTAGGTTTACATATGACTTTGAATAGTTGACGTAACATATCACTTACCAATCCTTGGAGGACGATTACATCAATATTAACACAATGTTCAAATATGGTGGCCTTCAATTCTGCCAGACTGAAACTGTCTGACATTTATATATCTATCCCTACCCTAGTAGCAATAACCCATCGGTCGATGAGAGGCGGGTGAGTTAAATCCGAGGAGAAGGAGTAATGGCCGATCACGGCTTTTCATCCAAAAAAGGGGAAATTTCATCGGAAACTGGTACAATATTGTCCGCTCGGGGGGCCATAAAGCCGATCATCGTTTCCCGATGACTCCGATGAAATAATGAAAAGAAACCGATAAACTGTTTAAAATATATTTGTTAATAAAAAATAAACGACTGGCAGCAAAATTTTCAAAAAAATGTCCGTTCTGTTTATTATGTTTTCGTTTTTTGTATGCTAAATTTCCGCTTTTCTGGAGAAAAAGAAAAAAAATTTTCTTTCTCCACCGGGCCCGAACCCTGAGCGTTCTGATTCCGAGATAAGCGCGGCAAAGGCAAAGTGTGAAGTAGTGTGTAAGGCAAAGTGTGAAGTAGCAGTTATTTTAGTCTCAGATTGGGACTTAGGGTGAAATTTTGACAAAATGTTGTTCGGCTATTATTAATAATAGTCAAATTATTCGATTGGTAAGAAATTAATTTCACTTTTTCTTTTAAAGTAGCAACAACATTCATAATTAATAATTAAAAAACAATATTACCAATTGCATAGGAATTTTAGTGTGATTTTAACTTTCATATTTCTTGGATAACTTTTAAAAATTAACTGATTTCTCTTCTTGCTGTTTACATTAAAGAGGTTTCAAAAGAGTTGCTCGTTGTAATGAAGTTTCCGTTTCTCTTATAATGCAGCTGACGCTCAAATAGATTTTTTCTTTTCTTTTTTTTAAATACATTTTTTTTTAAATTATTTAAATATTACAAGCAATTTTTATATAATAAACACTTACATTTTTTTTGTAAATATTTCTTTTCAAATTTAAATTTTGTGGGAGGGGGCAAGGGGGGGATATCACCCCCCTGCCCCTCCTACCCCAATACAAGAAATGTGAAGTAAATTATGCGATTAATTCAAGAATTGTTCAAAATTTACCTTAGATTATGCAAAGGCACATCTAAATTACGCAAATATTTATAGGAATTCGGGTAAAGTGTAAACCACTGGGGACACCTGCAAGGCCCGATGACTATAGAGCTGCAGTTTCGGATAAGATATTGTTTTTCGGTTTCCCATCGGCGAAACTGCTCGTCTAGATCACTTCTATCTATGATTAAAAATTCATCTATTGCAGATAAACAAAAGTGCACTTGCCGATGGCTGAATTCGACGAGTCGATGAGTTAACGATGAGTCGATGAACGACCGAGCAGAAAACAAGCAGTCATTGCTACTAGGGTATACTGAGGATACCTCGTGCATTTTCCTAGGGATTGAGATCAAGCTAAAAAATCTGGAGTGACTCCACTCGACTTTCCGAACACTTACGATTAAGATCATTATCAAGCATTTAAATAAATTTTAGTCGATGAATAATTCAAACATATACCAAACTGAAGCTCAATCTAATGCGCCGTTTAAACGCCAGCGCACTTTCTATAATTTCTCCCCATACGCCATAAGGGTAAAAGAAATCTTTGTCGTAGCCCTGTAGAAAAACTATAAATCCTATACACACCAAAATCAATACCGGTCTTGCGACGGTAGTTTATAACATATATACCCAATTTGAGCTCAATCGAATGCCCCATTTAGGAGCTATCGTGTTCACTCACATGCACACAAACACATGTACACACACACACACACACATACATACATCTCTAAAAATAGCATAAATGAATTCAGAAGACCTCAAAACATGTAAATACACCAAAATCTCGAAGTCGAATTTTTTCATGATTACAATACTTTCCTTACATGGTACATGTTCGGAAAGTAAAAGGGCAGGACAATTCCTGATATACAACCCATCACCGGAAAACCAATTTCAAAAGGATTTTGCACTGCGAATGGATCGTTGTCCTGGTGGAAAATCAAACTTCGGCCACCAATTCTCCCAGCAAACGGCAGTAAGTGGGTTTCTAGTATTCATTGGTAATCAGTAGCTTTTATGTGGCCCGAAGGAAAAGCCAAGTTACACTACTGGCCAAAAGTATTGCAAGTTTGAGAAATCTAACCATCGTTTCAAGAATAAGCCCAGAAAAAGTGGACAGTAAATTTGCCAGATGTAAATACACTGCTGGCCACCCAAATTGCAACACCAAGAAAAACAAGAGATATCACAACAAAATTTATTGTGTAGATAACATGTTGACCAAGTAACAAATGATTAAATTTACAGCATTCTATGAAGCGTGGTTCCTGCCAAATCAGTACCCAGAGTAGCCGCCGTTGTTGAGATCACAGCTGCCACACGCCTCGGCATTGATTCAAAGAGACTTTGAATGTGTTCTTGGGGTACAGCAGACCAAGCAGCTTCCACACGTTGCCAAAGTTGATCTGGTGTGACAGCTGGGATGAACTCTGGTCAGTCGTTGAGCAACCATGGACCACATGTTTTCTATCGGCGAAAGATCCGGAGAGCGCGCCGGCCAGGGAAGCAATTCAATCTGGTGATTGACGAAGAACCCTGGACAATGCGTGCCACGTGTGGCCGTGCATTATCCTGCTGAAATATGGCTGTTGGCAAGCCCTGAAGGTAAGAAAGGACAACTGGCTCCAACACCTCGAGATGTAGCGCTGGCTGGTTAAAGTACCGGCAATGCGTACTAGAGGAGTGCGAGAGAGATATCCGATACCGCCCCATACCATAATACCTGGTGCAGGACCAGTGTGACGGTGCATAATGCAGCTGTTCAGCATCCTCTCTCCACGGTGTCCTCCAGACTCGAATCCGACCGTCGTGGTGTTGCATACAGAAGCGTGACTCGTCAGTAAAGAGAATTTCATTCCATTCTGTCGTCCACATCCTTCTTTCATCGCACCATTGGCGCGGAGACGTCTGTGGTTCCGCGTCAGAGGTAGACAAAGCAACGGACGTCTTGCGGACAGACCATTCTGCTGTAAACGACGTCGAATGGTACGCGCAGACACTGGATGATGCGTTACAGACTGAATCTGCTGTGATATGGTTCGTGATGTGACTGAGCGGTCCGTCACTGCCATGCGTACAATCTGCCTGTCATCACGTGACGTGGTGCACTGAGGTCGATGCGGTCGATCACGTCTGTCCGTCGTACCCTCCTGCACCCAACGATCACATATCCGCATCACAGTTGTTTGGTTTCGTCCAATACGACGACCGATTTCCCTGAAAGATAACCCACAATCTCGGTATGCCACTATCCTTCCTCTGTCAAACTCGGATACTTGATCAAAAGATGATCGTTGTTTTCCTACGAGGCATAATTTATCGTTTTTTTGAAAAAAAAGCAAGAAAAACACAATTGCTGTACTTGAAACCGTCGAAATCTCCAGCCTTAAATAGCGCTTTGAGGTGGCGCCACAGGCGCGCTTGATGTGCGTCTGCGCTGAAATTCTAATCATTTGCATATCTCACCTCAGCTAATGCATGTTGTAAATTTCATATTATTTGCATGCTTCCTTCAGGGTGTTGCATTTACGATGCCAGCAGTGTATTTTTGAGAACTTATGTAGTATAATTGGAAAGAATGCATCTAAAAATCACCTAAAGACAAAATGAGAGCTTTAAGAGCCAATAATTTAAGTTGACACAATGAAACACAGAAAGAAGTGTTGCAAAACATTGTGGATTCCATATCTAAAAGAGTGGCTATTGTGATCTAAGTAAAGGCTGCTCAGCAACATAATAAATGATTTTTAGTTCAATTGCATATATAAATTATCCTCTTTTTGCAGAACTTGAAATTAATTCTATATTTAATTTTATTCCAGCAAGTCAAAATGAATTATGCTTTCTATAATGACTTATATATTTTTATGCTATTTTTTCAATAAATTAAAAAATTATTTTTGTTCTTTAATGCTATTATGTCTCTGAATTAATTTAACATGTTGACATTAAAAAATATCCATGTTGATGAATATGCAAATGTCAGACAATCAAATTCATTTTTCTTTTTGACGGGGGAGAGGGGGCTTAATCTTGAAAAGGGTTAGATTTCTGAAACTTGCAGTACTTTTGACCAGTAGTGCAAGTTTACCACCATGTAAAGACTCTCCACATTGTATAATGAGCTTGTCTTTTGGAGACGAAACAACAGCTCCTGAACATTATCCACAAGCAGAGTAGGTTTGGTTAAATATCATCTAACCCGGAAGGACCAAACGTGTCGGTTGCGGTCTCAGATGAAAAAATAAAATTAATAATTTGGATGGCCCACACGGCGTTGCGTTCTGCTGACATGATACGAAACAATCTTCTCTAAAAGACAAGATGGAGGCTCGTTATACGGAGAGAGGCTTTATCTGGTGGTAAACTTAACTTGGCATTTCCTTCAAGCCATTTAAAAGCTACTGATTACCAACAAATGTTATAAAACCATTTATTGCCATTTGCAGGGAGAATTGAAGGTCGAAGTCTGATTTTCCATCAGGTCAACGTAGCCATTCATGTTGCAAAATCATCCTGAGATGAGAATGGTTTTTCGGTGATGGGTTGTACATCATGAATGTCCTGCTGAATCCCCAAGAAAATGCTTGGGGTATTCTCAGTAGGGATGAATATGCAAACGTCAGACAGTTTCAGTTTATGGCAGAATTGAAGGCCGACATCTTTGAACACTAGGGTAATATTGATGCTACCGTTCTTCCTAGGATTGGTAAATGTATGCTGCATCGACTATTCAAAGTCATATGTAAGCATGGCGAGTATATTGCCTATTAACAGTACTGGCTTTATTTCGGCGGGATTTTCTTTCTCTATTTTATCCAGGCAGGGCCGGCCACAGGGGGGATGCTGCGGATGCAAGGCACCTGGGCCCCTCAAATCCGTTCTATATTTTTTTTATGTCTCTCTGTCTTATCGTGAAAAATATAAAAGATTTCTTTAAATTAAAGTAGACTGATAGTGTTGTGTGATGGCAATTTTAAGGGCATTCATCCATTTCAAGCACAATACCGTCCTACCACATAAGTTAGGTAATGGTCCGACCACGGTCACGTGCCTCCCTTAAGAACTATGCCAAAAGTCGCCAAGCTTGGCGACTGTTGGTGTACGTGTGTGCATATTTAACTCTCAAATCTCAAAAACTATTATGAAATTTCATATATAAGAATGTTGTAGCATCTAGTTGAGCATCTCGATTTTTGGTTCCAATCTACTGGAGAGTTTATTTACAGGACCACCGAAAAGAATTTTAGTACTTTAATGTCTATGGACATCTTCAATATAATACAACTGTAGACAGTCATTGTTTGGTACATGCCCAAAATCTCGCCGTCTGTCCTCGACCTTGGCGAGTTTTGGCGAAATATCGCCAAATTTGGCGATAGTCAGTCATTTGGTCCATGCCCAAAGTTTCGCCATTTGTCATCGTTCTTGGCGAGTTTTGGCGAAACATCGCCAAATTTGGCGATAATCTGTCATTGTTTGTCCATGCTTAAAATCTCGCCAAATGTCGTCGACATTGACGAGTTTCGCCGAAATATCGCCAAATTTGGCGCCAAAAATTATTTCGTATTTTGTATAACTCTAAAACCTTAACCCGTAGATTTTTTAACTTTTGTATTTAGAACTATATTAATATCTAACTGTTTTCCATATCTTTTTTGACAGCAATCGACTGAGAATTTATTTACAGGGTGAGCCAAATGACTTTAATTACATTGAGGTGTATGGATGCATTCAATTCATTGAAAGTCTGTGGTCAATGACTACTTTGACTATCCCCAAAATCTCGCAGACTATCTCAAGTTTGTCGGCTTTTGGTGAAATATCGCCAAATAAAGTGTCAGAAGGAAATCTTTCAAATTGAACTCAGCTTGGCGATATCGAAATATTTTGCTAGAAATCGCTAAACCTTACTATTATTGATATTTTATCTCTTTCAAACAAATAAGTTTAGAGGAAGTGCGTCGAAAATAATTTTAGTCGAAAATTTTAGTAAAAAATTTTAGTCGATGAATAATTCAAACATATACCAAACTGAAGCTCAATCTAATGCGCCGTTTAAACGCCAGCGCACTTTCTATAATTTCTCCCCATACGCCATAAGGTAAAAGAAATCTTTGTCGTAGCCCTGTAGAAAAACTATAAATCCTATACACACCAAAATCAATACCGGTCTTGCGACGGTAGTTTATAACATATATACCCAATTTGAGCTCAATCGAATGCCCCATTTAGGAGCTATCGTGTTCACTCACATGCACACAAACACATATACACACACACACACATACATACATCTCTAAAAATAGCATAAATGAATTCAGAAGACCTCAAAACATGTAAATACACCAAAATCTCGAAGTCGAATTTTTTCATATTACAATACTTTCCTTACATGGTACATGTTCGGAAAGTAAAAAGGGCAGGACAATTCCTGATATACAACCCATCACCGGAAAACCAATTTCAAAAGGATTTTGCACTGCGAATGGATCGTTGTCCTGGTGGAAAATCAAACTTCGGCCACCAATTCTCCCAGCAAACGGCAGTAAGTGGGTTTCTAGTATTCATTGGTAATCAGTAGCTTTTATGTGGCCCGAAGGAAAAGCCAAGTTACACTACTGGCCAAAAGTCTTGCAAGTTTGAGAAATCTAACCATCGTTTCAAGAATAAGCCCAGAAAAAGTGGACAGTAAATTTGCCAGATGTAAATATTTTTGAGAACTTATGTAGTATAATTGGAAAGAATGCATCTAAAAATCACCTAAAGACAAAATGAGAGCTTTAAGAGCCAATAATTTAAGTTGACACAATGAAACACAGAAAGAAGTGTTGCAAAACATTGTGGATTCCATATCTAAAAGAGTGGCTATTGTGATCTAAGTAAAGGCTGCTCAGCAACATAATAAATGATTTTTAGTTCAATTGCATATATAAATTATCCTCTTTTTGCAGAACTTGAAATTAATTCTATATTTAATTTTATTCCAGCAAGTCAAAATGAATTATGCTTTCTATAATGACTTATATATTTTTATGCTATTTTTTTAATAAATTAAAAAATTATTTTTGTTCTTTAATGCTATTATGTCTCTGAATTAATTTAACATGTTGACATTAAAAAATATCCATGTTGATGAATATGCAAATGTCAGACAATCAAATTCATTTTTCTTTTTGACGGGGGAGAGGGGGCTTAATCTTGAAAAGGGTTAGATTTCTGAAACTTGCAATACTTTTGACCAGTAGTGCAAGTTTACCACCATGTAAAGACTCTCCACATTGTATAATGAGCTTGTCTTTTGGAGACGAAACAACAGCTCCTGAACATTATCCACAAGCAGAGTAGGTTTGGTTAAATATCATCTAACCCGGAAGGACCAAACGTGTCGGGTTGCGGTCTCAGATGAAAAAATAAAATTAATAATTTGGATGGCCCACACGGCGTTGCGTTCTGCTGACATGATACGAAACAATCTTCTCTAAAAGACAAGATGGAGGCTCGTTATACGGAGAGAGGCTTTATCTGGTGGTAAACTTAACTTGGCATTTCCTTCAAGCCATTTAAAAGCTACTGATTACCAACAAATGTTATAAAACCATTTATTGCCATTTGCAGGGAGAATTGAAGGTCGAAGTCTGATTTTCCATCAGGTCAACGTAGCCATTCATGTTGCAAAATCATCCTGAGATGAGAATGGTTTTTCGGTGATGGGTTGTACATCATGAATGTCCTGCTGAATCCCCAAGAAAATGCTTGGGGTATTCTCAGTAGGGATGAATATGCAAACGTCAGACAGTTTCAGTTTATGGCAGAATTGAAGGCCGCCATCTTTGAACACTAGGGTAATATTGATGCTACCGTTCTTCCTAGGATTGGTAAATGTATGCTGCATCGACTATTCAAAGTCATATGTAAGCATGGCGAATATATTGCCTATTAACAGTACTGGCTTTATTTCGGCGGGATTTTCTTTCTCTATTTTATCCAGGCAGGGCCGGCCACAGGGGGGATGCTGCGGATGCAAGGCACCTGGGCCCCGGCTTCAGAGGGGCCCCCAAATCCGTTCTATATTTTTTATTATGTCTCTCTCTCTTATCGTGAAAAATATAAAAGATTTCTTTAAATTAAAGTAGACTGATAGTGTTGTGTGACTACTCTGCATCTTTCAGAGCTAAACATCATTTATAAAAGTGTCTTTCTACGAACAGTATTCTTTGACAGTACACCCCAGTTCTGATCAAATGTCACTTACCTTCGCACCTTTCACCGTGGAAAGAGCGAAAACATCAGTTAGAGAAAAATACAATTATCAGATCTGGACCATTGGTCATAACGACCGCTCATTATCGGATTCTTTGAAAAGAACCGAAACACAAATAACAGCGGAAGAGGCATTTTTGTTGTCAAAACCAAACACTGATTGATTAATACCTGCGGGGGGCCCCCTCTAAACAAACTTTGTTGATACGAAGTACGTTTCACGCGTCTGGTATTAATTTGAAGATAAGAGTACACAAAGAATAAAAAATGACCTGCATTTGGTTACCTTTGCAAGCATGGGAACATTTTTTTTCCCGTTTACAATTGTGCAAATGTGTTGGTCAAATCCTATTTTGCAGTTACTCCTTCTCTCAAAGTTACTAACCGAAGTTGAGCCATTGGAAGTGTTTGCTTGTATTAACGAGTCTATTAACTTTTGTGTATATGTTATATATATTTTGAAAGATTTTTCTTGAATTTTATGACTTTCACGGCCTAAATTATGGATTAAGCTTTACCAATTTTACCATCGCGTTTTCTACATTTGAAAAAAGGTAAGTCGTTATTTTGTTTATAATAGTCGAGATTGCAAATAATTAGATAATTTTCGTCAAAAAGTTTTAAATTGTGTTAAGTTTCACATTTATAAAAGTTTTAAATGCATTTTGATTGTTCCCATAACTTATATTTACGCGATTTAATCCCTAAGCAATAAATGAGTATCTAGAGTAAGCGAAGTTCTGCAGTCAGATGAAACAGCTATTCTGAAGTAGAAAAAATTAGTACTTTTAAAACTGTGTTTATTGAAAATTAGGAATATAAAATATTTCAAACACATTAATCGATCTCAACCCCTTCTTCTTCGACGTCGCATCTCACACTTTCGGCGTTTTTGTGCCCGCACAGTCGGCGGCGCGTGCCACGCGACGTACATTTGATAACATTTAGGGAATATAATTAACCACTTTATATGTACAGTGATTTTTATGTTAGAATATAGAAAAAGATCGTGGACAACTGAATACCATATTTAGTTTCCAAAAATACGTGTGGGTTGGTTAACATTTTGAAAATATATTAAAAATTTACTGTTTCCAAAAAGCGGTTAGATGTGTTCGGTAAGGGTTGGTAACTATGAAAAAAAAAAAATCTGATGTGTCCAACACATGACTTCCTTGCACGTCTATTAAATCAAAAATGTTTTTTACGCACTTCCTCTAAACTTATTTGTTTGAAAGATATAAAATATCAATAATAGTAAGATATAGCGATTTCTAGCCAAACATTTCGATATCGCCAAGCTGAGTTCAATTTGAAAGATTTCTTTCTGACACTTTATTTGGCTATATTTCACCAAAAGCCGACAAACTTGAAATAGTTTGCGAGATTTTGGGGATAGCTAAAGTAGTCATTGACCACAGACTTTCAATGAATTGAATGCATCCATACACCTTAATGTATTTAAAGTCATTTGGCTCACCCTGTAAATAAATTCCCAGTCGATTGCTGTCAAAAAAGATATTGAAAACCGTTAGATATTATAATATAGTTCTAAATACAAAAGTTCAAAATTCTACGGGTTAAAGTTTTAGAGTTATACAAAATACGAAATAATTTTTGGCGCCAAATTTGGCGATATTTCGGCGAAACTCGTCAATGTCGACGACATTTGGCGAGATATTAAGAATGGACCAACAATGACAGATTATCGCCAAATTTGGCGATATTTCGCCAAAACTCGCCAAGAACGATGACAAATGGCGATACTTTGGGCATGGAACAAATGACTGACTATCGCCAAATTTGGCGACATTTCGGCAAAACTCGCCAAGGTCGAGGACAGACGGCGAGATTTTGGGCATGTACCAAACAATGACTGTCTACAATTGTATTATATTGAAGATGTCCATAGACATTAAAGTACTGAAATTCTTTTCGGTGGTCCTGTAAATAAACTCTCCAGTAGATTTTAACCAAAAATCGAGATGCACAACTAGATGTTACAACAATCTTATATATGAAATTTCATAATAGTTTTTGAGATTTGAGAGTTAAATATGCACACACGTACACAAAAAAGTCGCCAAGCTTGGCGACTTTTGGCATAGTTCTTGAGGGAGGCACGTGACCGTGGTCGGACCATTACCTAACTTATGTGGTAGGACGGTATTGTGCTTGAAATGGATGAATCTCCTAAAATTGCCATTGACCGTAATGTATTGGAAATCTTTTGAGTGTTCCTGTAGCAGAACTGTAAATGATAAAGACACTTTTTTTAATGGAGAAATTCATTTTCTAACTCTTTACAGCATATATCACTTCTGAGTCGTTTGAAATAGCCCAATACCTCTAAAAAACGCTTTGATGAATTTCGGCCCATAGAGCGTAATGTATTTCGAATCTTTTAGGCGGTTCTGTAGATAAACTATCCGGTCGAATGGAACCAAAAGGGGAGGTGCACAACTAGATGTTACAACAATCCTAAATATAAAGTTTCAACATTCTACGCCTAATAGTTTTTGAGATATGCGAGTTTAATGAATTTCGGCCCATTGAGCGTAATGTATTTCGAATGTTTTGGGCGGTCCTGTAGATAAACTATCCAATCGAATGGAACCAAAAGGGGAGGTGCACAACTAGATGTTACAACTATCCAAAATATGAAGTTTCGACATTCTACGCCTAATAGTTTTTGAGATATGCGAGTTTAATGAATTTCGGCCCATAGAGCGTAATGTATTTCGAATCTTTTGGGCGGTCCTGTACATAAACTATTCATTCGATTACGACCAAAAGGGGAGGTGCACAACTAGATCATAGAACAATCCTAAATATCAAATCTCAACATTCTACGACCCATAGTTTTTGAGATATGCGAGTTACATACATACGTACGTACGTACGTACGTACAGACGGCTTGGAAAAACTGACCACAATAAACTCGCCGCTGGTCAAAATGAGTTGCAGACGCTTTAATATGATCGTGCATGCTAGCCTACGATGAGATGCATCGAAAAAATTCTTAAAATTAAATTTAGAGGTAGTCAAAATCGGATTTTTTGTCGAAATTTGGCCCCCCAAATTTTTCGGGATCACATTACTTCCTTATACTACGTACAAGGAAGTAAAAATAGTAATAATCGAATCCTATCAATAAGGGGTTAATTCCAAAAAAATACCAACTGAAATTAATAATAGATTTTGAATGGATGTTGCTCTATTTTCTAATAGAACCCTCATACTTAAAATAGCATGATTGAAATGTAGTACGTCTCAGGCACATAACCAGAAAGAAAAAGATAAATCGGGACGGGCCCAAAAGGAGGCATTTCTACGAAAAAGGTTGATTATTGAAATCCAATTAAGGAAAGTATGTATTTCGGAAGGGGCCGAGGCCTCCATCGCCTATTCTCTGGCTACGTCCCTGATATGGCTGTTCATCCACGATCCATTCTTAAACATTTCATCGCGTCATTTCTTTTCTAAAGTAGTACTGATTAGATTTTAAAATCTTAGAAAGTTTGAAACAATACTCCAAATTTATCTGAATCTCTAAATTAGAGAGCAACATCATCAAAAATGTCACTTTCCAAAATATTTAATCACTAAATACAGTGAAAAGTTGCTAAATTTAGCGACAAATCCCTTAAATTGGCAGCACTGACTAATGAAATGTCCTCTTATACTAAATTAATGGACTTAATGTGAAGAAAAATATTAAAACATACATTTTGGTTAATTTAATTTAAGTATAAAATTATTGATTTTATTTAATTTGACCTAAGTTTTAAGTCATCCCCCCTCCCCCACTTCCATTGTAGGTTTATCTTTCAAATTTTAAATAGGTAGTTGGTCAACAAAATATTTATTTTACATTCTTCATTACTAACTAAACTACTCTGAAACAATTGATGTCACTCTCGGTGGTCGGTGGATCTCCAGAGTGAATAGATTCATATTTTCTCACATTTTTCAGTATTACAGGGTGGCTACAGAAACTGAGAAAAAAAGTTCCCTGATTTTTCCCTGACTATCTTTATGAAATTTCCAGAACTAATTATATACATACCATAATCTTTCGTGTAAATCACCATTGTGTATCATGCACCAACAGGTGAATGCTTCATATAGGGAAATAAATAATAGAAAACCACAAAAATGCTTAATATTAATAAAATTGTAGTTCAGTTTTATAAATCCAAACATAAAATTTAGTTGAACACTAAACGACAATATGTAGCAGAAAGTTTCCTCGTTTTATAAGTGTTCAATTTTAAGCGTAAGGATGACTGATCAAAATAAAATGGCCACCTAATCAACTTATTTTATTTCAATCAATGTATCGTTTCAAATTTTAAAAAATATGTAAAAAGGCTTAAAAATGAACACTATATCTATTAAAAAAAATCATCTTGCAGGGGAGCTTAGCTGGCATCACGCAAATGTCCCATCACTTTAAAAAAACACAATGGCGCAGTGTAAGACTAAATCATGTTTTACCATTCATTTTACCTATGACTTTATTCAGGAAGCAATTCACATGCAAAATTGATTCACATGCCGATATGATTCGCATATCCGGTTTCTTGTATGATCCACATCTTAGAACGAGTCCGAATACATGCGCTTTTTCGGATTCGTATCGTGACAGTGCATAGCCCACTCACGTGATGTGACAGTGCCTACATCAGCGAGTCTCGGATACGTATTTCACGTACCGGTAGCGGAGCAAAAGTATAAAGCCGGATTCATACTGGCCGTACCGCACCGCTAAGACGCCGCAATGACGTCACGTGGCGGAGCAACACGGCGCCCGCGCGGCGAGCGCCGAGGGTTTGCGCATTATCTGGGGAGAACAGATATTCTGCAGCGACCGCAAAGCTACAGCCAATTAGAGAAGAGCTTTAACAGCTACAGCCAATTACAGAAGAGCATTGGTGTATTTACTTGCGGCACCGCAAGCTCGCCGCGCGGACAGCCAACGGTCCAAAACGGCGAAACAGTACGACATGGTTGAGGTGCGACACGGCAGATATGAATCCACCTTATGGTCTCTTTTCCAGCCAGCGCATGCGCACTGCCGATCTCGAGAACTTAGGGCGCGTTCGAGAATTCACCGGTCGTGCACTAGAGATGAGTTCGGGCTCATTTTTTTGAAGCCCGAGCCCGAAGACTTTTAATCCGAGCCCGAGCAATATTATTAAAGTTGGAGCCCGAGCCCGAAATGTCAGCTAAAGACAAATAAAATGAACTACATTAATAGGATACAATAAATTTTGGAGCTTCACACAACTTCTAGTCCCCCGTGCCGCTATTTTTTGAAATAAGTGCGTCTATTTATCCCATAAATCACTTTTTAAAATTCGTTTCAAGGAGTACGTTCAACAAAGGAGAAATTTTTCACGAGCCCGAGCCCGCCCGAGCCCGAACGCAATCGTGAATTACAGAGCCCGAGTCGGGCCCGGGCTCGGGCTCGGGCTCGGGCTTTCGGGCTGAGCCCGTCTCATCTCTATCATGCACCGGTGCACGACCAGAGCGTTCGAAAAGGCGGAGCTCTAGAAGTAACCGCGTTCGAAAACGTTTCGGTCATGTAGCGGTTGTCTGCTCAGCGTGACCAGAGCGCAACCAGAATGACCCTGCTAGCGAGGTGGGTTATTCCGGTTATTAGCGTAGTGTTGCCAGCGTTTATTTTTGTTTTCTCGGCTTAGAATCCGATGTGGTGAGGATGACCGAAACCGGTTGACAACCGTGACGTCACTTAACCGAAGAATGACCGCAACCGGTAGCACCGGTGCATAACCAACCGGTGAATTCTCGAACGGGCCCTTAGAAAAAGTTCTTCAGAAGCTGGAGAAAAGGGACGGTATATTAAGTTACGTACTGTGTACCGGGGCCTTCGCAATTAGTAACGGGCCTGCGCGTGTATTTTGATGAGCCATCCAAAGAGGCCTACGGATGCTCGAGTCTTCACGTATACATCAGGCATCTCTTAAGCTTCCCAGTGCTTTCAAACGTTATTTAATGTAGTTTTAAGTAGTAATTGTGTTACTAATTCAAGTAAGAACTCATGATTAATTTGTTTGCTATGATACATATTTACATAAAGAAAATAGATGCATATAATTTGAAGGAAAAACAAAGTAGCGCTTACTCTCATGATTCACGATTGCTTATTTTAGTTTCACAAGTGGATATTTAGTATACTTTAAAATAACTAAATACACAAGACATTTTTATAATGAATATTTCATGAACGTAATCGTATTTCCTACGTTATTTAAAATATTTCAACATTAATCTTTAACAAATGATGTATTAAATTCAGTGTTTTCGGGATATCCTGTATATGGGAGAAAATTGATAAAATACGCTCTATAGCGCGATCCCTGAATTAATTATTCTTTAATGAAGACATTTCATGTAGTATATATTATTCTTTTGTCGCTTTCTCAATCGAACTTGGGAATTGAGCAAGCATAATGAACGCTTGTACAAAATATTAACTACATTTGAAGTTCTGTATAAATCAATAATTTATAATTTACTGTATTTCTGCACTGTACCAGATGTAAGTCTTTATCACATAATCAAGACATATATAACTGATAAATAACATTTTCAACTGGCAAAATTAAATTGTCTAAATAGTATCACAACGTCATGCTTATTTACAAGAATAAAAACTACTCAAGTAATACGATTTCTGATTAAAATAATTTATTTATAAATAACACATGAGCAATTATTCACTAAACATGATTTACATACATATTTTTAGAATTTCTAAATACATTATAAACGTTCACTTACCTTTACATTCAGAGCAAAATGTTCGAATTTTAGGATAAATTTTCATGAAAGAAAATGGCGCAAGATTCACAAAACGATTACCTACATCTAAAGTTCTTTAGTACGACAAAAGTATAAAAAAATTGTTTTAAAATAATAAAATAATGTAACATTTATAATACTTAGAATAATAAAATAGAATATTGTGACAGGGGAAAACAGGCCTCAATGATAAACTCATTTTTAGGGATGGCAACTCATACGCAGGCCCGTTGCTTAGCGATGGCCCCGTGTTTACGTAGCAGGAGAGCAGACCCATGGCTGACTAGGATCTTCCCTTCCCCGGCTTTCCAAACGGGTCTAAAAGCCCGTATAAGCGGTAGTTCGCATTCCTTCCGCCGTGGCGTAGTTATATGTCCTGAACAGAGCGATTTAAAGGGCCAGTCCATATAATTAAAAGGGCATTAAAAATGTCAAAAATGCTTGATTAAAAATTTTTTTTGTTTTGTTTTGTTTAAACAGAATGTATCTTTATCTATAAATATTTTGAAACGTTTCTTCATCCATGCACATATTGAAAAAAAATTTAAGAAATTGTTAGTTGGTTAATGCTTTTAGGAGCTTCTTCGACATGTAATAAATTAATAATAAATAAATATATTAATTTATGTTTTATTTAAATCTTCAGAAGACTGTAATACTTTTTAAAGACTTGTTTTTCGGAACTCCTACATATTTTAATATATTAATACAGCATTCTCCCTATACGTAAAAAACACTCAAAATACTGGGGTTAAACGATAAAATAAATAAAAACTTTGTGAAAAAAAACACACATAAAATGTAACTTATAATAGTTACGATCGTTTCGACTAAAAAATTCTTTCGGTCTGCATCAGAAAAAGTCCGAGACGCAGGGGCGTAGCCAGAGGGGGGCTGCTGCCCCCCGCCCCGAAATGGGACAATTTACTTAGCTTACAATTTGATATTTAGCTTACAATTGAACTTTAGCTTTAAATTTGATACCCAGCCCCCCCCCCGAAATGAAATCCTGGCTACGCCACTGCGCGAGACGAAGGTCTTTCTCTGATGAAGACTGAAAGAATTTTTGGTCGAAACAATCGTAACGAAGTTACATTTTATGTGTGTTTTTTTCACAAAGTTTTTATTTTGCAATACGTATACGTATGTTCGTATCAGTGGCGTAGCCAAGGGGGGCATAGGGGGTCACCCCCCCTCCGATGAGAAATTTTTTGCCATACAAAATGCATATGCTTCGCTCCCTTATCACACACACTTATACACAAATGTGAGTTGCAGTAGTCGTAACCCCCCCCCCAAGAAAAAATTCTCGCTACGCCACTGGTTCGTATTATTAGGTTTTGGTTTAGTATACCCATGGCAAGGATAAATTTTAATCTTTTTGTGCTTTAACGATTTATTCTAATAATCAAAATAGGCGCCAGCAGGGGATCCAGGGTGGGGGTGCACGTGCCCCCTGTCAGGGAGCCAGTGACCCTCTCCTTTCGGGGACTCCTTATTCATTCGTCGAAGAATTTTTAAGATAAGAAATAATCCAATTTTTAGGCCAATTTTCATTTTGAAATATTTAAAAGAAAAACTAATTTTGTAGTACTTTCGCTTTTCAAAGATTTGTGAAAGGATGCGTTTACATTTCAATCAGAAACAAAATTTCAGATTAGTGGGGGATGTTCGCAGTGGCGTGGCGTAAGGGGGGGGGCGCCCGACCCAGGCAGAAAATTTCTAGAGGCGGTATAACGCCTATGGTTAAATTATTTTAAGAAAATTAAAATGTCATGGAGTTTTGGGCGGTTTTCTCCAGGTGAAACATGAATATGCCTTAGAACCCCATAAAATGTCCTCCGACCAAGCCCTCCACCCTTCTGCTTAGGTGTATTATTAAAAAGAAAAGAGGAAAATTCTCTGTGCAAGTTATTCAGGAGCTAAGTTAAATTGTTTAAAATTACTTTAAACAGATTAACAAAAATAATAAATAAAAATATGAAATTTTTCTGGAGGATGGGTTCAGTTATCTAAACAAATTATACTGCAATAAATAAATAATTAAATACGTAAGTAAATAAGACACTGAACATGGTAGATGGTGGAAGCGTTACGGTCCCACGCTCGGGCCTACCGCGCGGCTGTCGATCTAACGGTCTGCAGTTTTGTTCGGTTTCTTACAGATAGAACTTGAATACACGTTATTCCTACGGGATGTTCGCAGTGGCGTAGAGTAAGTGGGGCGGATGGGGCGCTCGCGCCGTGCAGAAATTTTTTGCGGGCGGCAAAACCCCTATCGTTGACTTATTTATTTTAAAGAGATTAAAATGACATTTTTTAATCTTTATATATATATATATATATGTATATAAATAAATAAATAAGTAAGTAAACAAGACACTGAACAGAGTAGATGGTGGAAGTGTTACCAATAAGCAAAATGAATTCATGTTTTCATTTCAAGTTTAAATGAAACCTTTGTAATTTTTTTTAATAATTCTTTGTTATTGAAATTACGTAATAAATGTTTCCAATGCAGCACTTTTATTTCGTCAATTCTTTGATGATTTGCATTTAACATTATTACTACGGATGTAGCAATGGCTTTCTAATGGTAGGGGTTCAGCTACTGGGAAGGAGGGGGGAATTCTTACTTTAAAGTTTGATTTACGATAAATCTTATTATAAATAATAATTTGTAAATGGTATTTGCAGGGGGGGGTCCGGATCCTCTCCTGGTGTGCGCCACTGACTCAAATGAAAAACTCTGCTTCAAATTCGCACATGTCCCAGAACAGATAATTTAAGTTTGAGGGGATAAATCCCGTTCTTATTCTTCAAACTGGATAGACACATCCCTGGGGATACATGTGTTGGACACATGCTTAGGTCAGCGACCAATTGGAAATCTGAAAACAGTGGATCCTTTCCATGTCCATTGCTGCACATCTGCATGGAAGAACAGTCACTTTGTTTTTTCAGCGACTTCTGCTAGTTTGTCCTCTGTTTTCCCTCCTTACCATCGACTTCTTCATCATAAAGTTTATTTTGGTAGGTGTAAATTTAATCATTCTTAGCTCTTTTGAATAATATATGTTTAAATAATATATTCACGTTCTATCTGTAGGAAACTGAACAAAACTACAGACTGTTAGCTCGACAGCCGCGCGGTGGGCCCGAACGAGGGACCTAAACACTTACACCATCTACCATGTTCAGTGTCTAAATTTAGTTACTTATTTATTTATTTATATAAAGATTTAAAAATGTCATTTTAATCTCTTAAAATAAGTAAATCAACGATAGGGGTTTACCGCCCGTAAAAATTTTCTGCACGGGGCGAGCGCCCCAACCGTCCCACCTACGCTACGCCACTGCGAACATCCCGTATGAATAACGTGTATTCAAATTCTATCGGTAGGAAACCGAACAAAACTGCAGACCGTTAGATCGACAGCCGCGCGGTAGGCCCGAACGTGGGACCGTAACGCTTCCACCATCTACCATGTTTAGTGTCTTATTTACTTATTTATATATATATATATATGTAGAAATATTTAAAAATGTCATTTTAATCTTTTTAAAATAAATAAGTCAACGATAGGTGTTTTGCCGCCCGCAAAAATTTTCTGCACGGGACTAGCGCCCCAACCGCCCCACCTACGCTACGCCACTGCGAACATCCCTTATGAATAACGAGTATTCAAATTCTCTCTATAGGAAACCGAACAAAACTACAGACCGTTAGATCGACAGCCGCGCGGTAGGCCCGAACGGGGGATCGTAACGCTTCCACCATCTACCATGTTCAGTGTCTTATTTACTTACTTATTTATTTGTTTGTTGCAGTATAATTTGTTTAGATAACTGAAACCATCCTCCAGAAAATTTCATATTTTTATTTATTATTATTTTAATCTGTTAGAGTAATTTTAAACAATTTAATTTAACTCCTGAATAATTTGCATAGAGAATTTTCCTCTTTTTTTTTAAAATAATACACCTAAGCAGAAGGGTGGAGGGCTTGGTCGGATGACTTTTTAAGGGGGTTCTAAGGCATATTCATGTTTCATTTGGAGAAAACCGCCCAAAACTCCATGATATTTTAATCTTTTTAAAATAAGTTAACCATAGGCGTTATACCGCCTCTAGAAATTTTCTACCCTGGTCGGGCGTCCCAACCTCAATAAATAAACCAAAACCTATTAATACAAACCAGTGGCATAGCCAGAATTTTTTCATGGAGGGGGGGGGGGTACGACTACTGCAACTCACATTTGTGTATAAGTGTACGTGATAAGGGAGCGAAGAATATGCATTTGTATGGCAAAAAATTCGTCAGCGGAGGGGGGTTGGTGACCCCCTATGCCCCCTTGGCTACGCCACTGACACGAACATACGTATACACGGAATTATAGGCAGAATAAAATAAATAAAAACTTTGTGAAAAAAACACACATAAAATGTAACTTATAATATGTTACCATCGTTTCGACCAAAAAATTCTTTCGGTCTTCATCAGACAAAGACGTTCGTCTCGCGCAGTGGCGTAGCGAGGATTTTATTTCGGGGTGGGCTGGGTATTAAATTTAAAGCTAAAAAGCTAAAGTTAAATTGTAAGCTAAATATCAAATTGTAAGCTAAGTAAATTGTCCCATTTCGGGGCGGGGGGCAGCAGCCCCCCTCTGGCTACACCCCTGCGTCTCGGACTTTTTCTGATGCAGACCGAAAGAATTTTTTAGTCGAAACGATCGTAACTATTATAAGTTACATTTTATGTGTGTTTTTTTCACAAAGTTTTTATTTATTTTATCGTTTAACCCCTGTATTTTGAGTGTTTTTTACGTATAGGGAGAATGCTGTATTAATATATTAAAATATGTAGGAGTTCCGAAAAACAAGTCTTTAAAAAGTATTACAGTCTTCTCAAGATTTAAATAAAACATAAATTAATATATTTATTTATTATTAATTTATTACATGTCGAAGAAGCTCCTAAAAGTATTAACCAACTAACAATTTCTTAAATTTTTTTTCAATATGTGCATGGATGAAGAAACGTTTCAAAATATTTATAGATAAAGATACATTCTGTTTAAACAAAACAAAAATTTTAATCAAGCATTTTTGACATTTTTAATGCCCTTTTAATCATATGGACTGGCCCTTTAAGGCCTCTGTTCAGGACATATAACTACGCCACGGCGGAAGGAATGCGAACTACCGCTTATACGGGGTTTCCTATTGTTCTCGGTTTCGTCTGGATAGCCGGGGAAGGAGATCCCAGTCAGCCATGGCAGAACGCAGATCTGTAGGCTACGGTTTTTACCATGAAGCTTTACATTCGTATTAGGACGAGAGGCTGGGCAGGCCGGATTAAAGTGCTCTCTGGCAATTTGGCGTGCATCCTTTGGCAAGAGTCGTTTCTCCCGCTGTTACACACTGCACGCTAGGGGTTGCCGCCCGCATGAAATTTTATCTCGCAGCCACTCGCAGCTATGACAATGTTTTGACTGGTGTTGATAAGTGATTTTTAAGAGATATTAAACTTTAAAATTGGAACACATTTTAAGAAAGGCTGATCTATGCAAACGAAATAGTTTTTCTGCTCTTTTCGATTTATAAGTAGAGCGCTCAACGTTGCCTTACGCTGAGGCCTGTGGGGTGATTATGGATTGATGCAATTTATGGGATCTGCATCAGTTATGTTTCATCAATTTTTCATTTCAAATAATTGCATTGCTTCCGCACTTTAGCATTGAAAGACTAAAGTTAGGAAGCAACGCTGGACGCATAAGAGGACTAGTCAATTTAAACATCCTAACTATCCTAATTTAAACATTGTAAAGTAGAGAGCCTGCAGGTCATGACTTGTAAAGTTCATTTGCATGTAAACTAGATCTCATTTTTCATTTGTGTATTACATGAAGTGTGCTTTTAAAAAAATTACAAGCAAAAAATATTCATTAGAAAAGTGTGTTTAAAATATCGGTTCTCCATCCTCTAAACCTAGCTGTGGGAATTTTCGATTAGAATTGAACGACCTCAGAATTGCTAACATTAAGATACTGTATAGGATAATTTAGGATTTTGTTTGTTTAAAAAGAAACATACAAAATATAGCAATTTTAAAAGCCAAAGTAAGGGGGAAATAAGAACGAATGAATTTTAAAAGAACAGATAATTAAGACAAAAAAATTATAATGCAATATATGGGATCTGCATCAATTATATTTCATCAATTCATTTCAAATGATGCTTTTTAACTGTCCACTGTTTCTTTTTTATTTCCGTAACATATTACCTTCAAATCTAAAATTGTAATTTTAGACTGCAATTTTAAATGCATTAAAATATATATTTAGAACAATTAATCAAAAAAAAAAATATTGCTGTTTTTCGCGGATCAACTTGCGGTGCGGACGGCAACCCCTAGCGTGGAGTGTATAACAGCGGGAGAAACGACTCTTGCCAAAGGATGCACGCCAAATCGCCAGAGAGCACTTTAATCCGGCCTGCCCAGCCTCTCGTCGCGTACGACTAGCAGCCGTTTAAAAAATAACGTTACGAAGCACATACGAATCCAAGATTGTTGCATGCTTTTCAAAGCCTTGGTGTTTATTGCTACGAGGTGGAAAAAATGTCTTCAGACAAAAATGACACTACCACGAAAAGGAAATATTCCAAGATTTGTGCTTGCGAGAAAGAATTTAATTCGAAATATTATTATAAGCACATTAAAAAATGTGAGGCTGCGAAAAACAGTTCAGGTGAGTGTTTGATGCTATGTGATGTATATCGTTTAAAATGTTCTTATCGATTTGACATTATTTTTAACAAAATTCTTTTTTTATTTCCATTTACTTCGATCGTTTGGACTTAAAAAACTTTTAAGGAATTCTTATTTTACTTCGTTAGAGGTAACCCGTTAATGTGTAAACAATGAGTAATTAGCGAGATATTAATTAGATAAATTCATGTTAAAACAATGAGTAATTAGCGAGATATAAAACAAATCGTTCATTATGGCTATTGATTAATATTACGTAATTATCAATTCAGTCATACTTCACTCTAGTTGGGGGGAAATTCCTCCCCCCCCTTAAAAAAGAAAAGAACTTACCTGAAAAATGTAAGAATTCAAAATTTATCTCCATAAAATGGACATCTAAAATAACTTGGTAAAACTTAAGTGTCCCCCATAATGAATTAGACTAATGTTAAGATAATGAATCAATAGTAATATATTAATTAGACATGCGTAATTTTGGGGACTTAGAAAATTTTTAAGGAATTCTTATTTTATTTCCAGTGTGCGAAAAAAACGCGAATCGTAAAAACGCCAACATGATTACTTTAACACATGAACTATAGGCCAGTGGTGGGAAAAACTACTTTTTTTTTTGTAGCGCGCTACAACTACCGCTACTTTTCGAAAAATGTAGTTAACTACAACTACAACTACTTTTTGACAAATGTAGTTAGCTACACTACTTTTGAAATCTAGTCGCTACTTCGCTACTTTTTCGCTACTTTTAGGAGACAAATTTTGCTAACAGATTCAATTTGCATTACATTCATATTTAAGGATATTTATATCCTAATTAGAGAAAACTATCGATATCTAAAGCCTTGGTTTTCTACTCGCGTCCAGCGTGATTAATGACCTCAGCGGGTGTCTCTCGCGTCCAAAGAACGCGTTTATTAAAAGGTGGTTTCCTTGTAGCGTTGAGCGCCGCAGATTTGGTGGACGCACGAAAGACCCCGGGCACCTTTTCGCCTTTAATTAGAAAAAAACTATTGCTCTAAGAAACAACTACCAGGCGAGTATTTGAGCAGGGGGAGGCGGGCCCCTCCGAAAATGTAAAGCAATTATTAAAAAGGAGCTATTTTGAAACATTTCTTTTAACTTTAGAACAATAAAGTTTAAAATACCGAATCGTCCCCCTCCCCCGAAATGGAAACCTATATATACGCTACTGGCAACTACTGCTAATTATTGAAGTATTGCTGAAACTAATTAAGTTTTAATACCTCTATGATAAAAATAAATTGGGAAAGTGAGCTCTGAAAGTATGAGAAAAATCATGAGAACTAAAAAAGTTTTTAAAAATATAATAATAAAATGGATGTCTGAACGGGAAAAAAAGTCCCGTTTTGAGACCCCTTTCATGTTGTACAAACATTCTAGTTTCTTGAGCACAAATCAAAATTAATGAGTATAAAGGCCTTTTTTCATGACTTACCAAATTAGTGATTTATGACGAATGACCCGTGTGAACCATGTAATATCGTATAATTGTTTTAATTGAAAACATCACATATGATATGCATATTATAAAATAATGAAAACAATTACTAATTAAATTCATGATATATCTATTTAAAACATTGCATTAAAAAAATCCTATATATATGTTAAAGAAATTTTAAAAGTTATTATCATCAACACAACTTTTTCTTTGTGTTAGGTATAAAAGAATTTTATAGAATTATATTGTTATTTTAAGGCTAAGAGAGAGATAAGTCTCTAAGGATTTTACAAACTATTAATTATTAATAGAAATTCTCATATTTTCGTATTAAATTCTGAAAATTATTACACAAAAAACCTAATAATTTAAATATAATAGACACTAAAATTTTAACGAAAGAAAGCAGAATTTCAACATATTCATGGAAGACTGCCATGCCTCTAGTATAAAATAAAAACCACATAAATTTATTCAAAAACATGTTTATTAATTTTTAACAAGAGCTGGATCTCAAAATTGTTGTCCGCCAAACATGATCGTCGAGGAGAAAATACGTCCGATGCAATCGAATACAATCTTTGTACAGATGCACTGGACGGCACGCCAGTGTTAGTTTTTTTGAAGGCTTCTTTCATATACGTGTACGCCGAAAGCGAAGATACGGGTTTAATTGGCTCTGACAAGAACCTTGTAAGTTCTTCCTCGTAACTATTTCGAGTGCATGCGAAAGAGAAATTAAAAAACCCAGAAAACTCATCATCCATGGGCTGATCCTCGATACTGATATCTGAAGTTGTCGGAAACATATTCTGGAGGTATTCCTCCATCCATTTTTTTTGGCTTCGGTCTTCCTCTCCTCCTCAATCCAGAATAGTTTGAATCTGGGATGGAAACAAGCTGAGAGAACAGTTTCTCTGTCCCACAGCAAATGACTAAATCTCGTTTCCACCTGACGACTGAAGATTTTGCGCCCCCTCCTATTTTTTAAAAATGCAACTAGGTAGCTTTCATATACCATTTGGCGCCCCTTGGCCGATGCTGCGCCCGGGTACAGTTGACCTTCCTTGCTCCCCCGTAGCCAGGGACGGCCCGACACGGTAAGCAAGGCATCGGAGCGCCATATTCGAACTAAAAAACTAAGGAAAACTTAATCTGGAGCATAACACGGGGCTTCTTTACGTTTGCAGGGAGGCTCCACGTACCCTAGATCAGCTCTTGCACCTAGCTACGCCACACATTTAGCTATAAAAGCTTTCAGGGGTTAAAATGAGTCTTTCAACTTCAATAATATACGGACTGTCAAATATGCATGGTGCTCTGAAACTCATTGGCAAAAAGTTAAAGAGTGGTAAAGGTAAATAAGACGGTTATGAATCACGTAACAATGTAGGGTTTGATAAGTCGTCCTCGAGTACCTGTTAATAATTTATTTTTTCACAGAAAGTTCACTAAAATTCACTATTAACATGATTGATTACTACTGTACATTTACTAAAAGATTTATTATTAAACAATTATTAACAGGTAAATGAAACCATTTCCGACATTCACAGTGCTAGATTATTCTGAACAGCCTTGGTAGAGATGGCGCCCGGTGCGGTCGCACCGTTCGCTCTACCTTAGGACCGGATCTGAAAACTGTCACTACAAACGAAGAACACTGTAACCGAGGTCAGCAATATTTTTAGCCCCTGAAATAATATCTTGGATGCATATGCTTATACCTTTTGAACAAACTCAAAAAAGATAAGGTTATCAACTCGTAAAAAAAAAAAAAAAAAAAAAAAAAATTGTGTACAATTTCTACATATTTACTTTCTTTTTTTCAGTTTCAGGTTCCACGAAAAATGTACTAATCAGTTTTTACACTTCTTTGAGACAAAAAACATTCCGAGTTGTAGAACATAATCACATGATTAATTAATGTTTGAAAAGCTACAATACTGCAGAACTGTCATTACTCTTGTGGAAGTTGAACACACCACCAGGACACAAGGATAATAAAGAGTGCCTAAACTCAAAAAAGTGCACTGTAACGTCGAAAAATGACCAAACCTTAATATAAATAAACTTAGTAAAACTAAGCATAAATAAAATTGTTGTTCAATGCATCGATCATAAGGAGGAGGCAAAGAGAAAATTAAAAATATCGGTGACTCTTCCAGAAGCGGTCTCGATGCTTTCAAGAAAATTCCTGTGAGAAAACCGTAAGTTTTTCTCACGCTTCGTAGTTTTCCGTAGATGGTGAGTGAGAGGATGGGGGGGGGGGGGGGCTCGCTAATTGCGAGGACTGACTATATATCATGTCAGATTTGAAAGGATATCGCCTAAAAGGAAGTTCACGGAATACTGGACACTGAATGATTGGCAATCATCCTGGCAAGTGGACACTACACTGTATTTATGGGTGCAATAAAAAAAAAAGATCAAAGAAAATTAATGATGTTACAAAAGCATACAATTTACAGATATGTAAAATTCCTTTTCGAAAGCAAAAAATACTCATTTTTATGTTGATTTATGTTGCAAACACCCAATAGCAGTCAAAAATATGCAGACCCTGATCAGACATAGAAGGGGCCCCGGGGCAAAAAAAAAAGGTTGTTTTGGGCCCCTATACTATTACAGACATTTTAACTTATTTGTGATTGCTTTCTATTTTCCCAGCATAAAAATAAAACATTTCAATATAATTCTAAAATTAAATTAAAAATTACCCATGTATTTATACTCATTTAGAACAAGACTATGCATTTAAAATTGATTTTAATATTTTTTTAATCCATTTGTATTATTAGCGTATGTGTGCGCTGAGTTCCACCTGCCAGAAAATTTTCTTTTCTTCATCATAATATTTTAAAAAATGCTAACTAATGGATATTTTGTGATAAGTACATATGGCCATAAATTTTCAATAACGCCTTTAATTTCTATTTTATTGATCTAGTCTTAGAAACCATTATCATTGTGTTAGAAAGAAGAACAGAAAATAAGTCTCGAAGCCTTTTTATTGTTACACAATTATGATATAGATAAAGGAAATTTAGCTTAATAAAAATTATTATTGCAGCATATATAAATTTAATATACAATAAATGGAGAGATTTGCGAGGCCTTTTTTTTTTCAGGGGCTCACGGGCCCACACGCCCGTGTGATAATGAGACTCTCGAGGCCCCATCAAAATAACCTCTGTTCAACTTTGGACCTCTCTTTCCTTCCTTTTTTGTCCTCTTTATGACAGATTGGTGATTCTACAAATAATACTAAGAACGATAAAAAGAAAAAAGATGCACAATGTCAGGCTTCCGCTTCAGGCAAAGCAAACCCCCTCCCCCCCCTCGTGTGCGTGTGTCCCCTGGGAGGGGGGGGAGAGATTGGGTGTCTTTCAAGCATCAGTTTCAGTTATGCTTGGAGTCAGAAGAGAGAGAAATTGCACCACGGGATCAATCGCCGGAAATGATGACACGGCAAAAGTAGCTTCCAAAATTCGCTACAAACTACTGTTTTTTTGTAGCGCGCTACACGCTACACTACTTTTTTAAAAAAGTAGCGCGCTACACTACAAACTACAAAAAAAAGTAGCGGCTACTGTAGTTTCGCTACAAGTAGCGCGCTACTCCCCAGCCCTGCTATAGGCTTAGCATCGGTGGGGGGCACAGGGGGTCATGTGTCCCACCCCCTACACACACACAATTTTGACAATTTTTTAAAAAATAAACATGTTTGAAGTTGTTAAGGAACTTCCCTTTTCTGCTCTAAAATTTGATACAGTGAAATCCCTCTATAACGATATTTTGGGGGGGTCAAAATAATATTTCGTTGTAAAGAGAATTATCGTTATAGCGAGAATCAATATTGCAACGAAAAGATTTTTGATCTTCATATATCCCATATCCTGCAGTGTCACCAGAAAGTGTTCTGTTTTCATTCAGCACACCCTCACAAGTAATATATATTAAATGAAAGGAGAAAAACGTGTTTATAGTTTTCAGTAATTTTCACAACACTCACAAATTTTAGTTAAATGCCCTTGCCGCTTCGCCAGGGATTCTAGCGGCGATATAGCTTATAAATATTTATAGCATATTTGAATAACAAATATATAATGTCTAAATAAATAATACCTGAATGCCGCAAAAGCGTTTTTTAAAATCAGGGTTGGAAAAAAACCCGGTTTATTTGAAAAAAACCAAAAAACCGGGTTTATTTGGTTTAAACCGGGTTTTTTTGGTTTAAACCAGGTTTTTTTTTTAATCCTTTTATAATTACATGTTACATATTTATAAATAAAATTATTTGTAAAATGTTCAAATAAAAATTAATATTTCTTCTGAAAATAATTAAAACAAAGTAAATAAAAAATTGTTGCTATACTTATGTGAACATTGAAATCATTCAATTTTAATATTTTATTTAGAGATACTATTTTTTTATATTTAGTATCTACTTATATAATACGCTAATGTATGCGGTACCGAAATTGACGATATTTATATGCTGGGAGCGGCAAGAACTAGATGTAAACATTAGCGTAATAACAATAACACACGTGCAAAAATCCAGATTAACAGTTCAATGACATCAAGTGAAGCAAGCCTATTTGTTACTGGTTACGTGTGTCACGCAGTAGATAGATTAAAAAATAACAATGTATGTGCAAAGAAGCAAAATCTTTCGGATTTTTTTACTTCACGTTTATTGCACATTAAAAAAAAAAACTACTTTGCAATGAAGTATATTTTAGCCATTTCGTGTTTCCATACACGAAAAAGCAAATTGTTTCTTTTTGATTTGATTAATGGCAACGGTACTCTGAGTGATCTGCCAAGGATAGGAGATGCCTTGGCAGGAGGACTTTCTACGGGGTTTTAACGTGTATCCACGTTACATCTGGAGAAAACCTACCAAAACTCCAGACCGTTAGATCGACAGCCGCATGATGGGACCCAAATCCGGGACCCTCACACTTCGGCCATCTACCATTTTCAGTGACATTACCACCATGCCATGATGAGGACCCCAAAATCTTTCGGATCTATTCACATGTCCCATGGTCACCATCAGCTTTTGTCATGATACCCCCAAAATTTGTAGCAACCATAACCTAAATACATTTCATGACAAATACTGTTAAAACCATGAAATATGATTTTCGTTGAAAGGACTCCGATAATTTAGACAAAACTGACTGAGTAAATATGGTAAGATATGGGGAGGGGCGAAGCTGGCCACCTTGGCAGCTAGTATAATATAATACAATAGTAATTGTTTACTGCATTTTACATGGAATATTGCTCTTAGATTCATCAGTAATAATGGTGATATTTAGTTCAAAATAATATTTTTAAGGTTTAGAAATAAGTTGTTAAAACACAAAAACTCTATTTTGGAAAAGTTCAAGTATCAAGCATTATTCAAGTAAAAAATGCAGCCTATAATTTAAGTTTAATTAATAATTTTTAATAATTATAAAACAATAAGGTATCTAGAGTGATATAATAAACTTATTCTTGATACTTATGAGGATAATTTAAAAATATATTAGAACGTATTCTATCTGTAGTATTTGTAATTTTAAATTATTCTTTTAAAAAAACCAATTGGTTTTTTTGAGAAAAAAAACCATTTGGTTTAAACCATGGTTTAAACCGTGGTTTAAACCAGTCGGTTTAAACCATGCCAACCCTGTTTAAAATGTGTTAGATATGAATTGAAAATACATACCCATTAATTTATTCTTATTTAATTTGCTTCATGCCTTTATCAAAATCTTTTATGATGTTGAATTTCACTTCTATAGATATTTGCTTTCGATTTTCACTAAACAAACTTCAAAGTAAACAAAACTCATAAATTTAAAATATCCTCTAATAATCGACCTCGATTGGATTTATCGGAGTTTAAAATTCTTACTCAAGTTCAGACAAAAGAACGTATCGTTTATCAGTTCCGGTGAAAGGAATCCTTAACCATTTTTTAAAGAGGGGGAATCAAAGATGTGTCATCCAGGAAATGCCAACTGAGAATTATTATGATGTAAGGGATAATTATTATCATCGTTGTAGAGAGAATTATCGTTTTAAAGGATATCGTAATACAGAGAACTGTTTTACATTAATCTAAAGGGAATTCAGCCGGGACTATGAAAAAATATCGTAATAGAGAGAATTATTGTTATAGAGGATATCGTTTTAGCGAGATTCTACTGTATGTGATCCCCTCAAATTTTTCTTGTGCACCCCCAAAATTTCAGGCGGTCTCTGGGAGCAGTGATGAGACTTTCTTAGGAAGCTATTGTGGTTTTAAATTCTTTCTAAATACTAGGCTTTCTTGAAAATATTTATTTATTTTTAATGCAATGCATTAAAAGTATTTTATGCAAAAATGTTTTATTCATTGAGCGAAAGTGATTAGTATTAAACCTTTTATTAATAATACTCTCACATCAAGTTATCTTAATTATTATAGTAGATTTATTGCATCCTTTTTTTTTCTCTTGCTGTATTTTATTCATATGAAGTTCAATATTTGATAATTTATCCTTCTAAATATCAGAGATCATTTTAGGATGCAAAAAGGGCAGGGTGCTAGTCCTTAAAAAAGGGCAATTTAAGCTTTCAAGGCCACGTCAGAATATAAAGAGGCACTATATGAAAAAAAAAAAAATATATATATATATATATATATATATATATATATATCATGTAGAACAGCAGTTCTACGAGTGACGCAGCCAGCCCCAACCAAACAACTGTAAAACTTCGCGGCACTTATATATACAGCTAACTTTTCTATTTTCAGAAGTTCTCTTCTGGATCTCGGAATCCGCTCTAACGAATTTTTTACAATTAATATATAATTTTAATCGGTGCCAAATTCGATGAGCGACGTCGCCGGTTAAGCTAGGAAAACTTGCTTTCTTTTATTTAATCCAGTTCAAAGAGGGAACTATTTAGCCCGCATAAGGAAATATGGAAAATGATCTTGTTTCAAAGGTGGTAAACAAGGCAGGGAGTAGGAATACAGTGCTGTAGATCCGTGACAAGATTTGTACAAGTTACCTTATATTCTAAACCAGTTTGGCCGTAGACAGCTGGTACAATGCGCTTCCCCTTTCTGACCAGAAAATTTAGGTTCTGTACCCCATGTCGCACTTTTGCGAGATGAGCTTTGTGTTACTGTCGTTTTTGTTTTATTTCATTTTAAAAAATAATAACAGATTATTATACATGTTTGCTTTTCAAAGCATTTTTTTTTAGCCTTTCTTGTCACTGCACTTAATGCAAAAACCTTTTTTTCAGTAATTATACTTTGTAATTAACTTAATAGCTTAAGTTTTGTAACTTCCCTTTAAACTTTGAAAATTATCGTACTTTACCGTATTTTAATGGCGGCAGTACTTCTGGCAAATCTAAAACCTTTTGAATCATCTTTATTAATATATATATGCACATGTATGTAATGTATAGATAGATAGATAATTTACTTTCCACTTTACAGAGATCATCCTAGGATGAAAAAGGGGCAGGGTGCTAGACCTTAAAAAAAGGGCAATTTAAGCTTTCAAAGGCAGGTCAGAATATAAAGAGGCACTATATGAATATATATATACTCAAGAACGTATTTAGGGGGGTCCAGCCCCCCCCCCCCCCGAAATTTTCATTTTTGTTTATAAAATGAAAGTCTTTTTATGAAAAATTCAACCTTTTTTACTGTTTGGAACCCCCTCCAAACTGTTTTCTGGATATGTGCCTGTATATACTAAGCGAATATTACCATTTGCTTTTTTAGAAAAAAGGTCAGCCAACAATACAATGCTTTTTCATATTAATTCTGCATTTATCGTATCTAAAGTTTTTTTTTTTTTTTTTTTTTTTTGAGAGGGGGGGGGGGGGGTGAGGAGTCTACATATAAAATAATTGGCACTTAAAATTTTTTATGTATAGCTATATAGGCATAAAAAAATGGTTAACTTACAAGAGGAGGTGATTAGAATAGTGTTGACTCTAGAAAAAAAGGGTCGACAGGGGGGAAATTTCGAAAAGGGCACCCTGTTCTTAAAAAAGGCACTTTGGGGTTCCACGAGAATGTACAGGTAGCTAACATATATAGACACTGGTTTGAAACTATCTGATCCCCGAAACTTTAACATGTAGAGTTGTAATATGTGTTCTGACTACAATGTATAGTTAGATTTTTTCCAATTTGTCTTAGTTTTTTCCCCTGATCTTTTGGAGAAAATATCCTGTAGAAGGAAGTGTAAGCAAAATAGGAAAAAGGATTTGTTGATAATATTTTGCTCTAAGCATGACGTAAATATGTGAATTAAATCTGTAGATAACTAGAAGTTTTTGATTTAAAAAAAAAAAAGGAAGTTTTAATAAAAGTAGTTTTGAATTTTCTGCTTATTATTATTTTTTTTGCTAGAAATTACATAACTTACATGTTTATTATTTATAAGAATAGTACATTTATTGAAGAAGGTTTCAGAAATTTTTAGCCAGACATGATTTGTTAGGCAGTAGGGGAAGGCAGAGGGACTGCTAATTTATGTTCTTCAATTTTATGACACTATCACTACTGGACCACAATTACTGGATCACATTCATATAGGATGTTTTACCTATATTGGTACAAACTTTTAAACAGAAAAGGACTGTCAGTGTAAGTGGATTAGGATAGATGTGTTCAGCATATAATAAAAATAATAAAATTTAATAATATAAATCAGAATTTAAATTCTTTTGTTCACAATAATTATTGAATGAGTACCAAGTAAAGATTTTCAAAGTTACCCTTATTACTATTAGACATTTAAAATTGCATCAAACAATTTAACTCATCCATCAACTGATAACTATAGAAATTGGGAAAATTGAATTCTGAACACAGAAGATTGCTAGAATAAATGACATTCATGCAAATTTTGTATTGCATCCAATGGTTGGAATGTACACCATATGAAATCAAATTACTGAAATATATTTGTTCTTCTCTTTCACTTCTAATTTAATGTTTGCTCATTCATGAAAAGTGAATAAGTTTTTTAAAAAGCACTATTCTTTAAAATAAATAAAAATTACTACATGTAAGTTTTTTAGCAGGTATAAAATAAATATTTTTTTTTAACTCACAGAATTGTCCAAATGTGGGAAATAAAGTTTATATTTTAAATAATTTATTTTTCATAGCTTTATTTTTAATTTTTTGTAGCATACTTAAAAAGTTCTCTTTAAAAACACTAAATTTTCGTTCTTCAACCTTGCTTTAATACTTTTAAAATAAAAAAGTATTAAATATTTTAATTATCAAATGTTTTTAATCAGCTTTAAATAAATAAAAATAATTAACATCCTGTTGTCAAAAGTACTCAAACAAATTACATATTAAAAAAACTTCCAGAATCATTTCGAATTTTTTTGTTTTTTAGTTTTTAAAAACTGAAAATAAGCTTAAATTGATGACAGTTAGTTTTATGAATAACTTAAGACACAATTTGTTTTCTTAAGACATTCTTTCCCAGAACTAGCTTTCTATTGCTTTTATTTTTGTATTTTGCTTCATTCATTAAAATGTTGAGAACTTTTTAAAAATCGGAAGATACATAATATGAATAGTTAGAATACCAAATCTTGTCAATAGTCTGATTTACTAAATTCTGCAGTTACTCCACATTAGTACAATTAAAACTGTTGTGTAATAAAGGGGGGGGGGTCCGCCCGGGCGGCAAGGTAGAAACAAAGATGGTGGCCGGCAGAACACCTAAAAATAATATGGTGGAAAACTAAAAGGCCAAAATGGGGGGCAGAATGCTGAAACTTATAAAAGAATGGGGCGGCAAACCGAAGGACCGCACCGGGAGCCACTAACCCTGGCGCTACACTGCAATAGCAAAAGATCATTATTATGCTCTTAATTTGGCAAAAGCATAATGTGTTTCAATTGCTGTATTCGCAAATCGCTCGATTTTCAGACCGATTTGAGTGGATAAAGCCACTGAACATGGTTGACGGCTGAAGTGTTGAAGTTCCCACGTTCGGGCCCCGGCCGCGCGACTGTCGGTCTGGAGTTTTGGTCGGTTTCATCCAGATGTAAAGTTAATACAAGTTAGAACTCCTTAAAAAGTCATCCAACCAAGTCCCCCCCGCCAAACCTAGACAAGAGATATCCCTTGTCTAGGCTTGCCATAACAAACAAATCCCGCAGAATTTTCGAATCGCAAAACGTTGTTTTGCTAAGGCATACTTTCTGTATCATCTGTAATTATATATGATTAGTAAATAACTGTTATACATTAAGAATAATATATACTAAGAAAGCCGATTAAAAAGAGGAAATCGTTAAGGGGAGGAAATAAAAAATAAACTTGTTAGAGTAAAAACTATTAAAAACATCGAGAAGAGCAACAGCTGGCGACGAACACTGGAATAATGATTGTTTGATAACTCGCAACTACATATTTATCAAACGTAACTACCGATATTTGAGGATTGACAAATGGAATCAGAAATATTTAGATAACTTTATAAAATTTGGGGGAAGAAAATACGGTATGGAAATTCCAACTCCCAACTGAAATGCCCACGTAGACGTAGTTCTGCCCTGCGATCGGGCTTCTCACTTGAGTCAGCAAAAACAAAACACACTAGGGGCCTTTTCGGGTTACTCGCTCGCGCAAATGAAAACAGACAATGAAAAAGGCATTAACAGTATTTTGATCTGAAAGAATAGAATATTTGAAAAAGGCATTTTAATAAATTACACTTGTGGGAAAGATCCGATTTCATAGACTGTTTCTGTGAAAGGGCCGCTTTCATTCGAACCTATTTTTATGATAGGGTTATTGTACTCAATCGTATTTCTGTGAAGGGGCCGTTTTATTTAACATATTTTCGTGATGGGACGTAAATGGTATGTAGAAAAAAAAAAGTAGTGATTGTTGACTAAGAATAATAAAAATTTAAAAGTAAAGGGGCAGAAAGAAGAGAAATTGGGCAGCTGGGCACTAAAAAGACGATAAAAGAGCCGCCGGGCGCTGCGCCCTGCCAAATCAATCTAGACTCAACACTAGAATCTGTGAAGGTGCTAACTAATGTCAACAAAGAGGAAACATGTCAACAAAGAGGCAACGCAATAAATGTAAACAGAGGGGAGAGGATGGCGCCATGAATGAAATCGGGGCTAGAAGAGCGGCAGGCAGGGCGCTGTTTTTGGGTGGCAAAAGGGCGGCGATTTTTTTGAAAGGGCAAGTAGGGCAGGATTTTTTGCTTTAAAGGGCGGGCAGGGCGCAGCGCCCTTCGAAAAACGCCTAGGATGTACACTGCACTTTAACTTCATATAAATAAATATATCTTTTATATTTCTTTCTCTAGATATTTTGACATTAAGTTTTCTTATGTATTCCCATGTAATATCTTTTGTAACTCTAATTTTGATTTCATTTTTGCTTTTCAGAGTTTAAAGCATGGAAAGAGAGTTTTGAAAAAGAATCAAGGGCATTTTTCATTTTGAAAATGCGTCATGAGACAAAATGTGGTACAAAAGAGTACTATTACTGTAACCAATCCGGAGAGTTTTCATCACATTCCACTGGCAAAAGATCGATGAAATCCCAAGGCTCAAGAAAGATAGGATTTAGTTGTCCAGCAAACATAGTTGCCCTTGTTGGAGATGACAAAGTTTCAGTACAAGTTTGGCAGTACAAGACGCAGACATAAAAGGTCACTCAAGTGAAATTTGTGACAGTGTAATTAATTTTAAAGAATCAGATATATTGTCTGCAAAGGAATTTGTTAGTGACTCTGCTTGGGCATTAATCAGCAATCATTTACAATTAAAAAAGAAAGAATGGGCTTGATAATGCATGCTCTGAAATAACAACAGAGAAAAATATGATTATGTGTGACAAATGTAAAATGTGGTACCATTGGGACTGTCAGGATGTAAAAGCAGAACCTGATGAAGAAACATGGAACTGTATCCATTGCAAAAGTTTGCTTTAATTCTGAATTTAAATTTTGTTTAATTAAAAGATAAGTTAAAGATATTTTTCAATTTTGTCATTCTCATATTGTGCTGCCACTATCAAATGTATCCTGATGAAGGGAGCCCCCATTTTTTCTGTTTTATAATTTTTATAACTGCTGTAAAAATATTTTTCAATTTTGTCATTCTCATGTTCTGCTGCCACTACCAAATGTTTCCTGATGAAGGGAGCCCAGATTTTTTCTGTTTTCTAATTTTTGTGTATTTTCAAAAATTTACAAAGCCAATATTGCATTTCTGAATTTCATCACTTTCATGTCTTGCTGTTTCATTTAAAAAGTGACGAAGACTTTCCATAGTCTGTACAATATTCAATTTTAATATTTAAACTGCTGTAAAGATATTTTTCAATTTTGTCATTATCATGTTGTGCTGCCACTTGCTGTAAAGATATTTTTCAATTTTGTCATTCTCATGTTCTGCTGCCACTACCAAATGTATCCTGATGAAGGGAGCCCCCATTTTTTCTGTTTTATAATTTTTGTGTATTTTCCAAGAACTTACAAAGCCACCAATGTATTTCTGAATTTCATCACTGTCATGTCTTGCTGTTTCATTTAAAAAGTGACGAAGACTTTCCATAGTCTGACATAACCTGGGCGTATAAAGCTCCGTTTCCACACCACTTGTGCCTTTGCTGCCCCTAATTCTTTACTGACTCAAATGTCGTAACGTTAAAGCAGAATTCCGTTTCCACTAGCTTTGTTATCTCTTTTAGAATCGTATGCTTCCTCCAATGGCTATTAGTGATTTTGCGCATGCGTGTTTAAACTTTTATCTGTTTCCCGTTTTTCTTTTAAATATATCCCCCTTTGTTATTTTTAGATACAGAAGAATATCTTAAATTTGGACTGCTATTTACGGAATTTGAATTATCAAGACGAAATTAGACCTTAAAATAACAATAAATCCATATTTGAATGAAAATGTTTTAGATTTAATTAAAAATGTTTAAAAGGATGGCATCTTTCTAATGAGCAATTTCTCCGATTATAACGATCTTTTGTTATAATTCTACAGGATTTTTATGATCTGGAATTTTGTGTTATGCAGAATCGGTAAAGTCCCGTCGATTTGGAATTTGAAAAATTCTATTGTATTTATTTAAGGTACTTTCTTAGTTAGCACATATTATACTTATTTCAGGATGATTAAAAAAAAAAAAAAAAAGAACTTGGTTTTAATGATTCCCATAAATTAGAGGCTTTAAAATACTAAGTTAATTGAGGTATTTTGATAGATTTAAAATGCAGCCACATTTTTGATAAATTTATGTACTGCAAGCTGTCTTTCACCAATAAGTAATTAATAGAATATTGATATCTGCTTTTTGTGTGTTTTATAAATTTAAGAAATACATTGATATTATAAAAAATTATATCATTATATTATTTAATTTCAGTTTTTTCTTC